>JAWNZC010000002.1:1237500-1837500 GCA_035771165.1 Paragorgia papillata | reverse complement strand
AATGCCCCATCCGTTTTTGTACTGCATCTTCTTTAATAAATTTGGGTACAAGAAGTAAATTTTTATATCACGCCGTGAACGTATGTTCCCAGTAGCACAAAATAAACATTTCACGCGACAATCTGCAATATTTCGCTATTTCAAATACCAGCAATGAGAGATGTATATGGCTATTATTATATATATATATATATAATACAAAATAATGTCTAAACATCCTATAATCATACAGAGTAGTACACCATAGTACTCAAGAACATACCTTAAGTTCTGCACTCTAACTTGATAATATCAATTTATCCTCAGGTGCTGTGAATACTGAGTTCAACGTCTTCAACAAATGTTATTCACACGCCTGCCTGTGCAACTTCTGATTTCGAATAACCTAATTCAAACTAAATATCCTCCAATTCTAATTTAAAATGAGAAAATCTAATTGCCGTTCCTTTTTCCTTAATCACTTTTATCCTCCAAGGAAAATGCGAATATTGCTTTTGATTTGGAACAATGAACACGGTTTGTGATTGGTTTAATTGGTAATTGCTACATTCAGACGATCTAACTTAAATAAACAAAATACGCCGTAAATATTAAAAGAAAGAAGTGGTCATTAAATGTAATCTGTGTGCAGTGCAGAATTTTAATAAAGCAACGTGAGAAGATGGTAGACTTTTGAGATTAGTTTTGATAACTAAATACTGACGTTTTGAACGGGGCTCTCACATTCTACACTGACGAAGGACTCTGCTAGAAACGTCAGTATTTCGTTATTAAAACTATTCTCGGCAGTTTACCACCTTTTCACTTTGCTGCCTACGAAGCACTTTAATTTTTTTACACTCTCAGATGTTGATAAATTAAAACTCAGTAATAATTAAATCAAATTCTCAGCGAGACATCAGGCAGATGTGATTGAATGGCAGTGCATGTACAAACAAACATTATGAAATAAGCTAGGTGTCTGCTCTTTTGTATAAGACGTATAAAGATTACGAATGACACCATAATTAAGTAGTAGACTTTCGAAAATACCCAACTTTGGTTTAATAAATTTTTTTACTGTTGTCTCAACTGCTACTTGACACGGCCCAAAGTACGAGTTCACACGGGGTCAAGTATAAAACAAATAAAGCTTCTCACACACCGCTGGGAGCTGCTGCGCTAACCGCCGCAACACTAGTAATAAAATTTGTTTTTAAAATAATTTTATTGGTTTGTTCCTGCAAAACCAGTAAGAAATACTGCAAGAATTCAAAATTCTAGAAAACGTAGATAATTACACAAATTAAATTATTTACAATCTATGCCCCTATTCTAAGCAAGGACTTATGATTCGAGAACACTGGGAAAGTCAACAGACTTACTTCCCTGACAGGAATGCGACTAGAGCTTTGATACACATTGTGCACGCATCTTTACTTTTGGCGGGCTCCACTCAAAGACCAATCTCGTTCCCAGAGCCCCGCGCTCGCCCAAGTGTGAGCGAACGCGGGGCTCTGGGTACGAGATTGACCAGGAATATCCATATGTACATCTAGTACGTTTACCATATATGGAATAGCTTGCCTTATATGTAACGAGCAAATACAAGGCACTGAGGAGCAAATAGACTAGAATGACGAGCAAATAGAACCGATCGTCGACGTTCATAAATCGCCTACATGGTGTACTAATATGTTATATTTCCATTCCATGAAAAGCCAATTGCAGCGTCAAGATTGTGAAAATCTATTGTCCCATCAAGTTGAAACTCTGGTACAGCACTAGTACAGCACAAGACTTCTGTGGCTCGGCCTCCGAAGAGGTTTTTTAATTTGTTGTCTTGTTGATCACTTGATCGAGAATTATATAAGAAATTGTGCAGCAACTTTCAAGGGTATTTATAACAACTCTCAGATTATTCTTATCGTTATATCTGCACAATTATAATAGAAAGACAGTATAGAAATTAAAGAAATTATTATACAGTACAAAGGCATTCTAAATGGCAAACCATGATTTGTACAAGTTTAGTAAATATATTTAACCCCAACTATGTATTCTGCCTACGTATACTGTATTTAATTTAAGCTTATTTTTGTGAGGTCATCAAATATAATATGGTTCATGAAAGCTGCAAACATGCAATACCAGAACTAGCTCCTCATATGTATTAAATGAATTCCAGTGTTGAATGTATTATTATAGTTTTACATCTGGTAAATTAACTTTATTGGGTAATATTGCAGATTACATGTGGATCACAGTTTACATTTGATTGTGTATTGCAGATGATTATGCATGGCATTGCACATAACTGCTGTATTACTTATACAAGGCTTCCTATATTTTTATGGCTGGTGCAACAATCTTAAGCATGAATGGATGTATAGTATTTTAAACTACAGTGAAATGAATGACTGTAAGCTCACAAGATATTAACAGATATTTATTATCACACTCAGGCCAGTAGTGTGTATTGAATTATGCCATGATGTCCGTGTGTATTTGGAAACCCAGTCTAAACCATATATAATTAATTATTATTCATGTGGGCAGTGCTTTCAGCATTGAAGATGAGAGAAATTTCATTGAGTGGAAAAACAATAGATATGGATTTATCTATGACTATAATTTAAGTTTTATAGAAAGAACAAGTACCTTGTTGTTTTTCTTTATGATCTGATGACAATTATTTGAACAGCAACAAGATATGAACAGAATTGTGATGTTCGTTTTGTCAAAACAGTTCTCAACTGCAGTGAGACTTGAGAAAACATAATGTGTATACTTAACCTGACTGGTAAGATTGTCAGATATGATCTACATTTTGGTATTTCATATATAGTACATAATTTATTTATTCGCATTATCTTGGTAAGATCAGGGATAAATTTTCCTGAAGAGGGTTCAATTCCCTTTTAATGCGTTGTCTCTTAACATTTACATAATTCATAATCTTCAAAACATTGTGTGTTTGAGATATATTCTAAGGTAATTTTTTTGTAGTTTTATTTCAATTTTTCAATTTTCTTAACTTACAATAATAGTAACTATCAAAATTTCAGTCAAGTTGCCAATTAAGTTTTTCTTTCTCTTGTCCATATTCACGACACATGACACAGCTTACTTCACATTGTCTAACATCATATTTTATTCTGAATTTTTTACCATCATCATAAATCCTTGAGACAAGTATGATATCCAAATTTCAGCTGAATTGGCATGGTTAAATATTTCTTTCACTTATAAAATGGGGCGATTTTTGGCCATACTGCCTATGTGGGGTAGCATATTCACTACACATGACAGAGTTTAGTTCACATTGTCTAACATCATATTTTGTTCTGATTTTTTTACCATCATCATAAATCCCTGAGACAAGTATGATATCCAAATTTCAGCTGAATTGGCTAAATATTTCTTTCACTTATAAAATGGGGCGATTTTTGGCCATATTGCCTATATGTGAGGTAGCATATTCACTACACATGACAGAGTTTAGTTCACATTGTCTAACATCATATTTTGTTCTGATTTTTTTACCATCATCATAAATCCCTGAGACAAGTATGATATCCAAATTTCAGCTGAATTGGTTAAATATTTCTTTCACTTGTAAAATGGGGCGATTTTTGGCCATACTGCCTATGTGGGGTAGCATATTCACTACACATGACAGAGTTTAGTTCACATTGTCTAACATCATATTTTGTTCTGATTTTTTTGCCATCATCATAAATCCCTGAGACAAGTATGATATCCAAATTTCAGCTGAATTGGTTAAATATTTCTTTCACTTGTAAAATGGGGCGATTTTTGGCCATACTGCCTATGTGGGGTAGCATATTCACTACACATGACAGAGTTTAGTTCACATTGTCTAACATCATATTTTGTTCTGATTTTTTTACCATCATCATAAATCCCTGAGACAAGTATGATATCCAAATTTCAGCTGAATTGGCTAAATATTTCTTTCACTTATAAAATGGGGCGATTTTTGGCCATATTGCCTATACATGTATGTGAAGTAGCAAATTCACTACACACGACAGAGTTTAGTTCACATTGTCTAACATCATATTTTGTTCTGATTTTTTTACCATCATCATAAATCCCTGAGACAAGTATGATATCCAAATTTCAGCTGAATTGGCTAAATATTTCTTTCACTTATAAAATGGGGCGATTTTTGGCCATATTGCCTATATGTGAGGTAGCATATTCACTACACATGACAGAGTTTAGTTCACATTGTCTAACATCATATTTTGTTCTGATTTTTTTACCATCATCATAAATCCCTCAGACAAGTATGATATCCAAATTTCAGCTGAATTGGCTAAATATTTCTTTCACTTATAAAATGGGGCGATTTTTGGCCATATTGCCTATATGTGAGGTAGCATATTCACTACACATGACAGAGTTTAGTTCACATTGTCTAACATCATATTTTGTTCTGATTTTTTTACCATCATCATAAATCCCTGAGACAAGTATGAATATCCAAATTTCAGCTGAATTGGTTAAATATTTCTTCACTTGTAAAATGGGGCGATTTTTGGCCATACTGCCTATGTGGGGTAGCATATTCACTACACATGACAGAGTTTAGTTCACATTGTCTAACATCATATTTTGTTCTGATTTTTTTGCCATCATCATAAATCCCTGAGACAAGTATGATATCCAAATTTCAGCTGAATTGTTAAATATTTCTTTCACTTGTTAAATGGGGCGATTTTTGGCCATACTGCCTATGTGGGTTAGCATATTCACTGCACATGACAGAGTTTAGTTCACATTGTCTAACATCATATTTTGTTCTGATTTTTTTACCATCATCATAAATCCCTGAGACAAGTATGATATCCAAATTTCAGCTGAATTGGCTAAATATTTCTTTCACTTATTAAAATGGGGCGATTTTTGGCCATACTGCCTATGTGGGGTAGCATATTCACTACACATGACAGAGTTTAGTTCACATTGTCTAACATCATATTTTGTTCTGATTTTTTTTACCATCATCATAAATCCCTGAGACAAGTATGATATCCAAATTTCAGCTGAATTGGTTAAATATTTCTTTCACTTGTAAAATGGGGCGATTTTTGGCCATACTGCCTATGTGGGGTAGCATATTCACTACACATGACAGAGTTTAGTTCACATTGTCTAACATCATATTTTGTTCTGATTTTTTTTGCCATCATCATAAATCTCTGAGACAAGTATGATAACCAAATTTCAGCTGAATTGGTTAAATATTTCTTTCACTTGTAAAATGGGGCGATTTTTGGCCATACTGCCTATGTGGGGTAGCATATTCACTACACATGACAGAGTTTAGTTCACATTGTCTAACATCATATTTTGTTCTGATTTTTTTACATCATCATAAATCCCTGAGACAAGTATGATATCCAAATTTCAGCTGAATTGGCTAAATATTTCTTTCACTTATAAAATGGGGCGATTTTTGGCCATATTGCCTATATGTGAGGTAGCATATTCACTACACATGACAGGAGTTTAGTTCACATTGTCTAACATCATATTTTGTTCTGATTTTTTTACCATCATCATAAATCCCTAAGACAAGTATGATATCCAAATTTCAGCTGAATTGGTTAATATATTTCTTTCACTTGTAAAATGGGGCGATTTTTGGCCATACTGCCTATGTGGTGGTAGCATATTCACTACACATGACAGAGTTTAGTTCCACATTGTCTAACATCATATTTTGTTCTGATTTTTTTGCCATCATCATAAATCCCTGAGACAAGTATGATATCCAAATTTCAGCTGAATTGGTTAAATATTTCTTTCACTTGTAAAATGGGCGATTTTTGGCCATACTGCCTATGTGGGGTAGCATATTCACTGCACATGACAGAGTTTAGTTCACACATTGTCTAACATCATATTTTGTTCTGATTTTTTTACCATCATCATAAATCCCTGAGAACAAGTATGATATCCAAATTTCAGCTGAATTGGCTAAATATTTCTTTCACTTATAAAATGGGGCGATTTTTGGCCATACTGCCTATGTGGGGTAGCATATTCACTACACATGACAGAGTTTAGTTCACATTGTCTAACATCATATTTTGTTCTGATTTTTTTACCATCATCATAAATCCCTGAGACAAGTATGATATCCAAATTTCAGCTGAATTGGCTAAATATTTCTTTCACTTATAAAATGGGGCGATTTTTGGCCATATTGCCTATATGTGAGGTAGCATATTCACTACACATGACAGAGTTTAGTTCACATTGTCTAACATCATATTTTGTTCTGATTTTTTTACCATCATCATAAATCCCTGAGACAAGTATGATATCCAAATTTCAGCTGAATTGGTTAAATATTTCTTTCACTTGTAAAATGGGGCGATTTTTGGCCATACTGCCTATGTGGGGTAGCATAATCACTACACATGACAGAGTTTAGTTCACATTGTCTAACATCATATTTTGTTCTGATTTATTGTCCTGTCATCATGAACTGATTTAGTGAAGGTTCACAGTAATTTAGTGAAGATTCGAGCAAGTTCGACGGTTCTAAACCAAGTCCAGCAACGTCCTGCGAACAATGGCCTTCTGTTATCCAATTTTCGTCGTCGCTTCCTCTTTTCCAACCATTTTTGGACAGGAAGAAATGGCGAAGCTTTATCATGCACGCTTTGTTTCTCAAGTATGCAAACCATTATATAATAATCTTATTTTTTTCAATCCCATGCATGCCTTTGGGAATTCGGAAAAAAGTCTAAAGAAAGTTTAAATACCTCGAACGTCGGTTTTGAGCCAGATGCTCTTCTCGGTATTTAATAACATAACTTATGATCACGTATACTTCATGATAACCAACGCATTAAAAGGGAATCAAACCCTTTGCAGGAAATTTATTCCTGATCTTATCAAGATAATGCGAATCATTTTATAGTTGGGTATACGTAGAATATAAAAAATAGTCCACTGCAGGGGTTTGTTGGTCGCACTAGCAACAATAGCTGCTTTGAAACGTTGGTGGGGGTCGACTTGGATCTATACTCTTGTGGTAGTCTCGAACAGTATAGACCACTTGCACAAGACGTTAAAACGACCGGTCTAGATTCAACCCACTTCCCAAGGTTTGGATATTGCGTGAAACACTCTTCCTCGCGTGTTTGATCATCATTTAAAAGTTCCGCCTTTCAACACAGCATGCAAATCTGTTTTAAATTCATTGTTTATAAGCATTTTTTGTCTTCCGCCAAGGGAATAAGTGTAAGGGTCTATTTTTGGATTCCACCCAAAAAAAAATCATTACCGACAACTAAAACTGTCTATATCACATTCCTACCTTGGTAACCGAGCATCCTATATTTAATTATACCAAAGGCTCCAACAGTCTTATTACTTTTCAGACAAACCAACCGCTTGAATACCCTTTTCTGCACGAAGAGACCAAAATGAAGGTGAGCGCAACCGATGCGTTGTTTCCCATGTATAACGAAGTAATAGACTACCATATCACAACATCTTTTGTTGTATATCGTCTGAAACTTTATTAAATAATGTTATATAAACTCAGGTATCAAGCATACACTAGAAAACACCGCCGTCTTATATCACATGGATGCATTCAGTTGTAGCGTTGAGCCAAAATGCACTACACTGTATAGTGCCTTTTGACAAAATCCATTCTCTATAATTATTATAACATAATTTGAATTAAAACGAGTCTTTAAAAGCATTAACAGAATATTATTAGCTCTCCATAAGAAGTTTCGAATCACGTTCAGGGTGCTTTGCATGCTGTTTAGAAATTCAGGCAAACATACTGAATGTTCCTTTAACAATGGACAGATCCCATATTATCGCCATGTTGGTGGTTGTCGATAAGAATGATATCACTATCTTCGGTACCATACAGCAATACAGTTCGTCTGTTATATACAAATAATGCAGTGGCATTTCGTCCTCGTAATTTTTGGAGTTGAAAACCAAGTCGAGATGAGGTATCACTCAGTCGAACACAATGTACTGGAGAGACATTTTCTAAAGTAGACGAAGCTTCATTTGGTAACAGATTACGTGCACCTTGAGTAGAAGAATCGTACACCTTGATACCAAGACGTATGCAGTTGACAACTAAACCATACCACAGGTCAGAGATCACACCATCATCTGGAGGTTGTATGGACAAGGACAGTAAAGCTTTCCCTAAAACAAGGCAGATTATCGTGCACGGAAAGTTCCCACTTTGACTTCGGTTATCTATTTTGTTTAGCGAAATAACCACAGGAAAAATCCAGCAGCGGACGGAGGTGTTAGATACATGCACGTACACTACATCTTTTGGTGTGCTGTTTTCCACCATGGGCACTGGTGACGTAAGCTGGTTACCATCGAGGATGACTTCGGTCGAAGATCCACTAGTACTGGTTGAAGCAGAACTAAAGGAAATACTCGCTTGATCAATCAAAGTAATATCACTAGATGGTGGGATGGACGATCTAACAGCGGCAACCAGGCCGCGCTCATGGTCGTCAGATCTAGCAGCATTCGATGCCGTTGTAGTGGGCACATGTATGTCTAAAAACTGTTGCAGAAGTCGGGGTTCTTGTCGAAGAAAATCTCGACGACGATGAATCGTTGACACTACTTCCACCGTGTTCAAACCTCGGAATCTTTGCTGAAGGTTCCTCGTTGTCTTCTACTTCAGTTGACACGACAACACTTGGCCAAAAAGGTTGAACTTTAGCTTTTTTTCCAAACTAGATTTGATCGTAGAAATGAAATGAAAAGCAAATATAATGCATAATTTGACATAGTCAACAATAAAAATGGTATTGCTACTTTGACCTACCTACCTACCTACCTACCTACCTATAGCTACCTACCTACCTACCAACCTACCTACCTATACCTACCTACTGGGTCGCAAACAGTTTTTAGAATTACATCCATTTAATACAATTACCAATACGTTAAGTACATACTTGTCGGATGTGACTGTTGTAAACTTTCTTGTTTAATTTTTCGTTGGAAAAATGTGCAACAAGTCTTTCGACAAATATTGCATTGTGGGCGGTGAACGATGTGGTAAAATAGTTGTCCCTGTTTCTCCTGTTGTTCAACTGTTCTGCTGTTTCAAGATTTGCTTTGCCAGCAAGCTGCTTAACACAAGCCACACGACGTAATGAATCAGCGGGGTTTGTTGTATTCTTTTCGTGAAAAGGATCAAACAAACTGTAGTGTTCACTACAGCCAGTTACTGGATTACATAGCAACTGCTCGTCTTCTTCTCGTTGAACTGCTTCAACACTTTGGCCACGGACACCATTCGGAAACCAAGGCCAATCAGCACGGAGATCGCCATCTTCAGCTTTTTTGATGTTTTCGGGTGTAGCCGGAGCTACACGGCCTTCATATGCACCAAAAACATCAAATCCTCGGTTTCTCCCATGTGCCACGACCATATTAGCTATATCAGAAACGATTACGTTTGGTACAGCGGCGAAATTCTTGACCATATCAACGTGATCTCTTGGACCTTCTTGACGTAAAAGCCATTTTAATCCGTAGCAAATACCGTGAGGGCACGTCACCCCGAGCCATCCACCTAAACCATTGAAAAGGGCCGTGACAAACTAATTAAGAGTATTTACAAAACTCAGCTGATGCATACACACACTCTGTTCAGTTTAATATGCTTAAATGCACAGCCAGAGGTCACAACGTGGTATCTTAAACATACAAGTGACCCAGTCGACACTTTTTGGTTCTTATACCACGTTGAGACGTCTTCTGTACATCTATATATTAAAATGAACAGACAACAAAATCTCTTTGTTTCATACATGATAAAATGCAAAACATTTGTATAACTCTTATAGGACAATTCTGCATGCCCATGCACGAAAGGAAAAAGTAGATAAAATACAATCGTCTGACGTGATCCACGTGTCCTGTATGTGCAGTGAAAATCAATGAAAATACGCATCTAGGTTATTGTATAAATTACGTATTACACGTAATGACGTACTGCATCATATTACAACAACAATAAACACATACATAACAACCAATTTCGGTACACTACGTAATTTCTAAATGGCTTTTATACTAACCTGACCCTCCCCACATTTTCGAAAAAAGCTTAACAAACTTTTCTTCTATGTTCAGGGCACCTTTTAATCTATTCAAAATGTCCACTTTTGAGCCTTTGTCGCTTAGATTGAGGTTCCTTGCAATTTCTCTTAATATTGGGGCCTGTCAATGTATAAAATACAAAACGTTCCTGTTACATGGGAGTTACTTTATATATAAAAAATGGACGCGAGCATTGCTTGAAAGAAAAGACCACGGATAATTATCAAGTACATATTAATCAAATATAACGAATCAAATAGAGAGAAGTATATAAAACGCAATAGACGGCTCGGCTCAGTTTTCTTATTTCTGAGGGTACGAGGAAAGCTTAAACGTTTTTAAATAAAATGCAGCAACAACTGGTCGCAATTAATTGCGTTTTATAATACTTCTTAATAAATGTTACTGAAGGATACCTTCACTCGAATAATCAAATTAAAATTTACAATCTAGTCAAACATTACGTAATCTAAAAAAGCGCTGCCAGCTGGTAAACTGCCGTGATTTTTTGGAACGAACTACTGACGTTTCGAGCAGAACCCTCTATTGAGCCCTGAGTCCTCCAAAACACTACCTACGCAGCACTATACTTTATTACACAATGTACATACTTTACCTTGCTTTCGCAAAATAAATCCATAAGTCTTTCAATTGACAGATCATTTTCAAGAATACCATTGGATGTCATATTGGCAGTGTGGTTAGCCTTTTGATACTCCGAATTGACCAGTTTGTTCCCTTTCTTACATTTAGGTCCAACATAAGGAGACCAAAACGTGTAACTAGGCTGCAGTTGTAATGGATTTGCTTCAGACCCTAAAATTGTCAACAGATAAAACAAAAATTAGCTATTTTAGTATCAATGTGTTAGCTAACTTCATGCATGATATGTCAAGCTTGAATATATTAAAAAGAGGAAACCTCAACATAATCTGTTACTGTTAGTCAAATTTTTAAAAGCAGTTCATAGTGTAATACATCCAAATTTTTGTGGCTGTAAGGGTCTAAAAGTAATAGATAAATTTATTACATTTACAACCAAAAACCTGCATAAAAGACTGGGGATAAGGTTTAACATAACAAAAATAGGGATGGTTCAAACTTCCCAGCTTTGAAACATGTTGTACTTGAACATGCACCTAATATGGTATCACATGTGCAACGGTACAAGGAGGTACAAAGACAACTGCTATATAACATTTGAATAGTTGCTTTTTAATTCCATAGATTGGATAGTCCACAAATTACCTCTTAAGATGCCACGATGCAAAACTCCAAGGTTGCATTGGTTTCCAAAATACCTCCGAGTCCACTTCTTCTGGATGTTCCTCATCTTCATTTGGCAATTCAAGTTCACTAACTATAGACCATTTAAACATAAGTGAACATTTTATTGATTTTTACTGTGCAAGTAAAACATATATATAAGAATTCATATAAACCTGACACAAGAAAAAACTAACCTGACAGCTCAAACACACCCTTCTTGTCCACATCCATGTTCAACATTGGAGGATAGTAACCACATAATATACAATGGAAGGAATACGAATGATCTGAAAGTGCTTCAAAGTGTAAGTATCCATTGAGAATTTGGGCACGTGGCAATTGAAAAGGCTTTAGCTGCAACCAGTTCTCAAGAGCTTCAACTGTCCGGCTGACAGCATTGTGGACCTGTACATGTAGATAAAACACCAAGAGAGTTGAGAGAGAGGTTTCAATAAATTGCATACTGTCTTTAAAACCAAGGTCTTCTTGAGCCATTGCTCTAGTCAGTCTAGTGCGATTATGTGTTCCCGGAGAAACTACATGTAGCTGACCTTGGTTTTAGTAAAGACAACAGACTGTAAAAACCCACCATGTAAAGTCTCTTTTCCAGTCATCGCATCACAGAAACTGGCTCTGAGTGCTTCTGTCTTTCACTGAGTTCTTTGGGGTTTTTTTTAGATGCAAGTACTCGCAGCTTGGTGCAAGTCTGTTTCTGCAATGACTGGATAAGAGGCTTCAGAGCAGGTCTGAGGGTACAGTGTAGGAGCAAGGCACCACACCCATCTTGCAGTTTCCCGGCCTTTAAAATATAAATTTAAGAACCTAAATAGCCTGATTTCCCAGTAGACACTAAATATAGAAGAACATTTTCAGGCTGACTTGAAAAATGTGTGCATGCTGTACATGTACATAATTTAAGGCTGCAACCTGGCTTCAAAACTTGCATTACTACTCAAGGTTTCACATGTTTATCAGTGTGTAAAACTCTGCAGTAGCGACACAAAAGAATAATTAATTTATTCTATTTATATACATGTACTATACTCAACTTTTTAATAAATAAATAAATAAATATATAAATAAATAAATAAATAAATAAATAAATAAATAAATAAATAAATAAATAAATGAATGAATGAATGAATGATGAATGAGTGAATAAATAAATAAATTAATGAATAACTAAATAAATATATGATATACCTATTTTTTTGCTATTGCATGTTTAAATGCAGGCATTTCAACAACTTTTAATACACCCATTTTCAATGGGCCCCCTTCTGCAGTCATTAAGCGATCAAGCTTGATTGAGGGTCTATCCGTCCATGCCATGTTCTAGTTGATTATCTGGCTTGCATAAACACAGACATTGGGACTGTACATAATTGCAAAATAATATATATATAGACACATAAAATCTCCTGTGTTTGTACCAATGGGCTATGTAAACACAAGGAGAATTACAGGTAGTGTGCAAATATTTGACAATACATGTACATGTATCTTTTTTGAGCATCCCATTGTGTACTAATTGGTCAGCATGTATTACTGAACAATTCAACAGTGGACACACAACACCCATACAGCATATATATTACCAACACAAGAGTATAATCAAACAGTTCATATACCTGAATGTGTTTTCTTATCATGTCACAGATTCCTAAGCTCATTAACCAGTTATCATTGAAATTGTGGATTCCATCACAGTACTCTTGATACCGATAAGGCATTTGGCATGCTTCACAAAACTTTATATACATGGAAATACCTGAATTTGAAAATATAAGACATTAAACAAGTTTATTTAATGAGTGCAAAAACATACAAAGTAACAGCTTGCATCCAAACAAACATGTACAGTTAGCAGTGACACAATTACTATCTTTAATAATAATACCAGTAATAATAATAATAATAATAATAATTATAACACTAATAATAATAATAATAATAATAATAATAATAATAATAATAATAATAATAATAATAATAATAATAATAATAATAATAATATATACTGTACATAAAATACAAAATATTATTATAATCTTTAAATGGGTTATAAGAGATTCATAATTGTTACAATAATTGTTTACCTTGAATTAACCCTTTTAGAGTTAGAAGCTTAGCAGCAGAGGTGACACATTTTGGATCACTTAGATTACCACAGCAGTAATGGCAAGTTGTTTCATTTGGACAATAACTACAGTAATTGTGAAATAAACCCATATTAATTACATTAGGGTCTTTACATGTACATGTACTGTATATAGCAAAAAATAAGCTGCAAATAATATAAGCCAATAGCTTAAATAAGTTGTGAACAGCTCATATAAAAATAGTCAATTCTTCAATAAGCTGGAATTTATTTTGAAGGTACCACCTTCAACCCAAGGCTAATTTTAGTCATTATGGCTTAATTACTGAAGAATTGACCATTTATAATGTACTGTAAGCATTACTGTTCACTAATGGGTCAGATGTATTGATCCTTGAATTAGTTACAATACAATGTATTATTACCAAGAATAATTATATAAAGTAAATATAATTAATTATATAAATATAATTAATATTCTAAGCATAATACATAATTATATCATAATGACAGAATCTGCTTATAGGCCTATTTATTTATTGAGTGGGCTTACAACTGGCTGGGTCTTAAGAGAGCAAACTAATTTCTTTAGCAATTACACAAAGCATACTACACTGCATGTACAGACACAGTGTATATTCATTTTGTTACTTTATTAGACCAGTATTGCTACAGTATAATTATTCATAAAAGTTTTTAGTTTTTTTGTTTGTTGTTTCCTGGTTGTTGTTTTTTGGGGGAGGGAGTTCCTAGTTTTGTTGTTGTTGTTTTTGTTTATTTCCCTGGGGGGTGGAGGAAGGGGAAAGGGGTGGGGCTTATATAAATTGGCACTCATGCACTCTGCTTCACCTATTGTGAGATTGTGAGACAGTATAGAGTGCTTCAGCTAGTGTTGATGTGATTTGTGATTATGCAGAGATTGCATGGTAAATCTATAATTATAATACATGCACGTACAGTACATTTGAAATTATCTAATAACTTTATACAGCTAATTGTCATAATACACATATATTGTTCTCGTGTTATATCAGAATGATTGTGTTATTGCATAAAACGCTGTGTGATGACAATTAAGTGGTACTGTATTTAGATAATTTCTTAAATACAT
This sequence comes from Paragorgia papillata, assembly GCA_035771165.1. NCBI lineage: Eukaryota > Metazoa > Cnidaria > Anthozoa > Scleralcyonacea > Coralliidae > Paragorgia > Paragorgia papillata. Next base: position 1,822,882 of record JAWNZC010000002.1, on the reverse strand, counting down.
TATTATTATACAATTATATTATAATTACATATATTAATACCAATTAGCTCTACACCTTTGTACTGAATATTCTACCCATTCACTGGAAGATGAAATCTAATTGCTTTGGTTTGTTTAACTATGAAATTGAGGTAATGTAAATAAAAATTATATTAACTAAATTAAATTAACTAACCTTTTCAAGTAGTTATGTTTCTCCACTGTAATTGACAAAGGAAGCTCTGGTGGAATTTTTTTGTGTTGAAAAATATACTCTGATAGTTTTACAGCAGTTTCACCAACAGGAGGATAATAAGAAGGACAGTGATTGTTAGAGGATGCCAATGACTCAACATACTCAGGTTCTTCTTCCTCTGGAAGATGCATCTCCAATGCTGATCCCTCCTCATCTTCATCACCAGCAGGAGTTGGCAATGATCCCATAACCCATGGTTGCCATTGAGCCAATGCCCACTTTGTAACACATTTGTGCAAACATGATCTTCTATTTGAACAACACTTGCAAGTAAACTTTTTATTCTTGGTATCTACAGTTACGATGACCCTGTTTTGAAATGACCAGTAATGATCTACTTTAACATTGGCAAAAACAGAAAAATGAATAAAGCGACTGGAGAAAGATTGTGGCATCTGCACAATAAATGGCACATTTTCCTGCAATGCTTTTAGCTGCCATTCTAGACACTGTGCTTTTCTCTCAGGTTTCAACCATTTAATAGTGCTGGTGATCAATTCCAATGTTTTCAGATTTAAGAAGTGAATTGTGAGTAGGTTTAAGGAAACGAGTAGATTGCAAATGTTCACATAAAAAGTCAGATTGTCCACTTCTAACAGCTGTTTCAGCATACTGTTGACATGTACGTGAACTGCATTGCACAGAGGCTGGAGGAGTAACCATAAACTGGCAGTGAATTGGGTGGTCAGCACCATGCCACTGTTTTCTCACCAAGTAAATCCCATTTGAATGATCAACACAAACACCATTTAGGCATCTATTTTGGTTGATCTCCAGATTGTTAACAGACTGATGCTGTGTACGGATGTGACTACTTAGTGAATTTGGATGCAATTCTCTACCACAATCCTTATAAGGGCACGTTACTTTACCAGGCTGTTGACGTAATGATCTTGCCTCAGGCTGTTTATAGGTGAATGTTTGTGTTACAAAATCATTTGATTCATCAACAAACAAAAACTCATGGGTTAAGGGACTTGTATGATCACCACTACTCATTGGCAAGTGCTGCTGTTGTTGCTTCTGTTGCTGTTGTACCTGTTGTTGTTGTTGTTGTTGTTGTTGTTGTTGTTGTTGTTGTTGCCATTGTTGCTGTTGTTGTTGCTGTTGTTGTTGTTGTGGCTGTTGTTGTTGTTGTTGGTTCTGATGTTGTTGGTGCTGCTGTTGTTGTTGCTGCTGCTGCAGTCGTTGCAGTTGTTGATGCAGATCCTGCTGTTGATGCTGCTGCTGGTGTTGTTGCTTGCTCCTGTTGTTGTTTGTTGCTCCTGTTGTTGTGGCTGTGTGGCTTCCTTGACTTCAAGGTTCAGGCTGTGACTGCTTTTTAAATGTCTCAGAAGTTCCTTTTCACGTTTAAATCCTCCTGAGCAACCATAGCAATGGTAGTGTGTCACGTTCTTCAGTTCTTTGCTCTGTCCCCTACTTGATGCAAACGTACACACCAATTTGCATCTTAAAAATACTGAATCCTATTGTTAATGGGGAGAAAAAGACGGAGTTATTAAACTCGCAAAATACTTTTGTTTTGATCGCTATAATAAACAAATAGGCTGCCTACACTCACTACAGTATCAGCCAGTTCACGACTACGAGTCATAAATATTCATGATGCTGATTTGATATTGTTCATAAATATTCACGCAAAATAACCAACCTCCATAATCGATGCGATTATTCCAATGGACATTCTTGAAATGGTCCTTTATCTCGCAAGGTCTTGCTCTGGACAATGGGCACAGTTGACAATGAAAGAGATTTCCATTGCAGCCTGAAGTAGGACAGTCAGACCGTCCACAGCGGAGAAGATTTATATCACACGCTCCTTGCTTTTACAACGGAAGGATGCGCCCAATTTTCGGACATTAGTAATTCTTATTTTCTCATCATAGTTTAAAAAATAACAATAATTTGAACCTTTAAGAGCGGGTAAACGAACCAGTGAATCGAAAGGGTTTTCGAAAATATCCCGGGAAAATTTCTGCGCACAAGGACGAACTCCTACTAACCAGACTCCTACCGCGTACCGTCTCGGGTATTTGCTCCTCATTATATTCTATTTGCTCGTTAAAGCACTATATTTGCGCCTGGGATTTGCGCGGTCATCCTCCTTATAAGGAATACGTACTAGATACCCCTATCGGAATGTCGGACTGGCGATAAAAGATCAGCTGACTTTTCAGCGTGGGATTCGAAAGTTTGTTGCCAAATTACGTTTCCAATTCCAGACGTTGATCACGAAGTTCGTTTATAAGTTCGAATGTTCGATTCGAAGTTCAGTTGCTCTGTCGTTGGTAAATCGGAATTGCAAAATAATGAATCAAATATTTTCCTAAAGAAATTAATTCCAAGAGTAAGTCTGGTCGACCGGGGGGTTTCCGCAAAAACTAAAAAGCGATATTGGAATCGAACATTCGGACTTCAAATCGAACTTCATAATTAGCTTCTACGTAAATTAGCTTCTGAAAAGTAAACTAAAATACTACTCAATGCAAATCAGTAGAGCGAGACATCGACGATTTTTTCATCGCTTCCGAAGCGACAGTTTCGTTAACTGCAGATCAATTTCAAAGCAATCACGTGGTGTATTCACATTTAACACGTGATAAACATCCAATTGTTCAGTACGTAAACAAGCTACCACGTGGTACAAAAGTATACACCACGTGATTGCTTTGAAATTGATCAGCGGTTAACAACAGTGGCGTAGCGTGACCATTCTGAGCGGGGGGTGTACCTCTATTGCGCTTCCTCAATTACCGACCAACTCATTTTTATGTCCAGTTACCGACCAATTTCCGATCAATTTACCGACAAATCACGTTTTTCTCTGCAAAATCTCTGTTTTACCGACAAGTTTTCCAAAAAGTAGGGGGGTGTCACACCCCCCTACACCCCCCCCCCCCCCCCCGCACGCTACGCCCCTGGTTAAAAAGAAACTGTCCCTTCACGGAAGCGATGAAAAAATCGTCAATGTCTCGCACTACTGCTTTGAGTAGTAAGATACAACTGCGTTTTGATCTAAGGTAACCGTGAACTTCATCTATCCGCCACTACTGGCAAATGGTGGAGCCGCCAAAATAATGCGCGCGCAACACTTAGAAACTCGTCGTGACGCAACTTCTGTAACTTGCCCTGTTTGGCTGTTCTGACAAATACATAAAAAATATCAACTATCCACGATCATAATAGAGTATATACCCTCGTGAATGGTGATCAAACTGGGCCTTTCTCTAATCAGAGCAAAGTGAAAAGATGGTAAAATGCTGAGAATAGCTTTGATAACGAAATACTGACGTTTTGAGCCGAGCTTTTCACCAGAGCGAAATGTGTTAAGCTGCTGTTACACGATGCGATTTTTCTTGCAACTTGCAACAAATTTACCTACGAAAAAAAAACTTGCAAAAAGCAAGTTGCAGGAAGAGTGTTACACGTTCAGCAACTTGCGAACTTCGTTGCAGCAAAAAGTAGAACCCATCCAACTTTTCTTGCAACTTGCAACACGGCAAAAATAACAAAATCGCAAGTTTCTACGGGGTGTTACACAGTGCGAATTTTTTTGCAACCTGCAACATTCAGGCTATTTGTTGCAAGTTGCAAAAAAATCGCATCGTGTAACAATAGCTTTATTGTTCGTTATCAAAACTATTCTCGGCAGTTTACCATCTTTTCATTCTACTCTATCTAAAACACGGTCTACGCAACACTCTGTTTTCCCCCTTTGCGGATCAGGTAGTTGCACTAAAAATACCAACCCATGTCACAAAAATATTTTATTCTAATTATTATTGTACGACAGCCTTTTTACAATTCAAATACTGTAACTGGATTAGAGATTACGATATACTAAAAAACACAATATAAATTACGTACGTTTGTTTGGTGATCACAAATCTATATAAAATTATACAATAATTTGAATAGTACGTGCGTTTTTATTGGTCGATAGCCATGATCTATAAAAGTACAGATGCACAGATTACGTCACTGACGTGGTCTGATTTCTCTAAACCAATCATGGACCTCACGGCAACATCACGAGCCAATAACGTTGCTTCATTTGTATAGATCATGTATCACGTCAGATGAAGTGATTTATCTTTTTCAATGCCCCGGAAATTCGCCTTGAAAATTTAATAAATCCGTTAAAACAGAATTTTTTCTATTTTTGTATTGTATAAGACAAATAGATTCCATTTTTTTGTTGTCTGTTCAGTTATAGATGCACAGAGGACGTCACAACGTGGTAAGAACATCAGTGACCCACTCGACTGCGTCTCGTGGGCCACTTTTTTGTTCTAACCACGTTGTGACGTCATCTGTGCATCTATAACTGAACAGACAACGGCAAAATGGAATCTATTTGTTAAATACCGCATTCTATGGCACTATTTATATCTTAAACAAAAATACTTTTTGTTCTGACAGAAGCGCTTCTAATCGTAATGTGATTTGCGTGGTTTATTTCAATTAAAGACTTTTATTTGCATCTGTGATATTTAAAGATCATGGTTTAACTATTTGCCTACTGTATCGTTCATTTTCGAACCAAGCAGCAATTTACTTTGTCTAATACCAGAGTATTTTACTTCTCAAGGCCAAGGGAAGAATCCTCGGTAGTGAAAAAGTTAAAGTGGTTCTCGTTTGAAAATGTTGTCAGTAATGTTTCTGCATAATCCTAAAGATATTATGGTAGTTGGTCATTGTGCGAAGTTTCATTTCGAAATTCTCAAAAACAAAGTTGTATTTACGTGCGAAGTTTGTATTTTGGAGCGCCGCCATTAAATTGGCCGTGTTTGAGAAGAATGAGTTGAGGAGAACTCATGACGTCATAGACTCAACAAAAACAAAAGATCATTGTTGTTGTCAACAAAAGGGTCATTGTTGTTATTGAGTCTATGACGTCATAAGCTTCCTCGACTCATTCTTCTCAAGCTCGGCCACTTTAATGGTGGCGCTCTAAAATACAAACTTCACACGTAAAATATCACCTTTTCTTCAACGAATCTTGAAATGAAACTTTGCATGATTACTAACTACCATAACATCTTTAGGATTATGCAAAAACATTGCCAACAATATTTTCATCAGAGAACCACTTTACATCATGCAAGGAATGGTTATAAGCATCCAATATTATGCAGAAATTAACCTCGTCTCCAGAACGTTCGCGAGGCGTGGTGAGATGAGAGAATGCCCTGGCAAAGTCTGGATTTTAGTGGGAGCACGTCAAGAAATGTTTCGATACATTTCGAAGATTTTCCGCGGTGAGTTCAGCACGCTGGAAGGACCAAAAGCTCAGTAAGAGTAAAATAGTTTGTTTGCTTTTCATTGTTCGCTTGCACTGCGAACTCAATGTTTTCAACTGGTGGGAAAATTTTCCAAATATATTGGAATAGATCGTTTGCACATGACGTCACGTCCTCCATCTTGGTTGACTTTTCGGTTGGCAAACACTGTTGACAAACCGCTCACCACCATCTTTGTTTTAGCACGGCTTATGAAAATTAACTAGAAATCAACCAAGATGGCGTCCGATGTCACGTGATTGCAAATGATCTATATTTTGTCACGTGATCTCCAGTCGCTGCCAGTGCCTTCTCTCGCCTTGCTGCATCTTCTCACCAACGGTCTGGGAACGAGTCTGGGCAGAATTATCAGTAAAATTGCTAGTAGCCTACAAGCAGTGGATATATCTTAATCATTGTCACTATCTAAATCGGAAATCTAAAGATAAATTGGTAATAAATTAAGCTAACTTACTATCAGAAATTTAAGAATCTGGCTGCAATTCCGACATTGTACCGATGTTGCACCGATGTTGCACCGATGTTGCACCGATGTTGCACCGATGTTGTACCGACATCAACCCGATGATGCTTTAGTGTTGTATTGGTAAAAAATGCTAGACAAGTGACCGATCTATTTTGCTTATGTTTGTACATGCAGCGTTGATATTTCAATAGTAGGAACCTTAAGATGCTAGGACGACGACAGCGGTTAAAAAGCGACATGAATTTTACAACTTAAAAAAGTCTCGGTTAACTGACTATTAGATTTGATATTTGAAACTAGTTCAATGACTTCCACAAAACCTCCAAGTATTATTAAAATGATTGTAGTGTCTGTATTGAAGTCAATCTCAAGCAACAGTTCTCATCTTTTGGTGAGTTGACGTCGTCCTGAAGACGTAAAGATGCTCGAAGTGGCGTCGTATAAAGAACGAGGACGGTGTTGAGATTGCTCTTAGGGCAAAGAGGTCGCCATCCTAGATGTTAAGGTCCCTATTAAGATCAATGCCGGCACAACACTGGCTTCCTCACCCCACCCCTCATACCCCCACCCACCCCCTCACCATCTGAAGCAATGTGTACCTGAAACCTTTACACTGTTTGCAAGTTATTACTTGTCTCAGTTTCTCCATTCTTCTTTTCAAACTTATCTACAAGAATCTTGAACATCTCGTCGCCTAGCAACTCGTCTTCATTCATTGATTCAGCAGTAAGAATCTTCCCCACAGGACAAGAAGATGAACGTCTTCGCGTTTCATGTTCCTTCTTCAAGTCTTCTACTACCGGAACGCTCTCATCCGGGAACAAGATAGTCTTCACCTCCTCGTCTGCTTTCTCGTCCCCAGCTAAACATTTCCCTTTTTGTTTCTCAAGAGCTCTCGAGCGAGGGGACGGGAATGAACCTCCAGTCTTAGCGATAATGTTTTCCAAGATCTTCGTCCTGTCTCTTACACTAGAGCACTCCCAATTTCTGTAATCCTCAACGATGATACTATTGGATGAAGTTTCAGAGAGGTCTTCATTTGCTAGTTGTAATAAATCAAGTCTTGGCACCTCATTGTTCAACCTAGCGCCACAACTCTCCCTCTGCGCAAACTCAGTGTCCTGATGTGTACCCTCATTAAGCATTTCATTTTCAACTGATGGTCCAAAACACTCATTTGAACTCAGTTCGTCACGGGCTTGCACAGGAGATTGACTCTCATTCGATCCAGTCCCAATGCATTGTTTATTTTTCCGATAGGAAGACTCGGTCTTGGCCTGTGGTCGACTGCGTTCTTCGGTAACATTTTCAAACACCGCTGATTTTCTCTTCACGATGTCGCCATGGTGATGAGTTAAATCAATCCACGCCATTTGGTCAATGCACACGTCATCGTTGCCATGGGTGTGATCAGTTGATTGTTTCTGAGAAACCAGAGGTAGTCGTGACTCGTCAACCTGACCCTTAATGTCTCGCTTAACCTCTTCGTTCACCTTCTGCACAATATTTTGTAGTTCGTCACTTGCCGACTGCATATCTTTCTTATTCTCCGAATTCTTTTCTAAATCATTCTCGGAATTCTTCGAATCGTTCTCGGAATTCTTCGAATTGTTCTCGGAATTCTTCGAATTATTCTCAGAATTCTTCGAATTGTTCTCGGAATTCTTCGAATTGTTCTCGGACTTTTCTTCTGAATCTTTCTCCGCTGGAGTAGGAACACCGACATCAACCATTTGCGAATAGTTCTGGAAAAAGTTCGCCTCCGACGAGGCGAGTGTTTTCTCAGAATTCTTCAACATACTGTATAACATTTGTTCTTCGATAACTTGGGTGTGTCGTTTCACGAAGCCGCTATTCGACAGCTGTAAGTCGGACTTGGATTTACGCTCGCGACGCTTCACGCGCCCTCGGCCTTCCACTTTTTTGACATTCTCCGAACTTTCCGACTTCCCTTGCTTATGAAGCAGCTTATCCTCCAGTTTCTCGCCGATACTTCGCGAACGAGGTCGGCTACCTTCGAGCGATGGAATATTTTCGCAAGGTACAACCTCCACGCACGTTTTCTCCTCGCCGCATTCCGTTTCTGGAACGTCGCGCGCAAGATCTGTACTCTTATTGTCGTCAACAGTCGACAAACCTTCGGTTTCCGTCGGATTCGTAAAGACATCGTCAGCGACAGAACTTTCAGACGCCAGCTCCATTTCACTTTCGGAGCTTGCTTCGATTCTTTCAGTGGGAACCACAAGACCGAACTTTTCAGATACAGTGTCCTGAGCAAGATCCCGAGAAGTTTCAGAATGTTCGTTAACAAGTTCTCCCGCAGTTCCTGCATCAGTATTTGAGTCTTGTTTAACTTCCTCTGACTCGGTTGTCTTCTTACCTCTTGTTTCAATCCATAAAATATCACTTTGTCCATTTCCGAGAATTTGAGATATTGTTGTGGGCGATGTTACAATACCGAACGCATCTTCGTCACTTGTCGTGTCTCGTTCGACAACTGTTCGTGCCCGTGGTTTTCTGATAACTGGTGATATCTCCGAAAAGTCTCCTACGCTTTTCATGGCTGGCTCGGAGTGGGTCCGACGTAGTTTAGACGTGGTGAAACTCGTCTCTTCATCGGAATCACTCGTACTGTCCTCGTCGCTGCTTTCGCCATCCGACGCTTCCTCGCTGCACCATTCCTCCGTCGCTTGAGCCAGCAATGGACTAGTGTCAGCAGGTTGTTCCGTGCTGGTAACATCTCCCTGGGCTGGATCTAGGGCTGGTGGATCCGGGGCTGGTTCATACTCGGGTGTAACTTCATGGGTGCTCGCCATTCTTGGCAACGTGTGTGCACGCTCAGGAATACCATCTGTAAGATCAGTGTCCGTACTTTTGTCCTTTTTTAAATGTCGGATTTTTTTATGAATTCGTTTCGAGTTGGTCGAGTCTGAGTTGGACCTCCGACGAAAAAGGCTACTGTGTCGGTGACGGCTAGAAAGAAAATTGTTTTATGTCCGTCAAATTGCGCCATACCGTTATTACATACCGTATACATCTACAATACATTGATCTCATTAACAGGGTTCATACAGGTTAGACAGGGCTCACACAGGTTAGACAGGATTCGTACAGGTTAGACATGGTTCGTACAGGTTAGACAGGGCTCACACAGGTTAGACAGGATTCGTACAGGTTACACAGGATTCGTACAGGTTAGACATGGTTCGTACAGGTTAGACAGGATTCGTACAGGTTAGACAGGGCTCACACAGGTTAGACAGGATTCGTACAGGTTAGACATGGTTCGTACAGGTTAGACAGGGCTCACACAGGTTAGACAGGGTTCGTACAAGTCAGACAGGGTTCATACAGGTTAAACAGGTTAAACAGGGTCAATCACAGTGTCAATTACCAATTCGTTCCCATGCCCGTTATTGATTAGAGTTGGGTTTTTTTTGTTTGGATTAAGCGATCTAACCCAATCAGAAACCTTCTTGGTGTATAAGTAGGTGCCAACCCTGCTTTTGGGTAAATTTAAGTGTCACTGTGTGACTGAATTAACTTATGCACATACATTATAATTTATACAAATATAGCAACATTCTCGGAAAAATTCCGATAATTTTTTCCCTTAGTATTCAATTTGATAAAAAATGTGAAGACCTAATAAAAACTTGTTGAGTAAATTTCAGCACAAACCTAGACTTTAAGATTCCTTCATAAATGATGAGTTGTTTCCAAAAGCCAGCATTCGGTTGAACAATACTTCGTTTGGATTTTACTAACTTCATGGCATCGTGGAGAGACATGTCGTGTTCCTTCATCAAGTATGCAACCACCTGAATTACAAAATGAGATAAATACTTAAATCCTGATAATTAATAATTATTGATTGATGGTAGATGATTAACTCATTGCTGTCTAGGAATGTCTGAGGGTTCTCCTTTTTCAAGAGTAATATCGTCTGGCGTTAGACAGGGTAAACAATAAAAGGACTGTTTTTGGCCAGCTCAGGCAAGAATGGGTTAATCACTTGTTAACTCATTGCTGCCTAGGATGTCTGAGGGTTCTCTCTTTGATGAGTAAAATCATCTGGTGTTAGACAGAGTAAAACAATAAAGGAACCATTTTTGACCAGTTCAGGCAGGAATGGGTTAATCACTTGTTAACTCATTGCTGCCTAGGATGTCTGAGGGTTCTCTCTTTGATGAGTAAAATCATCTGATGTTAGACAATAAAACAATAGAGGGTCCGTTTTTGTCCGGCTCAGGCAGGAATGAATTAACAATAAATAATCATATATATACCGTAGATGCTGATCGACTGATGCCTCTTCTACAATGAACTAACGCCGTAAAGCCTTTTTCCCTGCAACAAAAGTATCTTGTTAATGAACTTGGTCAACGGAGATTAATCGTTGCAAAAAGTTGTGGCTTACTTGGCCTTATGCAGGAATCGGTAAGTTTTCCCCCAGTGTCGCAAGAGATCAGATTCTTCAACATCGTGAAGTCTAAATAAAATTCAGACGAAAACTTTAATGCAAGGAAGAAACAAAACAAAACAAAACAACGTAACACAAAAAGGAAACAAAACAAAAAACAAAACAAAACAAAACAAAACAGAAGAAAAAACCCAACAATCTGAAGAGCAACATTTAAAAACCCCGTCAATATCAACGAATCAAAGTTTGTTTTACTTTTAAAAGCAAATCAGTAATTTTTCAACTTTTATTATCAGACCTAACCCATTACTGCCTGAACTGGTCAAAAACAGCATATTTATTGTTTTACTCTGATTAATGCCAGATGATTTTACTCGTCAAAGGGAGAACCCTCAGACATCCTAGGCAGCAATGAGTTAATGAAATAAAGTTGAAATACGACTGCATGTTGTCTTGTATCTTGGGGTTTATATTTGTGTAAATTGGCAGCTGGTACCTTATATTCATGTATTCAAATGTCCCTGGGAAAAAGTTATCAATCTCTTTCGTAACATTAAGGATGTAGCCAACTCTAAAAAAACATTTCATTTTCATTACAAATTATTAGTTTGTCATCGGAAGTTACTTTGCTCGTAGTACAATTGTTTTAAATGTTAAAAGTTCAAAATCAAGTTTCATAAAAAACATTTTACCCATTCTCTTTCAGTTCTTCTAGGTTCGATGCATTCCACTCTGAACCCTATGGACAAAAAAGATATAAATATTGATAAAATAACTACCATAGTCTACCTCTCTGATATATATTAGGGAGCTAAAGCAAATACAAAGCGAACTTCAGGGACAACGTCTTTAATACAATACAATTTTCTTAACACAACAAAGAAAATGAATAATTTTTAGTCCCAAGAGTAATCCTAACGCCGTCCCCGTTCTACATAAAACGTTATTCAGATCATTTTCACGTCTTCAGGACGACGTTAACTCGTGAAACGGCGAAACCTGTTAGTCGAGTTTGACACAAAATCCTTTTAGAACTCTAGTTAACCCTTTTGGTTGTCGAAAAACATACTTTAGGTATTCAATCAATACTACGTAAATTATTCGTGGTTTCTGCTAGATACTAAACTTTAGATTGCTTTCGTCATCCTAGCTTGCGGTATAAGGAAGACAAGTAAATTCTTTCCTTTTATAGGAGCAAAAGAATAGGAGCTGCTATACTGAAAGTCCTGAAGTAAAGCCTTAAAGGAAATCAGTACCATGTCTGTAGTCTGATAAAGAATCCTCCTGATTTACATAAACTTTAGCTTTGATTTTCTCGGCTTAGACAAGGTTATTTTCCCAAATTACTACGCCAATGAACTTATCAAATGAGTCGCTTTTGAAGCTATTCAAAACATTCGCAGTACGTGTTTTATCAGATCTGGTCTCATGTTTTAAATCTGATAATACTGCTGCTCATGTTTTAAATATACACACCAGTTACCCATCCATGTTTCTTGAAAATCGGAATTCATAATACCAACGAGTGCTTACCAGAAATATTGTATCAGTAATCTTAGATGAAGAGTCCATCTGTCCTAAGATACTGAACAACTGTTCCTCAACGTAGCCCTTGAGATGTTGAAGACTCATTTTCATTTCAGCTTCCAAAGCCTCACGAACCTTAACAAGAAAATTCAAAAAAAATGTTTACAACAAGTTCATTATGTTGGTATACACAATCATATACGTTTAAAGACGTTACGCTAAGTCGTAAATACATTACGCTACGTTTACACGGTACCGGACGAATTCGGAACCATTCTCGAATTAGCACGGTTCCGCCTGTTTCCACGGCGAAATATAGGACGAATTCGAGACCGGTCTCGAATTCGCCTGGTACTGTACCGTGTAAACGTAGCCTTACAGTCCAAACAAAGCTCAACTGCAGAGAAGTGCCTACCTGACGACATGTAACTTCTTCCAAGTCAAACCTTGTTAAGATCTTGAAAAGAAAGTCAAAACGTATTATGACACATGTATGTAACTGCTAAGTTCTGTCCATGTACAACACAGTACATTTTTTTTCTTACAGGAATACTCATAGTCATGAATGACTCTCCTTTTTATCTGGTTACCTCTTTTAATTTGTGTCGTATTGACCCTTTTAGCAGTTCCTCATCGGTTTTTCTAAACAGAACAATGAAAGAGTAGATACATCATGTTAATTTTGAAGCTGCAAAACAGTTTATGAAAGCTATTTTAGATTATCTAGAATGATTGCTTACACTTTGTCAAAGTAGGATAAGCATATATCTCTTCTGGTTTCAAGTTCATCCATACATTCCCTGAAAACAACCAACAAAAACAAACAATGAACAGAGTGCAATGGTATTTAACAACAACGACAACACAACTACCACCATGAACACCACCACCATCACCACCACCACCACAAACACCATCACCACCACAAACATCGTCATCATCACCACAAACATCACCACAAACACCATCACCACTACCACCACCAACATCATCACCACCACCACCACTATAAACACCAACAGCATCAGCACCACCACCTGACCACCATTGTTCAATGACCAATTCTTGGCATTCCCCACATACCAGAAGTTAATACATTCTCTTGGTGACGTGATCCTATTTTCATAGTAACTAATCCATGAATGTGATAAACCTCCACCAAAGTGATTTGCTCGATGTGCAGTGGCAAGACACCTATGAATCCATTGCAGGGCAGTCCTACAAATAATAAAGACACTCTTTAAAAAACAAAACTATCCCAGGCTAAACTATTTAACCCATTGCTTAACCTAGGGTGTCTGAGGGTTCTTCCTTGGATGAGCAAAATCATCTGGTGTTAAACAGAGTAAAACAATAAAGGGGCAGCCCCCCCCCCCCCCCACCCATATTCATCCCCAAAGTAAAACCTCATTTTCAAGATTCTCTCAAAACTTTTACTTTTCAATTCTACGCACTCACCACATAGTTTGGACAGACACTGGTTTGAAAATATAATTATGACGCTCTGTTTTGATTTCAAAACCACTAAAATTGAAAGACAAAATATTAAATGTAAGTTATACAGTACTGCTCGACTACTGCTTAAAAATTCTGTTGAAACATTGATGAACAATACTTGTCTGTCTGCCTGCCTGTTTATTAAAAGGTCACACCACTTACCCATCACCATCCAGTTCAGATGAAACATTGCTCCACAAAGGAATGACTAAGCCAATGGTCACCCTAAAAAATAAAGAAAAGCTTTAATTAGCAAAGTCAGACCGTCTCGTGCTAAGTAAAAAAATGTCTGTTAGCCAGAATAAACTTTATAATAATCAACAATTAAAGTCACAATAATAGCTGTTACAACAACAGCAACAACAATAAACAACACACTACAATGACAAACAACAACAGCACCATTAATGACAATTATAAGTAATAACATGACTTGAGGGAAATTAGCGATTAAATTTTCCCGCCACTGAGGGAAGGTTTGTGAAAGCGGCCCGAGGACTTTTACAAATCTTCCCGAGGCAAAGGGGAAATTTAATCGCTAATTTCCCGAAAAGTCATGTTATTAGTTTGTAATATTATGATCGCCGAGGAAAACTTTGAGAATCTTACCAACAGGAAATTTACACGGTTGATCAGCGAAGTTGCATCTACATGTAATTTTCCCGTGCATGTTGATGAGGGAAAATATATGCAAGCGGGAAATTTAGAAGAAGACAAAAGATTTCTTTGTCTTCTAATTTTCCCTCATCAACATGCACGGGAAAATTAGAAGAAGATGAGGGAAATACGAGGTTTACAATCCCTCAGAGAACAAAATAATCCGAGGCAATCATGGTATTACAATAAGTAACACACTTACGCTTCATTGATCCAGTCAAAGCCAAGGACAATACTTTCTTCTTCATCAGTTGCACCATAAGTTGTAACAATAGATAAGTAACGAGTGTATGCTTCCACTGGACTCTCTATCTTCACTACCTGCAGCAAATTAGTGTAAATGGAAAATCAGATGTCAAGTTTATCCAGCACTTTCAGACAGTACAATTTTATTTTTTTTTTGGGGGGGAGGGGGAGAAAGAAGAGTGTAAGGGGCTGTTTACATGAGCTGGGCTAGCCCGGCTAACTGGGCTGACTCGTGTCACGGAATTCTTTCCTCGGCCACAAAAAGAGATTTTAATCAACGTTAGGGTTCGTTTACATCTAAACTAAACCAATTCTTCTTTGTACATTTAGTTTACGCGAGTTTCAAATGCACAGTGAGATCCTAATCAATTGCGTGAGCCCAGCTAACCGGGCTAGCCCGGCTCATGTAAACAACCCTTAAATCTTTTCTGGGAAAACCCATTATTTTGTTATGGTACCACAGTCTGTAAGTCATATAGGGCTGAGATGTGTCATTGTGTAGTGAGTCTTACTGAGTGCTTACCAATCTCACAGTATCTTCATCTCGTATTAAGTTGACCATTCCTTGAAGATGAGACTGAAGTTCTCCTAAATATTCAAAAATGCTTTTTTTAACCACAAGAAGAAGAAATTTATTTTAAATACAAAATTAATTAAACACGCATGCAGTACAAGTTGTTAAAATTTTAATTAAATTCTGTTATTCATCCTGTCTGGGATTTTTAATCACAAAAAGAGGACTTGTTTATTTAGCTTGGTTGAGATTGTTTGTAGATGTAATTGTAGAAATATCAGTCAAGAATTTAAATTGAAAATAAAAAATACACATACCGGTAATAATTATAATACACATGATTATTAGAACTAAATGTCTGATCACTTGAGAAATTAGTTGGGTATTTTTTTTTTGAGTATCAAAAAGCTTCACTCAACTTTGGCTCCAGAAGCATTGAGATTAACTATAAACTGTCCCCCCCCCCCCCACCCAGAAACAGTCATTTATTTGTGGTAGAGCTCCCACATATATAAAACAAAATGTTGACATGAAAGTTGGGCTACATACTATACTGTACATAAAATTAATTTTAAATTCTTCTCAGCTATGACATATAGTACCTCCTTTTAAGGTGGCTTTTCGAGCAAAATCTCCATCAGGAATAGCGTAAGCTGCCCCTTTAGAAGCAAAAAAACCTTCAAAACTTGACCTAGTAAAGCAAACAAGATGTAACAGTTATCAAAAATATGTGGTACAGTGACATCATAGCTCTGGGGACAAGAATGGTTATCAAAGTTAAAGAGTAACCATTTACTACATTCAAGCTCATTTTACTAGAATCGAAATATAGTAAAGTTAGATATACTGCCGAAACAGAGAATGAAGTAGTCTAACATTTCTAGCAAAGGCCCTTCGTCAGAGAGAAAGTTAACGTGACGTGTTACTCTCTGACAAAGGGATGTTTCTCTGATGAAGGGCCTTTGCTCAAAACATTAGACCACTACACTCTCTGTTTCAGCAGTATATCAAACCTTTCTATATTTCGATTGTTGTTTCAACACTGCCTATGCAGCACACTACTTTTATTTCACTGGAGCATAGGCGGATCTAGGGGTGGGGTGCAGGGGGTGTGCACCCCCCAGAGAAAATTAGCACCCCCCTAAAAAAAGTCAGCATCAACCAGTGTATATTAAAATTTTCATGATTTATGGCATTTTTGACATAATTTAAGGTGGTGGTGGATGGGTGCATCCCCCCTGAAAAAGCTGCACCCCCTCTATCAGATGAGCCTAGATCCGCCCCTGCACTGGAGTATAGTATATTGAAGCTAATGATATTACGTGTGCATAGAGAAAAACTCTATTCGACTGTGGCTAGGATTCAAACCCTGACCTTTGGGTTAACAAGTCCAACACTCTACCACCTGAGCAACATGGTCAAGTTGGGAGCAGGTTGTGGAAAGATGGTACGTACTTCTAGTATATTTAATTTGATATATGTTTATAACAGAGATTTAGTTTCTTCAATATCGAGAAACTTAACTCGTCATCTAATTATGTTGTTGAAATAATTGTGAGACAGCGAACTCAGGTACGGTGGAGAATAATGATATTAGGTGTTACTTCGAGTGATGAACCAATTACTCGGTAAGTAGAAAAAAATTCTACTCAACCGTGACTAAGATTTCAACCTGCAATCTTCGGTTTACTAGTCCAAAAAAGCTGTTTTAAACAATATAATTATTCTTTCGATTAAGATATTGAAATAACATATCAAATTATTCTTTACACCTCTAGCAATTCAACAACTTCCTTCACCAATGTTAATCAAAAATATTCTACAGCAGACAAAATCAAATATTTGTCTGAATTTCAGAAGCAATTTCCTGTTTCAACATTAGTCAATTTCCAACACAATCACATTTCCAAAAAATCTGCCAAACTAAAATACAAGAAAGCAAGCTCTTGAAACGAATTCAAAACACGATCTTATTTAACAGAAGAAAGATTAAACATTCCCCAAGTAAATTATTATCAAAATACGACTAGCTTAACCTTATAATGAGCAGTCGTGCCACGAGAATACATATCACAGCTAGAGGTGCATTAATAACAACGGGTTCCTCCACCCTTTCATCCTCACTCAAAACAACATCGTTTTTATTTCGATTTAGAACAAAATAATTACACATAAAATATATAATATCTTGCTAGACAACTGTCCTTTTATCTCTACTAAGCGACTTGTCTAACTGTCTGTTATATTATTTATTTAGATATTAAACTACAAATGCTTCGAGTTCAGAAATGGCAGTGAGAAAATATGTTATGACCGACGCGATCGGAAAGCAGGTCAACCTGGATTATTTATAGAAGACTTCGGAATACCTTTAGAGCAATGAAAGGTTAAAATGTAACCTTATACTATTAGTAGAGGTGTTTTTATTAAATATTTTAAGTATAAACCTGCATATTTCATGATATTTATAGTTAATAATACTCCCCCAAACTGGTCTTTGTATATTTACATACGTTCGACTTCGTGGACGACTGAAAATATCCTCCGTATCTGCATCTATTTGATCGTCATCCTACATGAATACGACAGCAATTGGAGCTTATTAAGTGTCCAGAATTTCCCCATGAAATATACTTTCTCCTGAGTTTTATTCAAGGCAATAATTCAGTCTGTCAAAATCAATCTCTTACCGTGTCACAGCCACTCAACTGACTTAAGTTGTCTGAAGAACTCGATCTTTCTATTGTCAATAAAGACATTTTATCTTTCTGCAATGCCTCAAGCTACGTCCATACAAACGATGGTTCACATTTTAAAAATATTTACAAGAAAACGGAGGCCAAATATCTCCCACACACCGAACTAGCAAAAAAAAGCCGAATAATTTTAATACAATAAACAAGATTACGCAGGCTTGCAGGCTCAGTTTGCGGAAATACACCGAAGGATCACTCTAAAAAGCATTGGTCTAAACCTTTTTTAAAAAAATTTTACTTCAACTTTTTTAAGAAATTTTACACTATTATAATTTTATTACACTATAGTAATATCTAGGGTTATAATTATAATTATAATTTAAATAATTTAGAGTTTAAATTTAGAGTTTTAATTTCGGAGTTACAGCATTCAGCCAATGTTACAGTATCGAATGGTTGTTGTGTATATCTTTCCGGTTTCAAGACAAAAGATCGCAAGATATGGTATGAGAATTGTTGATAGCGATCGAAATTAATGCCATTTTTCTACAGAATTAACGTGTAAATTCTTGATAACTGTGCTTTTATTATAAAGAGTGTTTAGTGAACGTTTAATTTTGAAGAGATCTTTAATAACCACAGCAGATTATAAATTAAAATTACTAGTAAACTTCCCAAGACCAAGCGATGCATTGGATAAAGAAAGCGACAGGCCAATACAGATCAAATACGATGAAACCGAAACAGCAATATATACAATGAAACGCGTGCATAATATATTCAATAATGACCCCAAACAATGCTTATCTTGAAAAAGATATACACCACGGCAAAGTTGCCAGATTACAAAGGCCTTATATTTCCTTATATGCTATTCCGCCACTATTGTTCAAATATCTATAGCTCAAATCGTAACTCTGGTTCAAAAGTCTTTCAATTTCCCTTTCTGCAACCAAACCAAAACCAAGCTGTCAGTAACACTAAAGAAGTATAATAGTAAATTGTAAGTCCTAGCTAACCTCAAAGCCTTGGAAGAGTAGTTCATGGACAAAAAAGACAGTTTCTTGTGAGTTTAGTCTAATAAGCAGGAAGTAAAATGCATACAGGACAAGTTCATACAACAATATGTTGTATTACAATAATAATAATTACATTACTAAAGTATAAAATGCTACAGCATCCTTCAGACATGACACTGCTGACTGCTGTGAATCTGTACAGCGAAATTTCAGACGCATTTTCACTTGTCTATTTGAAAGTTTGTTCGTATAGTTTGCTCACTGATAAGGGAAGCCCGCGAGAAAATAATCTGAAGTATGTTATGATATATATGTGTACGTGTGTATATATATTTCCATGTAATATCCTGTTCATACACTAAAGTATATTTCTGAAACAAGCTAGAAGACCTGAAGTTCTTGTTGGGTCTTCATAAACAAACTAAAATGCTCGGCAAGACATCAGAAATCATCAGACGAGGGAGTGGCGAACAAACCAATTATGTAAACAAACGAAAACATCATCAGATTTGCGGATCACAACAACATTTTCGAAGCCAGTTCAGTGTCACGAAATTGCAACATGCTTAATACAAATTGTAACACTCGGTGATACAAACCCACGACCACTGCCCACGACATTGCTTCTTTAAATCATTCATTAATTCTACTATACCACACACAGCCTACCCGTGCTAGAAACTTATTAGGTGACCAGACAAAAAGGAAGTCAGAAACATCTGTTCTGGCAGAACACTATATGTTTTCAGATTTTCTCGAAGAATTAGTCCAAAGAATGCAAGATATAGAATAAATGATTTATATACAGTACTGCTGGGCGCTTAAAGCAGAAATACGGCGCCAAGTTTGGTATCAATTCGAGACTATTAAAATACTTTGTGATAATATACGTAGTTATGGTTGATGACTTTGGATAAAGTTTTAATATTTGTAAAAACTTACCTTTGCTTAACCAGACGGTTAATATTCTTTGCTTTATTTACAGCCCTTCTAAAGATTCGCACAACTCTCTTGTCGCTAGACATTCTGGCTAGATATTAGGAAGGACAAAACAGACGCCTCTTGAATTTAAAGGCGAGTCGTAATAATTGATCACGCAGACACATCCAATCCTGCACGAAGCTGCCACACGGAGAAGACCAATCTTGTTTGGTTTTTAGCTAATAAGTACGATCACTTGAGCGAGGGAAAACATCAGAATTCGTCGTTCAGAGATCCCAAAGAGCCAAAGAGACTTCTTGTCGTGAAAATTGAGAGCAAATATTCTTGACCAAATATTGAAATATGTCAAAAACGTCACCCAATTTGGAATTGGTCAGATGATTTTCTAAGGCGGGGGGGGGGGGGGGGGGGGGAGGGGGTACATGGTGGCCAAAATTGTGTAATGGGTCGTTCCCACTGGTCGTTCCCTGAAGTCACTGAGATACGGCTGAAATCCAGCGCAGATGCAAGAGAAAACCGTAAATAATGAATGCCATAAAAGCCAGCTCAGTTTAGCCTTGTTTAGTAGGCCTTTTTTGCTATGCATGGTGATTGATAATATTGGAAAGTTTTAACACTTTGAAGCCTAGATATTGGCCATTTCCCAAATGAGTCGAAGACTGGTAAAGAGCATTGAGCGCGCTGGCGTTCTTGGGATCATTTGGAAGGGCAGTTTCATTGTGCTTACGCTACCAAGCATGAAATCTGTCCCTCCAAACGAGCACCCTAGGCCTCAAAGTGTGTAGAACTTAGCAGAGTGTGCATTCTTTTTATCTGCATAAATCACACGTCAAGAAAGTTTAATATGAACAGGATTATAAAATTAAGTAAAATGTTTAAAACATGATAGCAGTGTTTTACCGGATTAAAAAAAGAATTTAAAAAAAACAGCCGAGGCGATGGTGAGTTTTCTTGAGGGATTTCGAAAACACCCATTTGGCCATTTCATTAGTTCATTGGCGTAGTTATTTTGGAAATCTTTATTAAATCACAACCTCGTACCCAGGGTCTTATCTCCGCTCGCCCCCGCCCCCCTGGCCGTACGAGGTTGATAAAATCACTGACATTGTACAGATTTCCTTCGTGTTTTCCTCATGAATTATTAATGTTTTTTTTAAATTATCTTTTAAGTAGCTAAAAGAAGATCAAGTGATCATGTTATTAAACGTTTCTCGTCACGTATACGATAAACAGCACGAAGCCACGCTTTTCTAACAAATTTGACTAATTCAACGTTTCACGTTTGTCAAAAATCTCAAAATTCTTACTGTTGTGGCAATGGAAGTGTTCGCAATTCAATTTCCACAGCCTCAACATCATGGCATTTGATGAAATTCCTTCGAAACTTCCTGTTTTTTGATCTGATAATTAATAGTATTTGGCTTTTGACCAATAGGATTATTAGTAATAAAAAATACAATCAAATTCGAAGCAGGAAGTTTTTCAACAAACTTCGAGAAATTAATTAGAGAAACTGAATTGCAATATATAATTGCAAGAAATATTTAGCAACGTTTCTATTGGCAAGAGTTCCTGGTGTTGCGCAATCATCGTTTTGGTGACTCCGCTCAAACAGTGCCGGATACCTTCCCAGGGCTGGGGGCAAAAATATTTTAGGGCCGGTCACAAAATGAGAGCCATCCCCGGAGTACGGTGAACTGAAAGCGTAGAATTGATCGAGCGTGTGATTTTCTCAGGCTAGTTCGGACTTTCAAAGAGAAACTGCATAATTTTTTTATTCACTCGTTTTTTTGGGCCGGTCAGAATCTGGGGCCGGGGGTAAATGCCCCTTTGCCCCATAGGTAATCCGCCACTGCGCTCAAAACATATGCCGTGCTGTACTATGCTACGCTGTGCTGTACTATGCTAAATTCAAATGTAGCAGGCTATACTGTGCTGTACTATGCTGTACTATGCTGTGTTATGCTGTGCTATGTTGTGCTATGCTACGCTGTGCTGTACCATACTAAATTCAAATGTAGCAGGCTATACTGTGCTGTACTATGCTGTGCTGTGTTGTGCTATTGTGTGCGAGCCTCTATAATCATGAGAAATAAAAGTGCTGTGTGAGCAGTGTAAATGAACACACGCGCATGCGTGAAATGAATGTTTGTAGATCAGAAAAGCGCGGGAATCATAGGTGGATGGGAATCAGAGAGGGTTATAGAGGAGATTATGGGAATGATAGGGGGTCACATTGAGGTCATGGGATCATAGGGGGATCTTAGGGGATGATTTGCTTTACTAGAATAATAGCCGAGACGAAGTAGCCTGCGTAGCTGGCGGTTTTAAGGGGTTGGGGTCTTGGTGAAGAAGCGGGCGAGGGCGAAGAAGCGGGCGAGGGAGAAAAAGCGGGCGAGGGAGAAAAAGAGGGCAAGGGAGAAAGTCCGCCCGCTTTTTCTCCCTCGCCCGCGAGACCCCAATCCCTTAAAACCGCCAGCTACGCAGGCTAGTGACGAAGTCGAGGTTATTATTCACCGATATTCACTGAGCCTGAGGCGAATAGGAACAACATTTTCTTTAAAATTGTTAATTTCCTCGTCTGTCGCATTGACAACTTGACTGGCGGCCATTTTGGATAAACGCTGTAGGTGATTATCGATAATTATTATATAAAATAGAGTGTTTTATTGATTTTTCCGCCACTAATAAAAGTGATAATCTCACATGTGACGATTATCGCTGAATCAGCATTATAGTTTAATGCAATTTTTGCAAGGCAATAGGACAATTTTTTTATATAATAAACAGAACAATACATGGATGCTTGGAAATATGAAATTTATTTCTCGTGTTGAACAGGATATGTCACTCGTTCGCTTCGCCCACTCGTGAGATATCCTGGTCAACACTCGAAATAAATTTCATATTCCCGCACATCCATGTATTATTCTCTATTTAATCCGAAGTAGCTCGACCAATCAGCACGCGCAATTTTCTATAATCACCTGTGTATTTATACTAAAATAGCAATAGCGTTCTCCTTCAATAGTGTGTGTACATTTAATTATGTATTGGAATGCGATGTAAATATTTCAACTCTGCATATTTTAGCCAGGTTGATGTGTATTATATAATTCTTACTGCACCATTATTTCAGTGAACGCTGTTTTTTAGGTTACGTATATAGTTTGAATGATTGGAACCACTCTCAAACACCGCAGTTTCTAACCAAGTGACGGTTTAGATTGTTGTATCTCGTGAACATTTGTTTGATAGAAATCTAAAGTACTTTAAGAAGACGCCAAATTCCTTCTGTCTTGTGTTTTTATAAACCGCATTTTACATCAGATAACAATGTGATAATCTTTATCTGCTTGTTTATACCCGCATACTTTTGCACAAGAGATCTGCACCAGACACATGAAGTCAGACACGTTTCATGTTTTCAAATATTTCATATCGTCTGAGTGGTTTACGTAAGAGCCTGAGGTCTGCATAAGACATGTTTTTTCTCCATCACCCATCTTTATTTTTGTCGCTACTTTTCTGTGTACAGTGAGATTAATCTTATATTGTGAGTAATGTTATATTGTATACAAGAATACATAAAGAAAAACTGATCAGTGTCAAATTCTAGGCGATGTAACTTATAATAATAATACTTTAGTCATCAAATACCAATACAGGCACATATGAAAAGATAGTTCACATAAAAGTACAGAACGTACAGTAACATGAGCTAGATAATACCATACAAACTATGGTTAAAAGTGTAAAGGGTATAGTAATGTGAGTTAAATAATATAGCTAGGAGCACAGTGTATGGTAATATGGGTTAGACAATATAATGACTATCATATAATGAAAGAATATCATGAAAATATTTTGATATTATTTTCATGATAGACTTATCGTGTACATTTATTATATATAGAAAGAAATCCTTTGTGTAAAGTAAACGGAAAGACGCGTTGACACTGTATATATTATTTATAAAAGTATTTCGAAGCTCTATATGTACGGTTGAAGGTCTAGTAAACGACTAGTGGTCGTAACTTAGAGTTGGTCGCTTATAAGAGCTTAAAAACAAAGAAAGAGTCCAGTTCGTAAATATCAAAGAGTATAGTCGCAAGGAGAGCTTTAAGTTTTCAAGTTTCAAGCTTTACAAAAATGTACAAAATTTGCTAAGTCATGCAACGATGCAGTACCGCCGAGAAGGGGGGGGCGGGAGGTAGGTGGGGCAACTGCCCTGGGGCCCGGCCCACTTGCACTTCATGACAAACTTCACTTTGACGATAATTACTATTAGCATATACCTCGCAGGTGAATAGTGCTTTTCAAGCAATCTGATTGGTTCCTCTAGCTCGGGATATCCTGCACTATTCACCTGCGGGCAAAACAAAATGGCGGACAGTTTTGCTTTGTGTTTACCGAAGCAGGAGATTTTGTTGATAAACAAGGCTGATGTTGTAGAATAACGAGAAAAGTCAACAACATTAAGTAGAAGAGTGTCCACAGGTATGTTTCTTTACAATTTTCTAGCCATTAATATATTCAAAAGTTGTAAAAACTGTTTTGTCGACAAGTATCGAGTACGCCAAGTGCTAGCCAAGTGCCCAAGTTGCTAGCGGCCGTGTCTTGTATAAAATACCGAAAAATGTAAGAATGTTAAACTTATTATTATTTCATTTATGAGGTATATGCTAAAACAATTATTCACCTCAGTGTCGGTGAATAGTGTGGATATTCACCTCGCCGAAGCGGCTCGGTGAATATCCAGCATTATTCACCTCCACTTCGGTGAATAATTGTTAATTATTATATGGCTTTGTAATATCCTGAGCTCTGATTGGTCAACGCACGGTCCGTAAAAATGGGTATCCGTATCCGGACCACTGTCCCGGATGTTGATTTTGCTCGGTTTTCACACTAAGTTTGATACAATAATTATCAAAAAACTTGAAATAGCCATATAATAAACGCTTTATTAACCTCGTTTACTCGGTCTGTACGGGAAAATATCAGACCTCGGTCTTTTTTGTACGAACCTCGCCTGCGGCTCGGTCCGTACTGTCAAGACGTCGGTCTGATATTTTCCCGTACAGACCTCGTTCTCGGTTAATAATCTCTTAGTATGATCCTTTGCGCGATTTTTGGGCCGCGAAAATCTGAAAGTTTATGATAATAATAATACTTTATTCATCAAATACCAATACAGGCACATATGAAAAGATATTTACATAAAAGTACAGAACGTACAGTAACATGAACTAGATAATACCATACTCAAACTATGGTTAAAAGTGTAAAGGGTATAGTAATGTGATATGTTACGGCATTCTTTAGAATATCATAATTGACAAGTTTACGTGAGATCGTGAGCCCAACCATGTTAATTTATCATATAAAATGAATACGTAAATTAAGTTCACAAGTCTCATTCGGTGCCCCAAGCCGCCGACCACGCCACGCATATCTGCTTTCGTTATCTTTGTTAATAGGAATTATTTCAATTAGTAATTTAGACACTGACTGTCAGATGAAACCTAAAACGCACATTTTGCGCCGTAGTGCCGTAGCGGCAATGTAGCACGACACCGCATCTTTAACAGCGATGTGTGAGAGTACTCGCACAACAGTAGAAATAGGAAAATCTGAGAAGTTTACGGGCCCGCGAGACTTACCTTCCCCCCGGCCCATCCTGGCTCTCAGGAACACTCTCAATGAGCTGCGCGTCGTGTCTAGACACATCCAGCTGAATGGTGTGCATACTAAATTTGTGGCATCTAGCCCCAAGTTAGACTAAACCTCCGCCTACGCTCCACAGAAAGCTTCTTACCAAACACATTTTAGCAGTATTTGCGAGTTTTGCTATAGTCAATGTGTACATTGTATATAATACCAAATATAGAAATAAAGAAAACGTGACTATGTCGAAATATACTCAAATACTAAATGTACTTGAGTATTTCCATTGACCGGTGCAATTTCATGACAATGCGTCTTTCTTATCACTGTTATCAGGTGTGTCCTTATCATTCTTATCTCTAGAAATGTTCTTATCCATATTGAAAGTTGATAACGAGCAACTTGGCTTCAGACTTTATATAATTTCCTCAATATTCTCCATAGTCAAGCGACAAGGCATTTCATACAACACTTACAATAATATTTGTATAACAGACCTAACAGCAAGTGCGTTTGTTAACTTTGTTTTTAAAACAGAAAAAAACCAGAAAGAATAAAAGAAAAAGAACAAAAATAGTTCTTGTAGATCTATCTAAAGTAATATAGATATTAACCTTCAAACTGCAGTAACACAATTGGCGAGAAAAAATAACAACACTAATGATTTATACTAGAATCTTTGTCAGTTCATTTCTGCACACATTTTAAAAAACCCAGAATGAAAAACATATAACAAAGTACAATTTTAAAATTGATATAACAAATCTTATAATTGGAATAATGTCAAGAGTTGTGTTGCCCGGAGGTTTTAGATTAGAAATTATCTTGCTAACCACAATCTTAAAAACCCATAAGGAGCCATCATTTATAAAGTAACGTTCATTTGCGGTAAGAAAAAAAATACCATGTAGCTTTCTAGTCTAGACGTAAATAAAAAACGTCACAAATACACCTGATGTACAACATTCAACTACCAATCTACTGCAACCATTACAAAGAACACTTGAATCACGATAGCTGTTTGTATATATTATGGTATTTCAACAGTACTTTGCGGTAGAAAGTGGTCAGCCTAGCACTGTCAATGGCTAAGAGAAAAACCAAACTAATGTTAAGAATGTAGTAAGCAAATATTATATAAACGACCCAACAAACCTTAACGCCATCAATTGTGCAAAGAGAAAGAAACAAAGAAAGACGAAATTACTCCACTAACAACATGGTCGACGTAAGTTCAAAATAAATTCTTATTTCAAATCTAATATCAAACTCCATCTTGTTAATTTAAACTATAAATATATATAATGTCGTCTCCTTCTTTGTTTACCAGTATTGTATATATAGACACAACAATACAAAGGGCAAAAAATCGACAAAATTAAGAATCACTATTTCTAAAAAAATGTTAAAGAAAATTAACTGATATATTCATCTCTTGCAAGTTTTTGCAGTGATAAATATAAATATAATATTATCAATAAGTATCACCAGACTTTGCCAACATATATATGAAAAACAATACGCTTGATTGCACTTGCAATTTGCAAAAAAGAGAATGGTTGCATGTTGCTTGGTCCATGACTGAATTATTCTACAAACAATAGAGCTGTCGAGTCTAGTGCGTGTCTTGCTGATTCTGGCATATATAAAGAAAATGAGCGCAATCAAACATGTTTTTCTTCTTTTCTTCTACACAGAAAAGCTTACAGATTAATTCCAATTTTAACCAAATTCAAGCACAATTTAATGAGCGGCTCTTGGTCTAAGAACAACCCCTCCACAAACTTACATCACAATTGATTCAATACTTTTAGAGATATCCTGGTGACAGACAGACAGACAGACAGACAGACAGACAGACAGACAGACAGACAGACAGACAGACAGACAGACAGACAGACAGACAGACAGACAGACAGACAGGCAAAAAACCCAAATACTACAGCCATATGAGAGCTACTGGTATAGAACTTATTACAACGATAGTAGTACAATCATTATCAGAGCTACAGTTAGACCAATTATTGTTTCTATATTGTTTAGCACAGGCTTTAATTTTAGATAAACATTATTTTTTAGATACAATTGAATGCAATAAAGATTATTGTCCTCTTTCTTATGACACTTACACTCACAAAATCAGCCAGCCCAACAAAAAGTTCAAACGCGAACAATTTACTGATCGTAAATGCTGGACTGCTACATCGCAAAGTCACGGAGATTTTTAAAATATATGTAAGAAATTAATAACTAATGTAGTTAAACAAATTATTTACTGACCCATGAAACGTACTTAAATTGTCGATTGACTTTTTCTGTCTAATATAAACCCACGCTAACAATTCTTGGACACACAAACTCACAAATGCTGTGTGTATGCGTGTGTGTGTGTGTGTGTGTGTGTGTGTGTGTGTGTGTGTGTGTGTGTGTGTCTGTGTGTGTGTCTGTCTGTCTGTCTGTCGTGTTTTTAACGACTGCCATTCTATAAATATGTTGTGGTTATGTGTGACGGATAATTATGCGGTTTATTTGTATTTTAGGAAAATGAATGCAATTGTGCTAAGTATAAAGCACTGTCATTCAGTGCAATATTCACGACAACCATTCCAACTGGAGCATCAGTAAGTTACGCATGAAATTCTTGTTTTCATGCAACAAAAATTTTACCAGCATTTTTTCTGTTTTAATTTAGAAGGCAGAGAAACTTAAAAGCATGCAAACACTTCTGTACCCGTTTATTGGAGTGATAACCAACATAACAGAAGAAGAAACGAATCAACAAAGAAAAAGATTATTACAATTAGTAAAAGCTTTTGTTACTGCGACGTCAGATGCAGCATTTACTGTAAGTAAACATAGTTTAGATCATTCTCAACACACTATAAAGTCCAATGACAAAAAAGACGCATGTTTTTGCATGAAGTCGTATGTTGTCGTAAAACGTCGCAACTTTGTCACATTTTTGTCACACAAGCAATGAGCAAACTGAATATAGACGTCACTAACTAATAAATAAAAATAAATAACATATTGAATATCAGTTTTTACAACTACTTAATTACTAAGCCAGGCGCTTGAGTTGTTTAGAATTGGCTTAAAAATAGAAATGTCAACCAAACAATTTATAAGTAATTCATAGCATTAAAAAATGTTTGATTTTGTAGAGTAGTATTGGCTTTCAAAACATTGAAAATATAAAATGGAGTCACACCTTATAATTTTCTTTTCTTATAGCTTAATAACCAGCAGAACGGTACAAAACCAACAATCCCGCTCACGTTACTTGATGACAAAACGAAAAACTTTCTGGTAAGCAAACATTAAAAACCAAAATAGAACCGAAAACTATTTCTGATCTTTTGTTTAGTAAAAATTGTTTGTAAACAAAAGATCAGAAATAGTTTCGACCTGTCGGCACAAAAACAGATTTCGGATCAACAACCTAAACAATCAAAGGAATGCGCCGGACGTTTCGACGCCCACACCCACGCCCCAACCAACGCATTTAAGCAGCCCACTAACCGATATTTTTCAGTCGCCTGATGATCCCGTTTAGGGTGAAACCTCTGGTAGCGAAGACTTTAAGGTAAACTATACTTCATGCTTTGTATATATATATGTATATATATATATATATATATATATAAACAATATATATTTTTTGCTCATCGACGGTATGAATAGCAAATGTCTTTCGCATCTCATTATCGATTTGTTATTGTTATTTTGCTTTGATTGGCTAATTTTTCGCATCTCATTAATTTGTTATTGTTATTTTTATCTGATTGGCTTATTTTTGGTCACATGATTATTTTTCTTATATAAGCTCGTTGTTTGTTTACACTCTTTACGTTTCTCTGACGAAGGGCCTTCGCTCGAAACGTTAGTCTCCTACGTTCTCTGTTTCGGCAGTATATCTAACCTTACTCTTTTTCGATTGTTGAACTCAATATAATATATATATATATATATATAAATATATATTAAAGAACATTAGCAATATAAATTAATTAAGTTTGTCTAATTTGAAAGAACTCGTAAAATTGTAATAGAAGATTTGTTACAACTTTTTTGTATCTTTCTTCGTTTTCAAGATATTCCATTTTGTTTGATATGTAAATTAGATGATCTCTGACGTCAGGAGCAGGGTCCAGTATTTTCACACCTAGCAAAATCAGTTATATCTCTAAGTTTGTTTAACGAAATAACTTAAAACTGTGCACATAAAAACGCCTTGTGACACTAAACCTTTTATATTGAGCAATCATAGAGGTGTAAGTGACTTTGTAATGTATGAAAATACTGTACCCTGCTCATGACGTCAGAGATCAGCTAATTTACATATCAAACAAACTGAAATATTTAAAAAACGAAGAAAAATACAAAAAAGTTGTAAAAGATCTTCCATTACAATTTTACGAGTTCTTTCAAATTTGACAAACTTCACCGTTTTATTGCCAATGTCCTTTAAGCAAGAAAAACAAATTACCGTCCCCTCAAAAACAACACAAACTGTCCAAAAAAAACCATGTTATACTCTACGATGACTAAAATACGATCCACTTTCTTTCTTTTTTAGAATAAAAAAAAAGGAAATGTTATAGATTACAAGATTTTCCGCAACAAGTTGGTTTTTAAGCAACTTGAACTCCTGGCTAGTGTAATACATACACGAGCGCAAGAATTAACAAAGACAAAGACTGGATAATAATAGCGGATCACGTTTGCCAATTATAAAAAAAAAGGGAAAAATAAACTAAATGGTCATCTAATTTATAAAGCATGTATGGTTAAAAAACAATTTTAGGCCTTATTTCATAGAAATATTAAAATATTCCTAATCTGTAAAAAATTAAAGACTGAATAAAATGATTTGCATTATTATGTAGACTCTGTGCTATTGTTGAAACAAAAAATTTTCCTCCAAAAACAGACCTCCCCCCACTCTCCCCAAATAAATAAACAAAACCAAAAATATAAATCACCTCTTTCTAAAATAATGCGCTGTAAAACATAGCGTTAAAGATATTCTATAATTTTAAAAAGTCGGTTTGAAATTTGAATATGTTCTAAGCTGGGTGCGAGATTACCGTAGTCCGTAAAGTTCCGAGAGTAGCCGGGGGGGGGGCTATTACGGATTTTGAAACCTTGGGGGGGGGGCTACTTACAGGAGCGGCTACTTTCAAGGGACAGTTATTTTTCGGGGTGAAAATTCCGTTAGAAAGATAGAATTAATAAAATGAGTACTTCTTTGGTATAAGTTGGCGTACTAAATACAATAATACTTCAACGTATCAAATAAATTTATTTCAAAGCTGAAATCAAGCGTTTTGTGGAAAGTTAATAAATATGGAAAACTCTTTGCGTTGATCGAATTGTCGACAAACCTACAGCTTTTGCCGAGGCGTGAACAAAAAAAAGTAAAGTTTGAATAGCTTCGAGAAACCTTTTAAAGCCGGCACAGTGGCGCTTGCCAAAAAGATGTAAACAACTTATGCTGACGTAGGCAACTCTTGAGGACGTAAAGTGGTTACATTGGGGGAGTGGTTACTTCTGGAGAGGCGGCTACTTTTGGGTTTACTTTGCATCATGAAAAAAAGCGGTTACTTTAGGGGGGGCGGTTATTTTCGGGGGGGCGGTTACTTTCGGAACTTTACGGCATTTCCAACTTTCAAAGCCCGCTCCGCCCGCACGGGAAAAGCGGACGTGAAGCCTCAATAAATCACATGTTTTTAGAATTATAGAATAGGTGCCCTGTGTTACGTCCCCCTCACCCTCTTGATCCCCTAAACACACCTGGAGTCCATAACTGTCCTGTTTCAATATGGCGTATGTTAGTCGAAGATTTGCTTCTCAGTTGAGCTCTGGACAAAGAGCGTTTAATGCTTTCAGAGAATGGTATTTATCAGCTTGTGGGTATCAACAACAGTAAGGCAGATAAGCGAAAAAAGACCAGAAAAAAATAACACAAGCATACTTTCCAAAACCATACAGTTGAAATAAAAGATAAAGATCTGTACATGCTCATGATGTATATATTAAATATTACTTAAACTTTCATTGTAAGACATACATACTTGTAGTCAACTTTTACAATTTGATATCAGTAAATAAGTAATAAATTAATTTCCAATATTAAAAACTACCCCCAACATATGCTAAAATACTCTATATATTACCAAATCAAGTACAATCCCCCCTTTTGCTACAGAATGCTTAAATAGTTACATGACGTAACGCGAATTGTATATTAAAATAAACGCAATTAAAATATAGCTAAAAAATACATTATTTAGTAAAAAGTGCACTAACTGCATACCTCTGCCAGCGGGTTATTTAATGGTATTTTAATCTAAATTTAAGCGAAAATTAAAGGTTGTTTTTGGTCCATGATCACACTTTTGAATAAAGAATTAAACTGAAAAATCCTTTGTTTATTTATGAATTGAACAATGAAGCATTTTATTCATTCATTCACTTTTTCTACACGGAGAAACGTGCAGACAGAATTTTATGAGATTTCCCTTCAATTTTTATCCAAATTCGACAAAAATTTAATGTCCAATACATTTTGACATATCCTGTTAAAAAACAAACAAACAAACAAACAAACAAACAAACAAACGAGACAGACAGACAGACAGACAGACAGACAGACAGACAGACAGACAGACAGACAGACAGACAGACAGACAGACAGACACAGACAGACATGCAGACAGATAGATAGGGGTAAAAAAACACAACCTACTGGCGGAAGTAACTAGTTGTTATTAGCTGCGGTAAGCTACAATTCTGGACAAAAGTGCTTGGGACACCATGCGAAAATCGTCAAAATCGGCAAAGTGGCCCAACAATTTTGTCCAGGATTCAACCCTGGGCAAAAGTGCTTGGGACACCATGTGAAAATCGGCCCAACAATTTTGTCCAGGATTGTAGATACTGTAGTGTGTTGTATAGAGATCAGTGGTGTATGTATACTTTAAAAATCTACGAGAAAATAACATTGGTTTCGTTTAAAACTGATAATGTTAAAAATATAATGTACAATAAAATAAGGTAGATCCCGTACCATTTTGGAATTCGGAAACCAAGAAGAGGCACAACAACTGCCGAAGAGGCTAAACTTAAAGCTAGAAATGACGTCGAAATATAATCCTGATTACCAGTATTGAGCTAAAAGAAAGCAGCAAGAATAACGTTTTAACCATGCACGAAAAAGACTTTTGAATTCTGACATTAATATTTGTTTTTGACTGCACTCTGCAGTTCCCTTTGAAAGAAAAAAGCCATTCGGGTGTTAGCGAGAATAAGACATTTCTTGCATAAAAACGCGTTTGTATTTGATTCTTACCGCTAATGTACCATCGTTTCTAGAAGTCGCAATTGTACAAGATAAACCAACACCTAATAACAAATCTAAAGAAAATGCTAAGGTCATTTAATTACTGTTTTCTTTCGGCATTACATCATTATCCGTCCGTCCGTCCGTCCGTCAGTCTGTTTACTCGTCCGTCTGTCCGTCCGTCCGTCAGTCTGTTTACTCGTCCGTCTGTCTGTCGGTCCGTCCGTCTGTCCCTCCGTCCCCTTCCCTCGCTCCTCCCTCCCTCCCTCCTTCCTTCCTCCCATCCCTCCCTCCCTATCTTCCTTCCTTCCTTCTCTCCCTCCCTCCCTATCTTCCTTCCTTCCTTCCTTCCTTCCTTCCTTCCTTCCTTCCTTCCTTCCTTCCTTCCTTCCTTCCTTCCTTCCTTCCTTCCTTCCTTCCTTCCTTCCTTGCTTCCCTCCCTCCGTATCTTCCTTCCTTCCTTCCCTCCCTCCCTCATTTTACAAACTAAATACAATAATAGGATACTAAGCAGTGGTCCACCAAAACACGCTGCAATTGCCATCTGAGGATATCCTTGCTTGGCCACGGCCAGATTAGCAATAAAATCTACACAAAGACAAAGATTGATCAGGAAATAAAACACAAAACAAAACAAACTAATAGAGCTTAACCCGAAATTTCATTTTCGTTATGATTTTATCATAAAGCATTCACTAACCTGCAATGCTGTTTCCCCAAGCAAGAAGTGTGACTCCTAGGATCCCGTTACTTAACTTAAAGACGATTCCAAACATCTGGAAACAGATCAGAAACTTTATTTGGATAACCCTGTCAGTTATATTTAAACTCTCCTTCCTAGAGAGATGGTAATACCATGCTCGTCACCATCACGATCACAGCATCACCATCATAACCATAATCATGATCACAACATTTCACTACCACCACCACCACCACTACAACCACCATCACCACCATCATCATCATCACAACATTTCACCACCATCACTACTATCACCAGCATCACCACCATCATCACAACATCCTCACTACCACTATCACCATTACCACCAACACCACCACCACTACTACTACCGCCACCACTATCACCACCATCACAACATCCTCAGCACCACTATCACCATTACCACCAACGTCACTACCATAACCACCATGACTACCATCACCATTGACCACTATCATCATCGTCGTCATCACCTCGATTGTCATTGCATAGTTTATAGAAAACTTCACTCTTACAATCACTAGCTACAGAACCAACATCTTAATATCCAAAACTTACTCTCACCTTTAGTAGATTGACAATTTCATTAGCTGTTGAATAAATCCAAATGACAGAAGCCACGAAACTCATGAAAGCAAAAAGCTAAAAAGAGAAACAACTGTCCTATTTAGGGTACGGTTGTGGATACAAGTGAGTTGCAAACGTATGTTAATTTACATTAATTTATGTTAATTTACATTAATTTATGTTAATTTAATAGCAATTTATGTTAATTTATTCCTACCTTATGATACACTGGAGGTTCATCATGTCGTGACGTCATTGCTACGATGATAGCTAGTGTTATTCCAAACGAGGCAATTAAAACAGCCAACGGAAATTTACCCCCAAGCATTATCACGCCCCCTGAAATAAACAGATACGAAATTTGAGCGACAAGGATGCAATAATCGAGGTAGCCACGGAGTAGCGATGGCACGGAGTAGCGATGGCACGGAGAAGTAAATTCAACGTAACGTAGGATAGAAATTATGTTTCCAGACATTGGAACGGGACTTTAAAGTGCCTATGTCATCCTCAGGGACTTTACATATTTATACTAATTGGAACATTCTGAGAAGATTTGTAATATATCTTCTCAGGCGAAAATTTCATTTTCATGGATGTTTTTGCCGTTAAAGTTCACGGAAGTGACGTCAAAAGAGGAATCTGTAAAGTGGTTTTCATATGGACAAATTCCTCTTTCGACGTCACTTCCGTCAACTTTAACGGAAAAACAATCCATGAAGATGAAATTTTCGCCTGAGAAGATATATTACAAATCTTCTCAGAATGTTCCAATTAGTTTAAATATGTAAAGTCCCTGAGGATGACATAGGCACTTTAAGATCTACGATACGGCCTTAAAAACGTTAAAAAGCAATGCATTTAAAAGAAGACACGGTAAATTAACGTGCTGTATTTCATGTTTAAGCTTGTTTAATGACTTTCAAAACGCTCACGTTCTTGCTAAAACGACTGTAGTGACTGAGCTGAAGTCAACGTTAACTGAAACAGCTCTCACTTCTCTGCGTGTTCGCGTCGTTCTGAAGACGTCAAAATGCTGCATGAGAGTGGCGTTGTTCACAGAACGAGGACGGTATTGATATATACTCTTGGGATTACAAATTATTCATTCACTTTGTTTTCATTAAGAATTATTTTGTTCTTAGGGCGCGTCATCGAGCTTGCCACGTCATCGAGCTTGCCGCGTCATCGAGCTTGCCGCGTCATCGAGCTTGCCGCGTCGTGCATCTTAAAGTGCCTAGTAATAAGATCTACGACGTGGTCTTCAAAAAGGGGGGAAAAAAGGTTAAAAAACCACAAGAGAGAACCAACAACTCTACTCACATGAACCTAAGTTGGTCACCCATCCAAATATTAACCCCATTCGACCAAGCATAACTTCAGCCGTGAGAGGCAGGGCACTACACGCGTAAAAACGCACAACTTGTTCACGGTTGTCAACAGGCGTGAATAATGTTGTGCTACTCGCCGTGAACAATGTTGTGCTGCTCGCCGTGAACAAGTTGTCAACAAGTTGTTCACTTATGGTTCGAACAACTTGTTCACGGATAAATCAACAGTCATGAACAAGTTGTTCCAACAGCACATTTTTATAGCCAACAACGTTGTTCGCACATGATACAACATGTTGTAACAGCATGACGAAATAACAACGATGAACAACAATGTTACAACAATGGTGAACATGGTTGATGTATCAACACGTTCTTCGGTTGTTACAACATGCGTGAACAACGGTTGTTGTTTCATCAAGCTGTAACTACTTGTTGAAACAATGTTGAACAATGTTGTTCATTTTTCAATGTTGTTCACACATGTCAACAAGTTGTTACAGCATTGTTGCCTTAACAACTTGCGAGATTTTTACGCGTGTAACAGCATGAGCCATCCATGCTTCCCAAACCTTAACTAACCTCCTGTGGCAAACAAACAGAATAATGGCGCACAAACACATTGTAAAACTTGAAGCCATTTATTCCAATTGTAATCCTCTTCATCTAACTCTATCACAGGAATTGTGAGCGTCAAACAGAAATTAATGGGAATCTTAAAAAAAAATAGACGAAAGATCAGTTTCTTGGTTTTAATTAAACGATATTAAACAACGATTCATTTGGTGAAGTTCGTTGAATAACCTGTTTAAATTTGGTTGGTGTTTACTTTTGACTAACCAAAAATAAATATAGGACCGAGTAAAAAAACTATCAAATTTCAATTTTTACTCTGATGAAGGACTGGGCTCAAAACGTTAGTGTTTCTTTACCAAAAGTCCAAAACTATTCTCGACAGTTTATCACCTTTTCACTTTCACTTTCAGCGAAAAGTTGTCCAAAGTCTTCATCAATTTCAATTAAATATTAACTCATTCCTGTCCGAGGGCTTCCCCAGAGATGAATAAAATCGTCTGGCGTTAGCCAGAATAAAATACTAAAGACCAATTCGGACAGGAAAGAGTTAAAGTAAGATTCTGGAAAAAAAACGGAGAAAAATTAGGAGGAACGGAAGTGTTGCTTTTTGTAGTTTTCCATCTTGTGGGATTGTCCGGTGTTGGTGTATTTCGGTTATGACTCTCGTATTATATTATACATGCAAGTAGTATAGTGCAATATATCTACTACAATAACTAACTTACTTTTATTACAGTGTAGACTTTCTTTAAAATGCCAGAGTCTTCAAAATCCGAACGAGAAAATGAAAAAAGCGCACCGAGAACGTTTCGAACATGCTTGCTTTTTGGCACATTCAGGTGAATTAATAATGGAGTTACCTCATCTGGAAAGAAACAGGAGAAGGTCACATGTCTGTCTGTCTGTCTGTCTGTCTGTCTGTCTGTCTGTCTGTCTGTCTGTCTGTCTGTCTGCCTGCCTGCCTGCCTGCCTGTCTGTCTGTCCGTCTGTCTGTCTATCCTTGGCAATGGCCAGAATTGTTAAAGACGCAGATGAACGTAGCCAAGTCAAAGCTGGACAAACCTTGCTCAACATTTCCAGCGCATATTCCAGGAATAGATTTATCAAAGTCTTCTTGACAAGCCGAAATATTTTCATAGCCTATCGATGAATTTTCTGAATAAAAAAATACAAATGTACAACATTTATAATTTAATTTCAGAGAAGATCGCCGCTTTTTTGAAAGATGGCAAACCAGATAGGCACTTAAAATGTAATACCTTGGAGAAAACCTTTCTCACGTAAACGTCTTTTATATCTTTGATAAAGAACTCTTCCTAAGATAACTACAAGAACATAAACTACATAGAGAACAATGAAACCTAAAAAAACAATAACAAAGACATTAGATCAATTGTAAGATAAGCAGAAAGACTATAGGATAAGAAAAATATGATAAGTACTAGAAAGTTGTCCCTCCTTCTGTATATTTGTCTATCAGGCTGGCTGGCTGTAAGTCTAGTTGTCCATTCGTCTGTCTGTTCTGTTCGTCTGTCTGTTCATCTGTGGTCTGCCTGTTTGTCTGTTCATCTGTTTGTTTGTTTGTTTGTTTGTTTGTTTGTTTGTTTGTCTATTTATTTGTTTGTTTGTCTGTTCTTCTGTCTGTTCTTCTGTCTGTTCTTCTGTCTGTTCGTCTGTTTGTTCGTCCAGCTGTTTATCTGTCTGTTCGTCTGTGCTTTTATCTATCTCATTGTCCATCTGTGTGTTTGTCTGTTCATCTGTTTGTTTGTTTGTGTGTTCATTTGTCTGTCTGTCTGTCTGTTTGTTTGTTTGTTTGTTCATTTGTCTGTTTGTTTGTTTGTTTGTTTGTTTGTTTGTTTGTTTGTTTGTTTGTTTGTTTGTTCGCCCGTCTGTCTGTTCGTCTGTCTATTCATCTGTTTGTTCATGTGTCTGTTCGTCTGTTTGTTCGTCCAGCTGTTTATCTGTCTGTTCGTCTGTGCTTTCATCTATCTGATTGTCCATCTGTGTGTTTGTCTGTTCATCTACAGTGCACTCATCTGTCTGTTCATATGTCTGTTTGTCTGTGCGTTTGTCTGTCAGTTTATCTGAAAGAAAGTGCACCAACTAAGATGAAACAAGACATCTCAATGTCATTCTCTTACCTATAGCTTGAAACAGGTCAATTTTCTTCCTGTGAACTATAATAACTGTCCAGGCAAGTGCCCCGAGATAAAATACAACATCTCGAATGTAAGGTCGTTGATTAAGATCATGAGAGACACTCAGAGACACGACTCCAACAACAACTGTTGTCACAAACATGCCAGCTCCTAGAAAATAAATTGAAAGAAAAGTACATAAAATACCTGATATCATGTGGTAGAATTGTTCACAGTTGTCACAAATTCTTAAGGTGAAGTAATACGGGCAACATTTTTCTTCAACTTTCAACGCAACATTGTTGCATTGCAAGTTGAAAAGCGTTGTTGCACGTATTACCACCCACCTCAAACATCGTCACACAACAATGATTTTGTTGTAAGTTGAAAAAATTTGTTGAAAAAAGTAGAGCTGCGCCCATCGGTTAATACGCGTAATCGATTAATCGTTGCCAACAATCGATTAATAATCGATTAATCGTATTGAATAAATCACAACGAGTACTAACAGAGAGGACAACTTCCTTAGAGACAAAGGATCAAAACAAGTCGCGTTTGACATTTGATACGCTTTAAATACTTTTTAACGCCGCAAATGCCACAACGACAAAGCCATCGCTCCACAACTTTTTTATTCCGGAAAGAAACTCATTCCGGTATCATCCTGTGTGTTGTTGTTTTCAATGATCCGATTATTGTTAAAAATAATCGATTGTCAAAAAAACCGGAAAAATAATCGATTAATCGATTAATCGGGCGCAGCTCTAGAAAAAAGTAGACTCCAGTTCTACTTGGCTGCAACATGCTGATTCAACTTGCAAGAAAATCATTGTTGCGTGACAATGTTTAAGGTGGGTGGTAATACGTGCAACGCTATTCAACTTGCAACGCAACAATGTTGCAGCAATTTGTTGCTCGTATTACTTCACCTTTACAGTTCTGTACAACCTGTAGTCGTAAGGAATACAGCTCTGCTCCAGACAGGACTTGTGTAATTGTAATTTATTTCACCTAGTACCTATTAATGCACTAAGTGCAAGATTTCCAGTTGATTTGTTATTTACAAAACCAGCCACAGCACTAAAGATATCCGGAGCACCATTTCCATAGGCCAGAAATGTAACACCCTGATATTTACATTTTGTTAAGGAATACACAACAAAACAAATAAATAAATATTAAGTAAATAAAACAAAACAAAACAAAACAAACAAATAAACAAGCAAGAAATAAACAAAAAGATACAGCAACATTCGGGCTAAGATTTAAAGCATCAGAAATCACTGTCAGTGCTGGGCAGAAACTACAAAAATTGTATAAATAAAAAAGCTGTTAACAAACAGAATCTTATTTGGCTTTTTCAGAAGGGATCTACTCACTAGTCATCTGCTGTTATCCCAACAAGAATAAAAAGAAATAGCAGCCAAAAAATCTATAAAGAATGTAGAAAAAGGAGATTGTTAAAAAAACTTTTGGATTGACATATGGTATGGTGTGATAATTAGTATGACATGTGTGTGGTTTGATGTGGTATGGTATGGTGTGGTATATGGTATAGTGTGGTATATAGTATGGTATGGTGTGGTATAGTATAGATTAGTATGGTGTGGAATGATGTGGTATGGTATAGTATGGTATGGTATGCCAGTATGGTGTGGAATGATGTGGTATGGTATATTATGGTATGGTATGCCAGTACGGTGTGGAATGATGTGGTATGGTATAGTATGGTATGATATGGTGTGGAATGGTGTGGTATGGTATAGTGTGGTATATAGTATGGTGTGGTATGATGTAGTAGGTATGGTATGGTGAGGTATTGTAATAATGGTGTGGTATTGGTATGGTAATGGTGTGGACTATATGGTATAGTAATTGGTATGGTGTGGTACATGGTATTGTGTGGTATAGTATAGTAAAGAAACTTATTTTGTTAGTTTACAATATTTTTAAGATAGTTTTAATATTCTAGTAACTTCTGATAGTTTTTCAATTTTTAAAATTTTTACCTTGTAAATATAGATTAGATAATATTAATGTTATATTGCATTCAAATTGTATTATATGTGTGTATAGACGGCCCCTATGAAGAACACTTTTTATGAGGTGAAGGGCCCACCGTCTGTAAATAAGTTTAAATAAATAAATAAATAAATAAATAAA
Source organism: Paragorgia papillata (assembly GCA_035771165.1). Lineage (NCBI taxonomy): Eukaryota > Metazoa > Cnidaria > Anthozoa > Scleralcyonacea > Coralliidae > Paragorgia > Paragorgia papillata. Next base: position 1,782,840 of record JAWNZC010000002.1, on the reverse strand, counting down.
TAGTATGGTATATAGTATGGTATGATATGGTATATGGTGTGGTATGGTGTGTGTGTGGTATAGTGTGGTGTGGTATGGTATAGCATGGTATAGTGTGGAATATGGTGTGGTATGGCAATGGTACACCTATACAGTATAGTATTCATGCATACACATTTGTTTATAGCCTGCACTCACCAAAATAACAAACGCCAATGGTGCGACGCTGGACAAAGCACAGTATGGAAACCTGATGTATGGAATAAAACCATCTTCAGATTGACAGTCCACAGTTTCCTTCACAAATTGACACTGGTAAGATGAATTCACATTATGAAGTTCAACACACTAAAGAATCCAAGAAAGAGACTTCTTTATTATAGCAATTATCGAAATAGAGTAAGGTTAGATATACTGCTGAAACAGAGAACGTAGGAGTCTAACGTTTCGAGCGAGAGAGGGCCCTTGCTCAAAACGTTAGACTCCTACGTTTTCTGTTTCGGCAGTATATCTAACCTTACTATATTTCGATGTACTGTTTAATAAACTATAGCAGGAGTGTTTTATCAGATATAAAGACACGAGGCGAAGCCGAGTGTTTTTATATCTGATAAAACACGAAGTGCGAGTTTATTGAACGGCTCCAAAAACGAACCACTTGGTAAGTTCATTGGCGTAGTAAGTTTGAAAAATAACCTTGTCTAAGCCGAGAAAATCAAAGCTAAAGTTTATGTAAAGCAGGAGGTATCTTTGTCACATATAAAGACACGCGATACGGTCATGCTTTTCTTTTGTGTTTTCCTCATGAATTATTGAATTTTTGAATGTTGTTTCAACACTGCCTACGCAGCACGCTACTTTTATTTCACTTTATAGCAATTAGTTGTTTGATCTGTTCAGTAACTTAATTTTGATAAGTTTTGGTAAGTTTTCACAATGGAAAGTCATGCAGAAACCTAAAAACTATCAATAAAACCAAAACGTCCAAATCACAAATCATACTACATTGTACTGTACATTATATAGATATAAATGTATAATACTTCAATTGAAATCAAATCTAATTATAATAATAAAAGTCTGGCGTTCATTTTGTCACGTGTTGGAACGTGTCTCAACTGAATAGAAACCACCATTTGTCATGGCAAGGAAGGCAGCAGAGATACTGAAATAAAATATGAGAAAGGAAAATTATCTTTATTTAACAAATAAAACATAAAGCTCCGAACACGAAAGAAGTTGAGTAGAGGCACGAGGTGATAACCGAGTGTCTTTACACTTCTTTCGAAAGGCTTCTGCTTTCCTATTGGTTGAAATTTCGCGCGTTTTTAGTGGCTATGCGAGTGAAATTGCAATCGTCATAAGTGGATTTAGCCCTGATGACGCGAGAATGAGATTAGTGGTTACCTGGCCCATATTTCTTTTGAAATTGGGCCAGGGTACCAGGCTAGGGAAAAGCTAGCGAACTTTCAAAACTATTCCACTTTTAGTTTGTTTTTTCCCCTTCATATTTTATAAAACAAATAAAAGAAGTATGAAGGCACTACTCAAGTACTTCTTTCGTGTTCAAATGACGTCAAACGTGCCTTCAACACTTTGAAGCCTGACGACGAGTCTTTAAGGTTCATTCTTTAAGGTTCATTCTGGCTAACACCAGACGAATTAATCAGTCAGTACAGGGCATTGAACTCTAAGTAAACTGGAATGCTAACTTCCATAAGTCAGACCCTATGAATGGATGAAGCCAAAAATCTTTAAATGTTAGTTTTTCTGAGTTTTGAGCTGAAATACTTAACGCTGAACGTTGGGCTGTATATGAAACTGAAGCTATTGAAAAATGCTATTTGGTATAGAAACTTCAAGACTTTAGCTAAAAGGGAAATAATTAAAAAATAGAAAAACAACTGCCATTTTGTTCGCCGTAGGTTACAAAATGGCAGTTGTTTTTATATTTTTTAGTTATTTCCCTTTTAGCTAAAGTCTTGAAGTTTCTATACCAAATAGCATTTTTCAATAGCTTCAGTTTCGTATATAGCCCAACGTTCAGCGTTAAGTATTTCAGCTCAAAACTCAGAAAAACTACAACAAGTTTCTTAGTGTTATTTCCCAACGAAATATAGTCGAACATTTACTACATTTTAAAAAGTTTAAAATAACGAGGAAACTTATACTATACATCAAATTGAAGCCAATGCTATTTCTAAAAACATACGTATAAAACAATGTATTTCAATCCGTTGTTTTGGAGTAATTTGTTATCGTCCCAAACAAAATATATGGCAGGATGAAAATTAAGTAACTTGAAGCACGGGAGCTACCTGCAAAGGGACTGGTACTGGCTTCAAACCCCCCCCCCCCCGAGTTATCGTTCCATTCTTCTTATAGTTCAGGTACAGGGAGAGGTCCAGGCCTCAAAGTGTAAGAGTACATATATATGCACGGAGCTTTATGTTTTGTTTGTTAAATAGTGAAGACAGACGACTGTCTAATACGGCCAAGGCCCAGACAGAGAAAAGACAGAGTAAAATAATAAGAGCTGGTCTCAGTGGCCTGTTTTTGACAAGCTCAGACAGGAATTGATTAACACATTCCTGCCTAAGCTGGCCAAAAACAGACCGTTTTGTTTTACTCTGTCTAAACACCAGAAAATTTTACTTTAAAGAACCCTCAGATATACAGTTCACAAATAATATCGTATTATACGTCATAAAATTATACCCTTGTCCCCCCCTGCTAATAGCTGTTATTTCTGGGGAAAGCCCTGGATCAAACGAGTTTAATAAATTAATCAGGCGTTTGATACTGTAAGGGTCAGGAGTTGAATTTAAATAGTATAAAATATTGAGTTTAGGTTAGGTTAGGTTAGAAATAGTTTCTTATATAGAACTAAAGCCAATATATCGATGTATACACATTGAAACAGATCTATTACCTGTACGTATATAAATAGCATTGTTGCTTTGTCTGAACAGAAATTGAAGCATTACGAAATATTACCGTAATAGAATAATCATTTTATAGTTTAATACTCACTCTGCGATCATCATTTTCTTCGTTTAACAAATGCCGACTTAAATAGACATTGCGACCCACTTTAGATAAATGTTTTCCGTGTGACTCTTGAAGACTTCTCAAGCAAAGAAAGAGTAATATTATTGCAGTGATCCATATAAGGCTTGCACCACGACAAATCAACTGCCTTCTCAATGCCTTCCAGTAGTGTAAAACAGCCATAAAACCCTCACTATTATGAGACCCTTGATTAAAGACCATATCTATTATATAGACGAATATTCCATCCTTATAGTTAGCTCACTAAACACAATAATACCCAGAGACACAGATAGATAGCTGCGATACACGCAACGATACCAAAGTGCCGTACAGACTATAGGAAGTTATACTGGAAGAGAAACTCCGGTATATACTGTAATTAAATGATATATGACCCTGTCATTGTGGTAGCAACCGAAACAAAGACTTTTGTTTTACTTTCAATGCTCCACTTGCTCTCTTTGTTTTCGCTGAAAAATATCTTCATTAAAAAACATTGTTAAAATAATTTTGAAAGTAATAGTTGCAATGCTTCCTTGAACTGATTGTTGTTTTGAAGATAGTGAAATTCTACACTTTGAAATCGTAAAAAGAACGTCCGGGCAGTTTATACTTTCGCATTTTGTAGCCTCGTGGGTCAGTGAAGCGGTTAATTTCGAAAAGCGTCTATTTTGAGGGGTTAAAATCGCGTTGGGAATAAACAATTTATTTATGAAAAGCTTCCTTATCTGCGCACTAATTCTGGTAAACGAACATTTCTCTACAGCGCCTCAATGCTCTAAACGCCTTAGATAGTGATTGCAAAACACTGCCTACGCATCACTCTGCTTTATAGTGAAATAAAAGTTGAATTAGTGCGCGGATAAGGAAGCTTAAGGTCATATAAGCAGGCTCTAGTATGTTGTCGAGTGGCAGATAAGAAATGTGCTGTGTAGGCAGTGTTGAAACAGCAATCGAAATATAGTAAGGTTAGATATACTTATTAAAGTTTGAAACGTTCTCTGGTCAAAGATATTTATTTCTAACAAGCTTTCGGCTGCCAGTCTGCAGCCTTCGACGGGTTAACACTAATGAGATAAAAAATTACTCTTACGGTTGATGATTACACACTATATGCCTACAGCTACGGTTTACAATTACATCCAGACTGGAAAGTTTGTATCGCGCAACGGATATTTCGGTTGCGCGATTTTTCACGACAGTTTCCCGCGGCCGCGCAATTTTCGTAAAAAATGTAGTGGCCGCGCAATTTTTCGAAAAATTGCCTGTCATCGCGGACTTCTAACGCAGATTCGGCGAAAACTGCATGGAAATTCGATTGTAGCCGCCATTTTATTCGCGACCGACTTATTTTCCCGCGCGAGCCCGCGCAATTTTCACGAGATGCCCGCGCAAAATGGCGGCCGAAATTTGATTCCCGTTGCGCATTTTACAAACTTTCCAGTCTGGAATTACATTACAGTGACAACACAGAGATTAGAGATAAATAGTTCCTTTTAAGTAAAAACCGGTATTGTTCTGGCAAATGTTTTGCATTATTATCTGCATTACCTAATACCGACGAAGGAAAGCAAGAGAAACGCAAACACGTTATTGACGCCTTGATGACGAATGGGTATCCCAGGAAGTTCCTGGCCGAGGTTGAAAGGAAACGTGTTTTGACACAAGAAACGACACCATCACCGGAAAAGTTAGTCCGCATGTTTTTTGAGAGAGTGGAACCCAAAACGAACGACTACGCCGTCCTACCCTACATCAAAGGCCTTACGGAACCCCTTAAACGACTCTTGAAACCATACGACATTAAGGTTACAACAATACCTCTACGCACGCTTCAACAAATGCTGCCTTCAGGGGCGGATCTAGGGTACGTCAAACACGTCAAGCGACTAACGTAAAAAAATTGACTAATTAATTCAATTTTAAAAAGGCTGACTAATTAATTCAATAAAAAATGGCTAAATATTTATTACTTTCCAAATTTTTAAAATTTTATTTTAAAACCGATTTCGAGGAGCAAATGCGAGCGCAATAATAACGCAATAAATCTCTCTACGTCCGGTCCTATTCATTCCCCCGTGTTGATTGCACGTGAGCTAACTATGCACCAGACCACTAGAGCAGTCTTATACGCTCGGCCTAGGGATAGAGGTGTAAATCTTTACAAATGGGTACAATTTTATACGTCGAACTGGCCGAAATACGTCGAAATAACGAGCGCTGATTGGTCGAAAACAATGCAAATACGTCGGAAGTGCATGCAATTACGTCGGAAGTAAAGTTTCTTGACGCACTTGGGTTTTGATTGGCTGATACAGGACGGTTTGACTAACTTTGCCGCATTTGCAGCATCATGAATAGGATTGCTACTCGACTTCAAGCTTATGTTTGGAAGCCTGCAAAATGCGGTATGCAAGGTCTTAGTTCAGTCTAATTCTGTTCGATTGATTCATGGCTTTTACAAGCTTGTTAGATCGTGCGTTGTGTGCTTTAAAAAGCAGCGATGATGTTCTTTTGCGGCAAATGTATGTTGATTTGTCTGTGAGAATCAGTGCTTGTCGAGTACTGGTGGCCAGAGAGCATTTCCCCAAGATTGGGAAGACATCGACGGTGCTGAGACGTATGGTCTATTTGCCACAACACATGAAGGCGGACAAGCTAGAGTATTAAAGCCATATGTCGCTCTAAGGTAAGCTTATAGGTACAGTAGTTCATCAATATGGATTCAATATCGATGTTAGTCTGTTGTCATGTTACTTCCCTAACCTTTGTTGATATCCGTTCCATATTAGCATAATCTGCGTTGAGCACACTGGTATAAACCAATGCTATTAAATGCTTCATGTAGTACTATAAGCACTACTTAGGTAGTGTTTCAATTCTAGATACTCACTATAGTATGTCATAATCATGATGCAGAGTCAGATTGCCTTTCCACAGTAGTTTACATAATACATTCGTCCTCAGTTCATATTTATACAAGTCAGTTAATTGTCTATATACTGTATATAACATATGGTATTATAAGTAATAACTTTTTAACATATATGTAATAAGGTCTGGGCCTGGGGAAACAGATCAAAAGCTAAGCAATAAATATCTACATGACATTTCTACAAATTTCCATGTATTATCGTTATACATCAAGTAAGCATTCTTCTCACATGTGGCTATTATGAAATTTTAATCTGATAATTGCACTGGACAGGAGTTGAACTTGGGTTGCTGGTGCCTGAAAACCAGACAGCTCATAGTAACATGGGTTAGTAGGGGAATGGGTAGTGGCATATTAGATGGGGGTTAGAATGATCGGGATGATGTAGAGAGTTGAGCTCCTCTATGTCTATTGTCCATGTAATGTCCATTATGGTCATTAACAAAAGCTTCTCCTGACACCTAACCAGACATTGTCTGCTTGGGTTGAGGTTTAAAAGGCAAGTATCAGGCATTTGAAAGCCAGACAGCTCTGGGTAGGTGGGGCTCAACAGCCATGGAAGGTAGCCCACCTTGCTCTGGGTTATGCAGAATGTTAAATTCAGCTAGACCTTCACTTGTGTGTTGGTCAGGCTATCCATGTTGGATTCACCGACTGAAACAATGTAACTGGTGTTTCCTAGGCATGCTGATGAACTTTGACATAGAGCGAAACAGCCAACTTTTTTATATTAGAATGTGACCACATATCTCTCTACTGTTTATTGGATTTCCCCACCCTCATTCCTGGAAAAACTTAGCCTTACACACTTGCAAACTATCACAAGGTTTCTAAGACAACAAGAAAATATCAATTAAAGTCCAATTTAGATAAAATGTTTCTTGAAAATGATAAAATGTCCATTAAAAACATGTTTTAAAACATTTAAAATTTTGCTCAAATGTGCTGTCAGAATGCAGGAAATGCCATTTCAGAAATCCAAATTAAAAAAATTTTCCAGGGGGGGGCGCCGGACCCTAGAAATATGGGCCCACAGCAACTTTGACTAAGGTATAAAAATTCCTAGATCCGCCCCTGGCCTTCACCCAAAGACCGACCATCCGAAGAAAAACAAATGAACGTTGTCTACCAAATCAATTGCGCAGATTGCTCGTGGAGCTACATTGGAGAGACAGGCAGAGCTTTGGTGACGAGGAAAAAAGAACATATGAGAAATGTTGAAAAATACAAAGCCGGTTCAAACATAGCAAAACATGCTTGGATTAACGACCACGCAATTGACTTTAAAAACAGCAAAGTTATTGACAGGGCAAACTATCGCCACAGAGGAACATTAGAATCATGGCATACTGCAACCACCACCAATGCAGATAATAATGCAAAACATTTGCCAGAACAATACCGGTTTTTACTTAAAAAGTAGAGTATAGTGTTATATGTAGGCGGAACTATTTATCTCTGTGTTGTCACTGTAATGTAATTGTAAACCGTAGCTGTAGGCGTAGTGTGTAATCATCAACCGTAAGAGTAATTTTTTATCTCATTAGTGTTAACCCGTCGAAGGCTCTAGACTGGCAGCCGAAACTCAAAGCTTGTTAGAAATAAATATCTTTGACCAGAGAACGTTTCAAACTTTAATATGTTTAATTCTGGTCGCGCTTCTAGCATTTTTAAATGTTAGATATACTGCCGAAACAGAGAACGTAGGAGTCTAACGTTTCGAGCGAGAGAGAGTCCTTGCACAAAACGTTAGACTCCTACGTTCTCTGTTTCGGCAGTATATCTATAACCTTACTATATTTGGACTGGCTTTATAGTTCAGTAAATGGAATTTATTTGTCATCAACTAATTTGTGTCTTGTTAATTCTTTCCTGTCCGAATGGGTCTTTAGTATTTTATTCAGGGCGCTCTGATTTTATTAGTTCTGGTTAACGCCGGCGATTTTATTATTCTGGCTAACACCAGACGATTTTATTCACCTCTGGGGAAGCCCTCGGACAGGAATGGGTTAATGAGGCTTACACCATCAATGTTATTAAACAGTAGATATATTGTAGTTTAATATAGGTGTGATATATGAATAGATAAGTAGGCTATATAATAGCCATGGAAAACATAGCAACCGGCATGATTGATCAGTTTCAGGCAACAGAGCTGTAGACGTATAGTATAATTTACCAAAGACTAAAGACATGATTGAGATTCAAAATCATAAACTTTCTTGGACACGATAATATAGAAACAAATAAAATGGCTTTTGTCACAGTCAAGTTTGGAGGTAATCGTGTATAAAATCCTCATTTTGATGATTTAATAATTGATGTTGATGGTTTGGTATAAGATCATCGCTTTGTGAAACAGAACTAGAAACTTGCGAATTCGACACAGCTTGTCCGCAGAGAAAAAACTTGCATGTTGTCTACAGTCGAAAGCTTGTAAGTTTTAGTACTTCTGGTCCGTGGTATATATAGATAGATATATAGATAACTATTCGCGTCTTTCTTTCAGACGATAACTATGCACTGTTTAATCCAAACTGTTCCGTTATCAATCTCCTTGACAACATTCGAAGACGCTGTAATTGCGCCAAAGAAAGTAAGTAAACAATTTTCGTTTTAAATTATAACCGTACCGGCATGACTGATAAGGCTAACGCATGCGATTAATGTAAGCCGAAAAAGTTTTCCTGTTTGGCGATAGCGAGACTAGCGACAGAGGTCTTCACCAACTCAAGGTTTAAGCTGAGGTAATAATTTATTAAACATGTTGTACCATTCAAGAGTCGGTTATTTATAAAAGCCGAACAACGCCTTCGACACCAACCTAGCTTAAATCATCATGATTCATAAATCATATAGTTTTTCAGTAATTCAGTCACTAAAAACTTACCGACACTTTCTAGGCTCGCTTTACGTTTTTTGAACGGTTTGTGTGAGGAATAAATAGTTGCTTGTTTCAACTGATTGACTTTGGCAGTTTGTTTGTTTTTCTGATTTCGAACATCTCTCTTTGTTGAATGCATTTATAATCAAGATTGTATGTGGGGCAGTTAAGTGAATTTACAAATATTTCTATCTAAACAATTAATAAACTGACGATGTCAAATATTTTATAATGACCTAGCTTGTCTAATTCAAGTCGATGTTCACTGCAAGGTGAATAATGAACATCAAAGACGGACGGACGGACGAATGGACAGACGGACAGACGGACGGACGGACGGACGGACGGACGGACGGACAGACAGACAGACAGACAGACAGACAGACAGACAGACAGACAGACAGACAGACAGACAGACAGACAGACAGACGAATGCATGAATGGACAGACTGGAAAAAATCCCGTAAACAACGTGACACTGTGGACAAATAAATTACTATATTTATATTTTAATATATCAATATATTTAAAAAATACCGTTACCTCATTTCATAGTTGGAATAGATTTAAGCGACCAGGATGGAGTAATTCAAAAACTTTCGGAAAAGTACCACCAGAACGCCAGCAGCACTCTAAAGGAAAGAGGAATATACATCTTATTAAGAGTAGAAAGTAAGTACGAACAAACACCCTCTCAGTTTCATTTCAAGTATCTGACCTTTGAATCTCGTACCTTCAGTCTCTTTTTAATTCCATTCAACTTCATTCTAGACGTACTATTTATTTTCTTTTTTTTGGTCGACTAAGCTGCTGCGACACGGGTATTCCGTTCGGTTATATTATTTTGTAATACTGGTATCGTTAATTTAATTTATAGAAATGCCAGATCAACCGTGTATTTATTCACCACTTCTGAATGGCCTGGAGCACAGTAATCCTGCTTTGCTAGGTATGTGTTAAGTTAAGCATATTTACAAAAGAAATGAAAAGCATGAAAAAAAATTTCATTCTTTCAAGTGTTCTTTCAAAATACTTATTTTACTGCACAATTAAAAACCCACCATGAGTACCTTCAAATACTGCTAATTTTAACCTCTCTTTATTTGTTCAGCCAAACTGCAAAACCTTTCTAAGCCCGAGGAAGAGTTACCAAAACAAAACAGCCATCAGCGTAAGAAGTCGCCTTGGGAGAGAACGAGTGTTAGGAAGGTGAACAATCGACCGAGAGAATCTTCTAATCTTAGCACATCAAAGACAAGTCAGGATACAGGCAGAGAAAGTATATTAAAAACTGATGAAAGATATGGCAGTGATAGTGAAAGAAAGAATACAAAACTACGTAAGCCAGGGTTAATAAAAACTTGACGTTCTTAATGTGGACTTTACTAAATTGAAAACACACGATTGACTGTTGCATGTTAATGTACCAAACTTATTAATAATTCATGAACCAAAAACAAAAGAAATTAATGTTTAATCAGTGCTTTGAAATCGGAGGAAAAGTACTAGTACTTTGAAATAATGCAAAATAGGTTTTCGAAGTCTTGGGACTTTGAAATAAGGCAAATTATATTACGTTTCAGAGGTATCTTCGGAGTTTGGAGTTTTGAGAAGTCAGTTCAAATACTCGACGTCGGACTTTACCGGGATTACAAAGCCCTCGTGCATTAAAAAGGCTCGCCTTTTCAAGAAGAACTTGGACTTTGAAATCCCGGTAAAGTCCTCCGTCTCGTATTTGAACTATTATGTAAAATACCGCATGACCTAAAGATACCTAAATAATTGTTTCATCTCTGGCTAAAAATTCGTCCAAGGACCATGCCGCTGTTACATAGAGGAGTAACTCATGAATGAGTCGAATATTTAAGTGACTATGCATGATTGATCAGTCGTCACCATCATGATGATCATCATCGATCATGTATGACATTTACGATCAAGATTTTCATGATGACAGCATTCATAATTAAATCATATTCACGATCATAATATTGATAAAATTATATTTATAATAATCATGTTGATGATATGACGATAAGCATAATACTCATGACAATCATATATTCATGATTATCATATTTATGATCATATTTATATTGATTATATTAATATTGATGATCATACTGATTATCGTATTGATGATGCACAAGATCTTAATTGTTAACGACTGGCTGGATTGTTTTTCAGCCAAAGTCATTTATCTATAGAGCGTTTTCACTCACGTGATCGGTGGCCCCATGGGGGTGGTGAAACAATACGAAATATTTGAATAAGAAAGAGCTAATTCCCATACCGTACACCAATATGGCCGCCATTTCATTGTTTTGGTACACCAATATGGCCGCCGTGACGTCAGATGAAAACGCTCTATAGTCTACTGTAAGACTTTGTTTCGAAATGTCAGTATTTCATTATCTCGCTGGTTCACCAGCACTTGATAGAATGAAAAATATACTGGAGGTGCAACCGCGTTCGATGTATCATTCTCAGTTCTAATTAAAATAAATACAAAAAAATACGAGGCTGGTTCAATGTTGATTTATTTACTGTTCTTTGTCGAACGGCATGTAGTTGTTTATTTACACACAGAAGCACCACAGCAATCTGAATTAAACTATTTACAATATTATTGAATTTACAAAAACATACATCTCCTGACATTTGCTACAAATAAACAATCATTACAAAGCTACATGCAAAATACTGATATCAATTAGAACAGATTCGAAACAAACGTACAGTGATCACACAGTATATTCGATGAGACAGTTACAGAGTGACATAAACTTATAGTTAGACACAATTTCGTGTTTATATTCTGGCGGTTTAAACCATTGAAAATTGTTCTTGTTACGGAATACTCAAGACATATACTTTTGAAACCCAACTAATGGAAACACATAATCCATATATATCAAAAAATTTGAAAGAGCAACTCTAGATCAGAGACACGACGGGACAGAACAAAACAATAACGAAATCATACAGCAAAGAACGGAACGAAACGAGGTCATCAGATTGGCGATTGGGACGGCACGAAACATTACGAGAAAGATGATACGAGTACAGCACGATACGATACCGATACAACACGATACGGTACGATACGGTTACAGCACAAAACGTTACAGTTACGGCACAAGGTGGTACGGGCACAACACGATACAATTTTGGAACGAGACGATACGGTTACGGCACGAAACGATACGGGTACGTTATGACACAATACACAGTTACGGCACAATACAATATAATACGGCACGAGATGATACGGTTAAGAAAAAATATCAAGACAAAAACACTAACACAGGACTGAGGAATAGAGAAGGGAAGAGGAAAGGGTAGAAATTCATAGAACATTATAGAAATCTGAGAAGACACAATAATCTGAAAGATACCGAGGGTGACAATAACTTCGCACAAAAACAAACAAAGATGGAAGAAATAACACTCAAGAGTACAACAACAACTGAGACTATCAGTCATTTACACACGTTAAGAGCAATGGTGCATTCTGGGATAACGCAAACCTAGGCATGTCGTTCAAGTTCTTCCACAGACAAAACTTTGGCTCCACGACCGGGAGCAGCTGGCTGGGACTGGGACTGATTCAAGACAGCATCGCTGAACCACTTGGAAAGACTGCTTTCTTTCGAAGAATCTAAATGCAATAGAAATAAAAAATTATGTCGTGTCCAAGCAAAGCAGAAAACAAAACAACAGTCAGTTAGTCAGCCAGCCAGTCCGGTCGGTCCCTCCCTCGGTCTCCGTCCGTTCACTGGTCCCTCGGTCATTAGGGACTTTAAGATGCTAGGACGATGACGGCTGTTAAAACGCAAGATAAGTTTTATAATTTAAAGAAGTCACGGTTAACTGACTATTATATTTGATATTTGAAGCTAGTTTAATGACTTCTAAAACGCCCCAGTATTGCTAAAATAATTGTAGTGTCCGTATTGAAGTCAATCTCAAGCAACATTTCTCATCTTTTGGCCGTTGACGTCGTCTTGAAGACGTGAAAATGCTCTAAGTGGCGTTGTATAAAGAACGAGAGCGGTGTTGAGATTGCTCTGGGACTAAAAATTATTCATTCTCTTTGTTTTGAAAAAATAATTATTTTGTTTAGAGGACGTCGTTGAGGTTGACGTCGTTGATCGTAAAGTTCCTAATAATTCAGTCGGTCGGTCAGTCAATCACATACCTGAACGATGAACAACATGATGACGATGCTGAAGAGCAGGGGGTAAGTTAGGACGAAGAGGTGGTTGTTGGAACATCCGAGGACTAACTTGTGGTATGAGCCCATGCAAAGCAGCAGCCGACGCCCGCTGTTGATTGAGCATGAGGGCAGCGGCAGCAGCTTGTGCGGGTGACATCATTGGTGGACGGTTAACAGCAGCGGTTGCCACAGCAACTGCAGCAGCACGCGCCATCTGGTACTGCTGATTACGAAGAGCCAACGCTAATGCCGTCGGATGAACGTTCATTGTTCGACTAAGGTTGGCAGCCGCGTTCATATTGTAAGGACTGGGTACAAGACCCGGCTGAATAGGACGTCTCATCATAGCAGGGGTTACCGGAACTTGGCCACGGAATGGGAGGGGTGCTTGTGGAAAACGACGCATGTTAGTCCCGGATATATTATGCCGCGTTGATTGGTCCAGCGGTCTTTTAAACGTATCTTGAAAACTAGGAGCACGAACCCTTGCTCGTGAAGTGTCGTTCATTCCAGCTTCCTTCGGTAATGGTCGGATCCCGAAGTCGCTTGGCCCATTCGATGCTGTCGTGGCTGTTGGTTGGTTTACTAGAGGAGAGTGGGGCAGAGGAAGACTGCGTGGCGTGAGTAACCGCTGCTTAGTAGTCATTGGAGACGCATTGGTCGAATGATTTGGAGTGTTTTGAATGAAAGGCGATTGTGGCAGCGGTAGCCTCTGTGGGCTCATACTAGTAGGTGATCCAGGTAACGGGAGCCGGTGAGGGGTCAAAAGGTCCGGTTGAGCTCTCGGTTCACTTCTTGATGCCCTGGTACCCTTTGGCGACGAGAATTCGCTTGGAGACATAAGGTTAGCGCGGCCACTGCTTGAGAAAGACTGAGACGAGTTTGATGTTGATGGTTTTAAAGAACTCATGGATTGGGGTACATCGAATAACGGCTGACGTTGCGGGGAAACTGGGTCAGAGTGTAAGCTTTTGCTTGGCGCGTCTTCCTTTTTATTTTCTTTAACCTCCGTTGGTTTCTGTTCAAACAACGAGAAAATACTAATATATAAGAAATAACATGCAAGAGAGCGTAAAAACCGCATGATGGGGAACTGTAGAAAATACAAAAAACACAAAGTCCATAATTATCTAAAGAAAACAAATTCTAACATAAGATCGTCAAGTACAGTACAATGCGAAGGTGGAAAATACAGCGGTGAAATACTGCAAGTTTTATCGTCATTTAGGGAGGCATGGGTGGCACAATTGTTAGCGTGTTGCCTCTCACCACTGAAGTTAAGCCCAGTTAAATGGGGTTAGTACTTGGATGGGTGACCACATTAGCTTCATGTCAGTAGAGTTGTTGGTTCTTTCCTCTGCCTCGAGGGTTTTTCACCGGGTTCTCTGGTTTTCCTCCCCTCTGCAATATCAACACTTTAGTGTGTCCTGGATTAGTAGACCCCCTGGGTTGGCTAGAGGATTAGACACAATAATAAAGTTACAGACAGACAGACAGACAGACAGACAGACAGACATTTAAGCTGCGACGTACACGTGAGTGACGCACCACCATAGGAGACTGGGTCGAGGATAGCGCAAGAATGTCGATTTGCGACGCAGAAAAAATAAAAAAGGTTTAATATTCAGGCGACTTACGTGATCATGCTTGTCTGAATGAATTTTACGTAAAACTGATGTAGGTACAAACGCCTGCGAAATAACTGCGTAGCCCTTAAAGAAATGAACAGAATAAGAACATGAATGAATTCATAAGTCAAGAGAGCATAAAAGTAAGAAAAGGAATGTTCATATATTGTATATAGTAAGGGAAACAGTGAACTAAAAGTAGCGTGCTGCGTAGGCAGTGTTGAAACAACAATCGAAATAGAGTAAGGTTAGATATACTGCCGAAACAATATATCTAACCTTACTATATTTCGATTGTTATATAGTAATGGGAGGGCTAACTTACTGCATTTGTGGACTTTGGTCCAGAATTGTGCATAGAGACACCAACAGATGAAATATCAGCCATGTCAGCTTCAGTTTTTGTAGTATATCTAGAATATGAAACAACATACATACACAAATGATCCTACAAACGGTGTTGTCACGGCGGTGAACTGAACTAACTCACCTTTTAAGGATTTTGGGTGAAGGAAAATTCGAGTGTAAAATATATACATTATAAGAGTGAAATGCCCAATATTACTTCTAATATACCCAATTCTCTCCTGGCATTACCACCTTATTATATACAGAACTCGCGATCAAGCTCTCGGCAACGCCCTCCGTGGCTCAGTGGTCACAGCATTGCACTAGAATCGCAAGGTCGTGGGTTCAATTCCTGCTGGAAGGCCTGTGTAGTTGCATTTTTCGCAACTGGTCCCGGTTTGGTCTTATAATGTATATATTCTACACTCGAATTTTCCTTTCACCCAAAATCCTTAGAACATGCTATGTAATCAGTGAAATGCCCAATATTACTTATAAAATAACTCACCTTTTGACTGCTAAACTTACACTATGGCGCTCTTACGTTCAGGCTTAATTCTTGGCTTATACAAGACTCACCTTGGTGCACCTTGGTTCCTGTTTCCTCCTGGTTTCGCGCCGATGTTGGTTGCTGATCCAGTGAATTCAAAGAGATCTGAACCTCGGGAAGCGTTAATGTTAAACACGGGTGGGGCACCGTATAGCTCTTCTGGAGTCAGTGGTCTAGTCATATGCGCTGCTGAAAACATGTCGGCCACGGGCGAAGCTGAAAAGATGGAGATTAGAAATATTATGGTTATCATATGTATGGGAAAGTATAGAAATCTATTTTCTATTCAATTTTCCATTTAATGTAACACCACCATCATCACAACCACCACTATCACCATCATCACTACCACCATTACAACCACGACCACCACAATTACCACCACCATCACTACCACCACCACCATCATCACTACAACAATCACCATCACCACCATCACTACAACAATCACTACAACAATCACCATCACCACCACCATCATCACTACAACAATCACCATCACCACCACCACCACTACAACAATCACCACCACCATCACCACCACCATCACCACCACCATCACTACAACAATCACAACCACCATCATCTCCATCATCTCCATCACCATCACACCACCAATATCATTAACGATAATGATACCAATAAGAGATGTACAGTCTACCAAACACCACTCACCACTGCGGAAAGCATCAAATGACGACATCAACGGTGGATGCGTGACAGGCACGTGAACGTTGCCGGCTAAGCCCACAGGGGACTGGGCACGTCTGATGGCCTCTTGCAAGAGTTGTAAAGGTGAAGGTGAACGACTGCGAATAAGACTAGGACTAACACTTCTGCTCTTCTCTTTTGATGAAGGAGGTCTGGGGAGGAGGTGCGGTGGAATATCAGGAATCTGGTAAAGAGAAAATAAATTTAATGCCTGAAGAGCATAAAGTATATATTTTAGGAGTGTAAAATATAAAAGAGAAAAACTATTTTGTGAAAAACTTAATGTGAACGCAACTTCCGAAACTAATTATTATAAATTTGATACTTTCAGTTTAGTTATTTTTTTGTTTGTTTGTTTGTTTGTTTTTTTAGTTAGTTTGTTTATTTCTTTCTTGTTTGTTTACTTGAATGTTTGTTTTTTGTTTGTTTGCTTAAAATTATTTATAAAATCCTATACAATCTACTAAGCCCCAATTTAAAGGATAAAGGACTGGGGGTTAATCATCCTTACTTGCAGCCAGTGGCTGAATTGCGAAGGACGCAGATCAACGTGGCCGTGTCGAGGCATATCAAAGGCGCTCCAAGCAGCCGCCATACGACACAGTTCAGACCACGGATCACAGCTAAGATGTTAGGTGTTGATTTTATGGAGGGAGGAAAACCGGAGAACCCAGCGAAAAACCCTCGAAGCACAGGAGAGATCAACTACAACTCTACTCACACGAGTCCAAGCCCGACAACGGGGTCATTCCCAAGCGGTCACCCATCCAAGTACTAACCCCGTCTAACCGGGCTTAACTTTTTGGTGAGAGGCAGCGCGCTAACAGCAAAAGACAAACAGTCAACGCAGGATCGAATCCTTCAATTCGACGTTAGTGCGACATCTAAAACACAATCAAATTGTCTTAGAAGCGAACTATTCGTCCCAATAAGTTGCGTTATACTAACGAAAATTTGAAGAATTCGACCCAGCTCGAATGCGTCAACTGTTCGTCGTTTAAAACAAAGCTCAGACACACACGCTTACTGTTGGGGTGGGTTTCGCAGGAAGGTTTCCAGATGCTTTCATTGTTTCAACGAATTTCATAAATGCCTGAGTACTCTCTTCCTCTTCCTCTTCAATGTCTCGTTTCTGTTCTTCTGGTTCATCACACGACTTTCTTTCTTCGCTTTCAAGATCCTCCAAGTTCACGGCACCTTTGACGGTTTTGTGTGGAATAACTGAGTCTAGTAATGGCTGAACGTCGATCTCGGACTCCTGAAGGAGATCAAGCAAGGCGTCGTCTCGACAGGATTCTGTGGCTGGTACGATAGGAGTGAACATGAAGTCGGGATCTGGTGTTGGAGTGCGCACTGGAGAACTCAAAGTTAAACCTAGGTGAAAAACAAGAGACAGTTTATAATACATCACATTACATATGACCTTACATTACATTACCTTATATTACATTTAACAAATAGATTCCATTTTGCCGTTGTCTGTTCAGTTATAGATGCGCAGATGACGTCACAACGTGGTAAGAACAAAAAAGTGAGTCGAAGGCGAGGTGAATATCGGTGAATAATAACCGAGACGAAGTCGAGGTTATTATTCACCGATATTCACTAAGGCATACCAAAAGCGCTCCAGACAGCCGCCATACGACACATGTCGGATCACGGATTATAGTTTTTCAATGGTCGTACTAGAAGTACTGCCTGTATTAAAACCTAATTCTCTACACGAGCCGTTTCGATTCTCATTATTTAAATCAACACATGTATATCTTTTTTGTTAATGGTCAGTATTTTGTAATCAAAACTAATCTTACAGTACTTCTAAGTACTGTAAGATTAGTTTTGATTACAAAATACTGACGTTTCGAGCTGGAGCCTTGCAGAATGAAATGTGACATGATGAAACGTCAGTATTTCGTTGATCAAAACTAATCTCGGCAGTGTACCATCTTTTCACTTTGCTCTATCTAAAACACTGCTTACACAACGCTCTACTTTTTACTCTGGTGAAGGACTCCGTTTGAAACGTCAGTATTTCGTTATCAAAACTAATCTCAGCAGTCCACCATCGTTTCACTTTGCTCTATCTAAAACACTGCCTACACAACACTCTACTTTTTGAATACATACAGCAATTTGTGTAACAGTGGCTTGAAGAGGCTTAATACTAATATCGTTTACAACTTACCAGCAATTTCTGCTAGTTCGTCTGCAATGGAAGAACGTCGACTGTTATTTTGACTATTGTTATGACTAGCGTTGAGACTACCACTGCGACTTCGTCTTTCATTGTGAAACCACTGCGAGAATCGACTGGTGATCTGATTTTCAAACTGTAGAAAGAAAATAAAAAACTTAATACACAGTACAGTATAGGAAATAACAACGTTCAAAAATAATTATTATTATATGGCACGGATTACTTCCGGTAAAATCACGCGCTGTGATTGGTTGCTGACATGGCGAGATTTCTCCGTAATGCCCGCGGGCATTATGAAAATTGTTAATGCCCTACGATTGAAAACAAACAAAAAATCCTAATAAGAAACTTTTATTGCCGAAAAACGACGAAAATAAATGAAATAAACGACGATGAACATTACAAAAGTAAATTCTAATATCCAGACGGGAAAGAAACAGTAGAAAATAACGCTAGTTCGGTGTTTTGACGAAGTGAAAGGAAGTGAAGACCAAGAAATACAAGTGCCATATAATAAACTACTTAATAACCTCGACCGTTACGGCAAAATATTAAAACTTGGTCTTGAACGTATTAACCTCGCTATCGCTGAGCTCGGTCAATACAGCAGGACCTCAGTTTAATATTTTACCGTAAAGACCTCACTCTCGGTTATTAAGTAGTTAGTAAATCATATAATAACTGGTGACCCGCTTGCCTGCATGTTACCAACAGCTGTGTCACTTACCATTCCAGAAATAGGCAAAACATTTTCAGCCATATCGAAAAAACTCGTTAATGTCAAACTTTTTACTTTCATCAAACATATCATCAGCACTTGGACGCCTCTGATTAGAATTTCCTGAAGACAAACCACAAAAAAACAACCACTTAACCCAACCCTGCTTGATCCCTTTATTGTTTTACTCTGTCTAATGCAAGATAATTTTACTCATTAAAGGAACAACCCTCGGACATCATGGTACCTTCTGCATTATCTTTCTTTCGTTTCTTCCTTTTATTATCTGCAAAAAAGGTTAAATAATTTTCATGTTCATCAGTTGATGTACTGTGATATATATAGGCATGTGGCATGTTGTTCAACTTTCTCATAATATTCAAACACTACTGTACCACAGACTAGCTCTCTGTCTATTCAATTAGGCCCATTTATATACCAGAGAAAATAAGTCGCAACTTAAATAAGACGCGACTTAAATAAACGTGAACACACTCGTATAAACAGTCAATTTCTAATAAGTCGCGATTGGTTTTGGACTAGCTTTCAACCCTGTTCTTATTTTAGTCGCGACTTACTTTGTTCACGAACAAATTCACCATTTATACCAGCCTATACGAGTGTGTTCGCGATTTAAATAGGATGCGTCTTAATTAAGTTGCGATTGGTTTTGGACTAGCTTTCAACCTTGTTCTTATTTTAGTCGCCACTTACTTTGTTCACGAGCAAATTGACCATTTATACGGACCTATATACGAGTGTGTTCGCCACTTAAAATCTTAAATAGGATGCGTCTTAATTAAGTCGCGACTTATTTTCTCCAGTTGAAATGCCCCTAATATTTATTATACCTTTATCTCCTTCCTCAAATCCTCTCAGTTCAATTGTATCCAACTGACTGGATGGACCATGAGTAAACCATTCAGGTTGTGATTCATAACTACCAGCCCTTCGACGATTCCTTCCTGTTGAAAGAAATAAGTAAACAACTAGGACAGGAGATTTACAGTATTACCAACCCATTCCTGCTTGAGCTGCCAAAACACCATCCCTTTATTGTTTTACTATGTCTAACACCAGACAATTTTACTCATCAAAGAGTGAACCCTCAGACATTCCTAGACAGCAATGAGTTAACAAGTGATAATCGTTTCAGTACTGTACCAAGGATGCACTGTACCAAGGACATACTTTAGTATTTTACTTTGGCTTACACCAGACAATTTTACTCATCAAAGAGTGAACCCTCAGACATTCCTAGACAGCAATGAGTTAACAAGTGATTAATCGTTTCAGTACTGTACCAAGGATGCACTGTATCAAGGACATACTTTAGTATTTTACTTTGGCTTACACCACACAATTTTACTCATCAAAGGGAGAACCCTAAGACATCCTAGGCAGCAATGGATTAACCTAGCTCACTCTGCAAGCTCACAATCTCACTATAATTAAATTTCTCATTCTCCCAAACTTCCCTTCGTGTTTTTATAACTTTATGGAAACACAGACAATATTTTCTATTTCTTAAATATAGATCATAATTAGCATGCTCTTATTAAACCTGTATTTATCAAGAAATAAAAAGTAAAGTAATTTCAACAAACCTGGGCCATCACTTTTTGCGTTTCTTTCAAATCTTGTATCACCACTCGGTGAAACCTACAAAAATAAATATATAGCTTTTAATTCAAAAAATATTCATTACATTGTGTATTTAAATATACTTTTTAGGTATTGTCCATCAATAGTTTTGAAACTAAACGGGGTGCCCCTTTCTTACCCTTCCTCTTTGGGAACCACTCTTCTCTCTTGAATCCCATCCTCTTCCCAGTCGTCCACTCATCTTGTTTCTTCCATCTCGTTCTTGTTTTTCACTATTCCATCCTTGTTTTCCGCCTGCTGTTTTATCTGATGTTACTTGGCAACCACGAGCAAAACTTCGCCCCTGAGGACTGAGCACAATACCATCCAACCTTATTGGAAAAAACATAATACAGTATATACTTGCTAACATTTGTAATGACGGGGTATTCTCTAGATTACTGTAGCTTTGCTACTAGAATGCCCTGTACTTATCCTATTTATAATTAATGATATTTTATTTATATTTATATGATTAATGTAATGTGATGAGTACGATTATTAAAATTATCTTATCTTAACTTAATTGATATACAACAAAATAAGTTTCATATAATTAAAAGTCATAAAATTATTAGTTTGAAATTATTTAGTTTCAAAGAATTAAAATACGTTAATATGGCAATTAAATATAACAGCAATAAAAAAAGCTAATCAACTTACAATAGCTTCTTTTTAGAATCAATTGGTGATGCACTGCGTTTTTCACTTTCTGCAGAATAATGCCACAATTCTGGATCCCAAATGCCATCCCTAAATAAAAAAAGAAACTATTTAAATATATTTTCAATTTTTTGTACAAGTTTATCAGTTTCAGCTCACTTTTCAGTGTGCAGTTAGAAAGTTCCTTGTTAAGATTCAAATTACATTTGCAATTCAAAAGTTGATAAACAAAGTTCGATTTGACGTTCACCTTTTACAGAAAACCTACATTTTGACCAAACTTGCTTTTGGTAGTACAGTGGAGCCTCGTTATAGCGTGCATCGTTATAACGAGTGACTTGGTATAATGCAGTTGATCCTTGGACCCCAAAATTTTATTTTTCCTGGTTTGTCATTTGACAACTTATACTAATTAATGTTTACCAACAGTACTAAAGTTCACCACAGACCGCTAAATTCTGCAAAATAGAGACAGAATTGATGTGTAATATGATGCTGAAACTGAAGTTTCAATTTTGCTCATTGGAGATAATCTGAATAATTGCAATCATTACAAGATAAAACAACAACACAGCAATGCGATCATTGCGAGAAATGAAAACCATGCTCAAAAATCTTATTTCAATTCCATTTTGTTCAAGTCTGTCTTGAGCAGACTTCAAGCTTCTTCAGTCGCGATTTGGATTGTTAGAATCGAACAGAAAGTGCTTCTAGCAGTACTCAATCTCTCTCCCAGTACTCAGCCCATAATATTGCACCAGAACTGGAGTGGGAAGAGTACTGGGAATGAGATATTTTGCCGTACCTCGCAATAACGCACTTCATTTATAACGCGGTCACCACTAAGGACCCCAACTACCGCATTATAACGAGGCTCCACTGTAACTTCTTTTGGAAAATCATCACGGCCACTGAGAGAAATTATGGGGCCTGGGGCATAATTGATTTGGGGCCTCTGATGACGTCACATGGGTTGATTTTGGGGGGGGCTCTGATAACATCACACTACTAGGGGGCCCTCTACAAGTTGGGGGGCCCAGGGAAATGTGCCTCCCTAACCCCCCTCCCCCCCTCTCTGAGTGGCCCTGTTAATCATTTTTCAATTCAAATTCACAAAAAATCCATCGTCAAAGAATGGTGCAAAGCTGAACTTTGAAACAAATATTCAAACTTCTAAAGGAACTTCAAAATCAATTTTGTAATTTGGAAACTTTGAATTTTTGAAACTTGGCAACAAACTTGCAAACCACGCACTGAAAAGTGAGCCGAAAAAGACAAAAATTACCTTTTATAGTCAATCCGGATGCTCTCTTACGTACGACTTTGCAATATTGATACACAACATTGCAGTTTTGATTGGTGAATTCAATCAGCAACTTGCAAACACTTTATCATGATTCCTCGATGGGTTGTTTAAAATATTGGTTTTAAACCTCAAACAACACATAAATGTGATGTTATACTTGAAGGTAATGGCTCCAACTTTATGTAGAATTTCGCAATTATCCAAAGTTTGGCATTTAAAATGATTTTTAGGGCAACCCATTGAGGAATCGTGATAAAGTGTTTGCAGGTTGCTGATTGAATCCATCAATCAAAATTACCATCGGTTGCATCTAAGGATGGACACCACCAAGGAAAAACATGATCTACGCTGACGTCAAACTTCTATGTTTATGCGCAGAACTTCTTTGATTTTACATTTTCAAACTGTCTCTGAGCCCAACAGTCGTTTCACTCATTTGTTTCACTCATCTATTGAGCTCAAAAACTCCTCAATTGTCAATTGACTGGCCATGATAAATTCATTGCCCAAGTTTGGTGTTCGAACAAGCAAACATGTCACATGCGCAGTATAAACATAGAAGTTTGACGTCAGCGTAGAACATGTTTTTCATTGGTGGCGTACATCTTTAGATGCAACCGACAGTACAATGTTGCGTATCAATATTGCAAAGTCGCACGCAAGAGAACATCCAGTTTGAATATAAAAGTAAAAACTTACAGCAATATTAAACATGGTATTGGATACTGTACTGAGATTGGGCTGTGCCTGTGTACATGCACTTTTTAGATTTTTAAGTATTTTCCTGTTTGCTTACTTATAAAACCCCTAATTAAGTCAACAGAGCTTTGCAAACGGATTATGTTACAAACAAAGATATTGTAATGATCATCTAAGACCTGCTTACACAGTATACTATTGTAATCGACATATTAAATAGTTTTAAAACATTTAGGAATTTCACCTGTTGCAGTACTTGTCAGATAAACATAAAGGACGACTTTTGGTTAATGAGGATTCCTTAAAGGCTATTAGCTCTTCCTAAATAAAGAAATACAAACAATAAATAGTGAGAATAAGACAGTAAATGTTTTAAAAAAGGTCTCTGGTCCTACAAACTTTCAAAAAAAATCACGTGAAGGACAATTAATGTATGTATTTTTTACCTTTGAATAAGTCTCGTCGGGTTTGGCACGTGGAATATCATTTGGCTCAACGTTTTGAGTTTCTTCTGTTGTTTCATGTTGTTCTTCATCAATTCCAGGCGTTGTTGTACCTTTAAAAATTAAAGAAACAAGAGAAAACATTGTTATTGTTAGCGAAACGAAAGCACAAACAGATCACGACATGTCCCCCTAAATATTCCTACACAACAAACACATCGCAAACGATGGCAAACTCAAACAATAACTCTTCATAAATTTCTACAATATATGCTCTTTCACAGAAGTCTTAAAAAGACAAAAAAAAGACATTCCCAACCTGAGATTTCCGTCCCATTTACGTTCATCATCTGAGTATGAGTTGGTGCATGTATAACTTGAACTGCAACGCTCATATTTTCAACCGGCTTTTTAGAAAAAGATATTTTTTTGTTAACAGACGAAGAACAGAGGCATAAAAGTGTTGAAATTTAAAGTCTGTTGTCAGTGTTTTGTTAAAACTTGTTCAGAATAAATAGTTTCAGTTGTTACACCGTACTCAGTTCAGCCCGGGAAGCCATTTTGCCTTCGACAAAAAAATAAAAATTTGAACCACAATAACGAGCATGCGCAGTAGCAATATATATACCTCTTGCACCCAGTTCTTTCTAGATCCGCTCGGCCAATTTCCGGTGCGCGCTGTCGGGGCCGGAAGTGGGGACGACTCCAATCTTGATCATGAACTCTGAAGTGAAGTAAAGTGGAGTGGAGTGAAGTCTAGTAAAGTTGAGTAGAGTGAAGTGAAATGAACTAGAGTCTAGTGAAATGAAGTAGAGTGGAGTGGAGTGGAGTGGAGTGGAGTGGAGTGGAGTGGAGTGGAGTGGAGTGGAGTGGAATGGAGTGGAGTGCAGAGTGGAGTGGAGTGGAGTGCAGAGTGGAGTGGAGTGTAGAGTGGAGTGTAGAGTGAAGTGAAGTGAAGTGAAGTGAAGTGAAGTGAAGTGAAGTGAAGTGAAGTGAAGGGAAGTGAAGTGAAGTGAAGTGAAGTGAAGTGAAGTGAAGTGAAGTGAAGTGAAGTGAAGTGAAGTCATGAAGTGGAGTGAAGTGTAGTGAAGTGAAGTGAAGTGGAGTGAAGTGTAGTGAAGTGAAGTGAAGTGAAGTGAAGTGAAGTGAAGTGAAGTGAAGTGAAGTGAAGTGAAGTGAAGTGAAGTGAAGTGAAGTGAAGTGAAGTGAAGTGAGGTAAGGTAATTTCTTTCTTTTTAATTTCCTTCCTTCTAATTTCTTCTGTAATTCAAACGTAATAGTGATAGTGATTGTGATGGTAATGGTGATAGTAATTTAATGGTGATTGTAATATATGGACTGGTGATATAGTGATGGTAATGATTATGGTAATGGTGATAGCGATAGTGATGGTGATGATATGCATGACTCTCTAATCTTCCCACACCGGACAGGAAACTACCCAAGCAATCAATATTTCATTTCTTGAAATGGTTTTCCGCTTTCGATTCTTTATAGTCTTTAACTAAGTCCTATAATGTACATACATATTAACAATAATTATATGAAGGGTCTTGATGCAGTGAAGACCACTAAGGCACAACAGAGAACGAATTACTTAACTTTCAATTAACATGGTTTCAAGGAGTTAAATAAGTGTACAGGATCCGAGAGTTGGGTAGATCAGGGCTGGACCTACAAGCGGCTAGTTAATCGCGAGATTAACAAACAGTTAAACATGACAATCATAATTAGACTAAGGGGCTGATTACATGAGCCGGGCTAGCCGGGTTAACTTGGCTCACGCGATTGATTAGGATCTCACTGTGGATTTGAAACTCGCATAAATTAAATGTACAAAGAATAATTGGTTTAGTTTAGATGTAAACGAATCCTAACGTTGATTAAAATCTCTTTTTGTGGCCAAGGAAAGAATTTCGTGACACGAATCAGCCCAGTTAGCCGGGCTAGCCCAGCTCATGTAAACAGCCCCTAAAGAGAACAACCTTAATTGGACAAAAAGCAGAGAGAACTTATTATATATGCTATAATGAATGCACATCTTATATACAGAAGAAACATTAACTCCACACGTATCCATTTTCATTTGAAATCGCAACTTTTTTTATCCGTTTTCAAAAAAGTCCGCGTCCACACGAGAACAGGAAAACGGGCGTTTTCAAAAAGTTCAGTCCCTTGGAGACCGTCTTCGAAAAGTTCTGTTTTTAAGAACCGCTTCATCGTTTACGTGTGGACGGAAGGCCAATCCGTAACAAAAGCGTTGCGTTTTCAAAAAATCTGGATACGTGTGGACGTAGCCTAGTTTACTCTAACTCAAATTAAACCCTGAAACTCTACAGACTAAACCGTTCCTAATCGTCGTTCATTCTCGTACCCAGACTCTCGCGCTTCACGCATCAGCGCGTGGGTCTGGGTACGAGAATGAATCGTCGTTATGTCCGATTACTTGTTATTGAATCACGAAGGGCCATTAAGGTCACGCCATAGGGTCACGCATATAGCATGGAAGAAAACAACATTAGCAATTAGCGTTAACTTTTTAAGGGTATGATCAGGGTACAGTATTTGTTTAATCTGATTTGTCCAGTAAGTAACTCGTGATATAAAGTTATAGAAGCCCTAGGCCTAGATTATATAGGTCACTAATACACGTGCAGTTACCGTGGGATATTATTATAAGGCTTACATGTAATACTTGTAATCTTTGAGATGGAACCGATGAACGATATTGCTCATTAGGGACTTCAACGACGATATCCTTTAATTAAGCAAAATAATTATTTTTGCAAAACAACAAGAATGCATGAATAATTTTCCTTCCTAGCTAGAGATTACAACCCCGTCCTCGTTCTCTATACAATTCAACGCCACTCAGAGCATTTTCACGTCTTCAGGACGATGTCATCAGCCAACTGAAATGAGAACTGAAATAATTTTAGCAGTGCCCGGGCGTTTTGGAAGTCACCCGAATTACCTTCAAATATCAAATATAATAGTCAGTTAACCGTGACTTCTTTAAATTGTACATGTAAAACTTATCTTGATATCAAACACATAAAATCTTTACTGAAAAGAAAAAAGAGATTCTGAACGGCTGATCTGAAAAAGACTTGCTGATCGTTGCTGATAAGGAAAGAAAAGTGAACTGAACTGCGTGCGGCCTATAATATTGGTGGTAAACTGAGTTTCCTGGGCAGTGTCAGTTTTTCCGTCCGAGATTGGCTGTACGCACCAGAGGGTGCAAGTTATTTGAGAATCGTTCATTCGCTCTTTCACCAGAATATTTGAGTTGCACGCAGAGCGTGTGTTTGACTGTTATTAATATTATATATTCACCTGTAAGCTGTCACCAGTCTTGTTATTTTCACTACTGATGCACTGAAGAATTAATGAACAGAGGACATTCTGATGACTAAAGAAATATAATTGAAAATTGAGAATTGAAAAAAAGTAAGAGGGGATATGTAAGCGATGACGCCACAAAAGACCGCATCAACACGAGAAAACCGCTTCCGGCCACAGACTGCGCATGTCACACAATTGCAGACTCAACATAGCACGCAACACACAATGCGTCGCAGACAATCTTGTTTCGCCAAAACTCAAATTAATATGGCAGCGCAATCCACTACAATATAACTATTACTATATGACAGAAATATATACTGCCGAGCGTAGGTCCTTCGTTTTTCACGTTTGACGAAGGGCCTTCGATTCGCTCGAAACGTTAGACTCCTACGTTCTCTGTTTCGGCAGTATATCTAACCTTACTATATTTCGATTTTTGTTTCAACACTGCCTACGCAGCACGCTACTTTTATTTCACAATGACCGTCGCGAACGGCAATTCCCAGCGCGCTTTCGGCTAAACCGTTAGGCCCCACGAGAGCAAATGACCCCCTTGGTCGACCCTTGGCCTTAAGTTAAACGCATGTATTTGTGAAACTATTGTACTGATATCTATCCATTTGTAATTTAAATCGCTCTGATGATGTTGCGAGATCAACGAAACGTTAGCAAACATGTTTTTTAAAATATCATTTGACTTGTTTTGTCTCTCTGCTCTTATTTTTTTTTATTCATACGCTAATTCCGCCAGGAAAATCGATTCCCAGATGTCAGCCCTCAAAGTTGAAAAAACAATTGGCGGAGAACGTTCGATCCCCCGTGGTTAGACAGAGCTGTTTAATTGGCCAGTACAGACTACATCACTACGCCGGAGGTCCGGGGTTGTTATATAAGACTAATGTAAGACAGTTACTTAATGTTACTCCGTATATAAGACCTATGGTATAACTAACGTTATATATGAATGCAAGCTTTAGAAATTTTTGGAAGACATTATCTCTCTGAAATTCATTAGCTCATTAAGAAAAACAAATTAAAGAATGTTTTAGGTTCATATGTGTTGGGGAGATTTTTTAACTCGCTCCAGGACTCCTAATCTAGAAGGTCCGGTCAGTCAGATCTCGCACGGATTGCGTGTTGGACTGCGACCAACATTCCACATCTGACACGCAACGGCCAGCCAACTGGTACCTACTGCGAGTTCAGTCATAATAAATGCACATAATAAGCTAGAGAAAAGTCACGATACAAATAAATCTTAAAGCAGGAACACGAAAAAATCCGAATGTATTCAATTCGGGTCGAGCTGAGCAGTGACGCGAATCCCGTTACCGTAACAACGCATTCGTTTGTGTACTTGTATCGACAGAGATCGCTAAGTCAATGTGAAATGGCGTCTTGCCAAATGCTCTACGAAGTTGACCGCTTATTATCTGTTTCAACAGCTGTTTCTTCTTTTCGCCGTCTTGTGTTTGTTTTCAACGGCTGCGGCAAAGCAGTTGCAAGCAAAAACAAGGGTTTTCCAAGTCTGGCATAATATGTTATACCTTATTACGAAAGGCTAAACTGATTTTTTCCATTTCCGATTTTCATGTCACGTCATGCAATTTTCACAGTAGCCAAGCGAACGCCTTCGCTTATTTCTTGGCAGTTGGCACTCTTTTGTCGGAAGCCATTAGTTCGGCCAACCAATCAAGAGTGCACGCAACTCTTTTTAAACAATACCGCCATGTGTATTAAATTTTCGTGATTTAGAAGAGCCTTTGTCGTTGGTCGCGTGAAGGTCTTGGCCAATTTTCGTCCATACCAATATATTTAATTATTCACCGCTATCTCTCGCATGCCTCGCTCATTTGCATGTATGAATTTATTTTTAGACATAAAGACAAAGAAATGGACGATTTGGTTCACATCTGCTGCACTTCCCAATTTTGGTTTTACTTTTGATATCCAAAATGCTTGGGAAATCAAAAGTGAAAGGAGAGGTGAAAACGCAATTATTTGAGAAATGAGAAACATTCACATTTTGGTATGTGAAATATTTCACCAACCCTCCTTCTGGCCAATGGTGTGCCTTCATATCGTTCCCATAGTGCTAAGTGAGTGCACGGCCGCTGTGCATGTGGCAATGATGTTCCAGAGCATTGCTGGCCAAAGGTTGATTTCGAACGACTCGTCGCCGGTTTGGTCAAGAGGTGAGGTCCGTTGCGAGCTGTTCTCATAGCCTGTTCGAGTTTCCCAGCGATCGGAACGGCTCTAGGCTCCATCAGGATGGCTTGGTGTTGAGAATAGACGTGAAGTAACATGTGTATAGCCTTGGGATCTATTTATGGGGCTTGAAACCACGATGGCAGTGTGCAAAAGTCGTGCTTACCCCGCTGATGTGGCTTCGTCTCACTCCATGTTTGCAAGTCAGCATCACAACAGGCACGCTTGCTCGTCCTCGCAAGACGTATCGCCCGACAGACCGATCGGCTACGGGGCATTCGGAGTCGTTTGGTAAGGGAATCTACGATTGATCGCCATCAAAAAATCCTTTCTGCCTGCACCGTGTAGTAAAGCTGATTCGCGTTGTTTCCATTCTCTCTAGGTCTGTGACCGACCCAAGAACAGGCAAGAGAGTCGCTCTGAAGAAAATGCCGAATATCTTCAAGAACGTAACATCCTCGAAGAGGGCCTTTCGAGAGCTCAAAATGCTGTGCTCTTTTGAACACGACAACGTAAGTAATCGACCAAGTAAACTACTCAAAAAATGCGTTATTTTAGATCGGGAGTGGCCGATCGATGAGACGCCGCAACGATTGACGGTTTAATGGTCTGGAACATTCAACAAGTGGAATTATTTTTGTTTATCACACAGGTCTTATCCATTCAAGATATAGTTCACCCTGGACCCATTGACCATTTTCAAGAAATGTATCCTTCGATCTACAGTATATTCTCGTTGAATCTACTGGGGTTTATATTCTTATAGATCCCGAAGATAACTTCCTCAAAAATTGTTGTCAAACTTGTTGACGTTTATAGATCTCGTATTTTAATAACCTTGGCCACTAGAACTTAACACCGGCTCACTGCAGCGTGTTTACGCGATAGCGGGGCCGTAAAACATGTTTACTCTATTGTATTTTTATCAAAAGTATTACCGATCACATTGAAATTTCCCACAAACAATCCTTTGAATTCGCTTTATTGGTTATGCGGTGTAAACTAAATGTCAAGGTGACGGCGCGCAGTTTCTCAAATCCGCTCACATGATATTGGCGTGGTGGGTCTTTTAAAAAAATATGGCTATTCCGATTCTGTATCGATTATCAAAGAAATCCTGTCTGTTTCATGGCAGGAAAAAGACATCTTATAACAGGAGGAATTTTATAATGAGTAAATGAGTAATTGTTGCTTTGGCGATATGGAGTTTGCTTGTTCCGTGCGTGTTCCAGCTGCCCTGTGCGTGATGTTATTTAACCCCTTGGGGAAAACCATATTTTAATTGCCGGGTGACATATATATATATATATATAGACTTGTGAATATGAAAATACAACATATAGAAGCAAAATTTATCTCTTCACTTTTTAATCGAACACATGTTAATCCTTTGGCCATTGGTCCATTATTGTTAAGATGACACTTCACTTTTTCTTTTGAAAGAACTTTTTTTCGCTTTTTGTGGGGGAGGGGTGATCATTTCAAAATTGCATATTCTAGTTTTGATTGTAACATTCTCAGTACATGTATAGCTATATTTTCTTTAGAAATCAAGCAATGTATGAATTTCTCCAACTCTCTAGAACTTACTAGTAATACACCAAAATTTTGGTGTATATGGTGTAAATAATTTGTAATTGCATTCAGGGCTAATATATTGCACTTTTGGTCAAACATCTAATTCACCATCATAAGAGATGTTTTATACTACCGTTTAAATTTCAAAAAACTTTGCTATTCAGTATTTTAAACCAGAAAATAAACGTGTAGTTCTCATCTCATGGTTTGATTTTGTGGAAGGAAGCGATACCAGAAAACTCCGTGAAAAACCCCCGAGGCACAGGGGGAAACCAACCGCTCTACTCACATAAAACTAAGTTGGTCACCTATCCAAGTACTAACCTTATTCAACTACGCTTAACTTCAGCGGTGAGAGGCAGCACGCTTACTAGTTACTGCTTGTGCCATCCATGCCTCCAGTGTACTGTGTCACAACAGCTGCACCGCTGTTTCTAAAAAGAAAACAACAACTGCCTAAATTTTTAGCCTTGAAGCCATAGCCAACTGACAGTTTGAAGAAATATAAAACCAAACATTGTTCTACGTAGTTTTCCTTAATATTTATCAAAGATATATTGTCACAGAACTTATGCAATCAGATTTACATAAAATCATAGTTTCCCCACAAGTGCTAACCTTGGATCATGTCAAGGTTTTCCTTTATCAAATTTTAAGAGGTGAGTTGATGTAGTAGTCAGAAAGTTGGTTTCAATTCTTGGTTTTCATCTGAAGTCATGGTGGCCATTTGGTGCACAAATCCTATGGGAATTTAACTCTAATATTATTCAAATATTTCATACTGTTTCGCCACCCCAATGGTGAAAACAATCCATATTCAGTAATATCCAGCCATAACAATAGTTAACAGTTTGATTTTGTTGACAGAATAAATGGAAAGAGCAAGGCAAATTTCTGAGCATTTATGTTAAGCTGATATTTAAATAGATTACATTTTTCCATGCGTGTGTATGTAATAGATCACAGATGACATTACAGCATGTAAAGAACAAAAAAGTACGACACGAGATGAAGTTGAGTGGTGTGACTGTTGTTCTTTGCTCGCTGTTAAGTCTTCTGTGATCTATTACAGTACACACGCATGGAAAAATGTAATCTATTTGTTTTATACAATAAAAACGTCAAGTGGGTTTATTGAAGATTTTCTGGGGCATGAAAAAAGAAAAACAAGCCTACTGACGTGATCTGACGTGATGTAATGCCAGCTGTGTGTCCTTTTAGAAGTCATGTTATTGAAAATTTAACAACTGCATTGCTTGTGCAGGTTGGGTGCCTGGGTCATCCAGGGGCTTCCACTTCCACAGCCAGCCCCCAGATAGAATACCGCTCTCATGACTGGCAAATCCCTGCAACCCAGCCATGAGCCCCCACACCAGACTCCAGGCACCCGTCACACTGTGGAAGGTATAGAGTCAAAAGAAGAAAGAAAAAATGATTTATTTAAAAAAAAATTTTTTTTTGGAAGGGCGGGGGGAAGATACACACAAACAACTTTCACACTCCGATGAACTGTACTTTCCACCATGCTACGTTGAGCAATACTCACCACATCCAACTGACGACCACTTGCGCCTGCCTGACCCACTAGAGACCACTGTTCTGCTCTTAGTTAACTTACTTAAATTCCATTTACCCGTAACTACATGTAGAATTATAAATAATTGTACCAGTATGATCAAACAATTTCTTTTTGATTTGTCAAGGTTTAAAGTATTTACATTCTGCTGGAATACTGCACAGGGATATAAAACCTGGAAATTTATTAGTTAATAGTAACTGTTTATTGAAGGTTTGTACATGATAAGAAAATTTATTATAAATGCAGTAGGGTGAGGCAGTTTCAAAAAAAACCCCTGAAAACCAGCATAAAAATACAAATAAAACTGACATAACCAATCTTCCCCAAAGGGCCTTTATAATCAGCACTTGTGATATGCTAATGACATATACCGCATTATTCAAAGATGGTGCCCGTAAACATAAACAAAGGACGAATATTCCTGGAAGAAGACTAACTTTGGCATGCTCCTTAGTTTGATCCAACTTCTGGGTATCCAATAATTCATCTGAATTGTCCAATGAACGATCTGATGGAGCACTACTTGTATTAAATAGAGAATTTAAGAATGTATTAAGACATATTCTGAATGAGTTTTTAGGTTTTCCAGGGTTTTTTTCAGTTTTCCACCGTGAAAACCAGCAAAACTGATCTCTTAACAAAACCAATTTCTCCCATTTTACCGAAAACCTCCTCACCCAAAAATACAGTATATAGTAGTATTAATGTTTCCATTACAAATCACTGTCTTTGAAGGTTGTATAGTAGTCTGTACTGTACTGTAGGGTTGTTCTTGCTGTATAAAATATCATTAGATGTTAATAACTGAGAAAACTCAGAACTCCAAATGAGACCGGATGTACTATACTAATGTGAGTTTGAGTTGTTTAAAATGTGAGATTGTTTCTATTTTTAGATATGTGATTTTGGGCTTGCCAGACTGGAAGAGCCAGATGAGAATGTCATGATGACGCAAGAGGTACGTACTTGAATGGTTTCAAGGGAACAATAAATAAACTTAAGTGCAAGCCAAGTCTAAATTTAGCACTGGTCTATAAATATCAGTTGAAATACCAGGGCAGAGAAAACTACATTATAATTATCCCCTGCATTTTGACACTTTATATAACTACGGAATATGTGAGTCATTTTTTGCCAATGATGTCAAATTCAACCACTCAAAATGATGCAAGGGGCACTTAAATGTTTTCCACAGGGAATCATCATTGACAAGGGAGAGCCAAGGCTAAATTTAGCAGTGGTCTAGAAATATCCGTTCAAGTCTTAGATGTCAATCAGTTAACATATTTGATATGTAAATTTAAACCCCTTGACGACAATGCGTAATGACTTACATGTACTCGATAAAGCTGTACATGTATATCTTTGGAATTATCAAATAAAATCACTTCAATGAAACGTATGTTAATTATTATTGTCAGAGAGACATACATACAAGATTAGTTTCAACTGATTTTGTTTGGCATTTGAAAAGATATATAACTGTTTTCAATAAGTTTTGACATCAAGGAGGTAAATTTGCATATCTTGAAAGCAAATCGCAATATCTCAAGGAGATATGGAAGAGCTGTGAATTGATATTCAATATTATTTTAAGAGTTCTTTCAAGTAAAACAAACCTTAATTTATATTTCAGATGTAAAAGGTCTCGAAGCCTTTCCAGACATACAGAAAATATATACAGCCTAACATGAACTATTTTTTGCCAAAGCAACAGCTGTTTAGTAATTTGTTTAGTGTTAGCTATTCACAGAAAAAAAAAAGCAATAAGGGACACCATTTTCAATATGCTTTCATGTTCATCTAAATACGCTTTCTTTGGCCATTCAAAGCAACATTTTTAAGTTGCTGGTGAACAAATAAAGTCAGGGCTTATTAAAATGCACATAAAAGAATAGTCAAGAGCTTTACCCCCGTATATTATTCATAATTATTTTGCCATGGTTTTCAAAGTCAAATTGCTGTTCAACAGTTTATTGGTTTTGTTTAGGTTGTGACTCAGTACTATCGTGCACCTGAACTGCTTTCTGGTGCTTCCCATTACTCTTCTGCAGGTAAATAAAATATTCTGATGCAGCTCTGTATTGAAATTGTGTACCTCTATGCCATTTAACGTTTTGTGCATGGTATAAATACTTTGAGGATTTCATTATTATAGGGTAACCAAATATTATCATGCATACTAGTTTTTTCAAGCCTTTTGCAAAGCCACATATTACAGTACAAGGTCTACAAAAACAAAGATCTCAAATCTGTCTGGCTTGTCAATTTTTTGACTTAGTACATGTAATTGTATGCAGATATTTAATGTTGTTGAGTATTATAAAATATTGACAAGCCAGACATTTTCCCATTGTTCTGTAGATATTGTAATACATGATCCAACAATATTATAATTATGACTCAAAACTGGGGTGTCATTCAGTACTGTATATCAAAAATAGATCTACCAAAAATCTTGATATTTGAAAACCACAATGCATTGAAAATTTTGGTATATTGGTACCAGTACGATTGAAAAAAACATACGATTGAACTGAACAACAGATATCTTACTATAATTTATTGGCCATCCCTATTGAATTGTATGAAATGTGCTGTCTATCCAAGAGTTAAGCATTGGAGACTCAAAATTAAAACAACTGCATAATCATAACAGATGGTGAAGTCATCTTAAACTTTTCAT
This sequence comes from Paragorgia papillata, assembly GCA_035771165.1. Lineage (NCBI taxonomy): Eukaryota > Metazoa > Cnidaria > Anthozoa > Scleralcyonacea > Coralliidae > Paragorgia > Paragorgia papillata. The sequence goes on along the minus strand of JAWNZC010000002.1, from coordinate 1,747,463 downwards.
TTTTGGGGAGACAATGTGCATAATGTACAATCCATGTAGCGGCAATAATAGTGATTGCACATTTATAGGATATTTTTGCTCTTTGTTTAATATCTAAGCAATTATTATTTTTCTATGCATCACTTATCTCCTAAGTGCCCCTACTAGATACATGGTTTGGGATAACGTGTACCCAACATGCAGACATTACTAGTACTGTATACAATACATGTAGTTTGGATGTGTTGTCTTGTTAATAATTACTGCATGGTTTTCAATGTGTGATACCTGGGGTTTACTGGTAGTTTGCCAAGAACATACAATCTTGAAAATGGTGCTGTTGTAAATAAAGCTTTCTTTGTCCAGACAAGTGACAACATGATATTGTTAAAAAGATATATAGTAATAAGTTATGCATGAGTACCAGTCCATCACTTTGACCTATGGACTTTTGAAGATTAGAGAATTTTGATTATTGCTGATTATACAACACACATTTTATGTCCACTTTCCCTGCTTACATGGGGTTGGCCTAATTTCACTTACTGTACACATGTACAGTCATTTTGCCCTCACTTCCTCTACATTTGTTCCTTTGGAGTATTAGTCTCCAGCTTGGTGTGGTAAGAGGAATCATTAGTAGGCCCAGGCTGAGTGAGATTATATCCTTTTTCAGTTGATATTTGGTCAGTTGGATGTATTTTTGCTGAGTTAATGAGCAGAAAGATTATTTTTCAATCTGGAAGTCCTGTACAACAGGTGAGAATAAAAAACAATTGTTATTCAATTATTTTTTGCTCATGCACAAAACCACCATATTGAATAAATTTCTTTACCTGTACCAAGTAGCTTGGAATTAAGTCCAGATAGTTATACAAAAAAACCCCACAAAAAACTTAGCGTTTGCCACTGAAATGCTACTCATGATAATTTGCTCAACTTTCATGCAGTACATGTAATTATTTTATTTATTTTTGTATTTTTAGCTTAATCTAATCGTGGACTTACTTGGTACTCCAACTGTTGAAGATCTTAATGATGCCAAATCTAGCAAAGGAGCCATCAGCTATCTTCTTTCTAAGCCACATAAACCTGTAAGCAACTGGTGGAATAATTATTTAATTTATTAACCCCAGCATCCTTTTTGCTGAAACACACTTTGTCAAATTCACTACATTTAGTAATAGTTGAGTATTTTCAGTTGCTTATGTTTTGTTTTTGCTGCACAAGCTGTTGTTAGATTTTACTGTACATGTAATATGTAAACTTACATTGATATGTGTTTAAGTAGCTCAATGGTTAGAGCATCATGCAGAAGTTTGGTCTTCTAGAGCTCAGACTTTCTTTAATATTAACTAACAACAGTTTGTGCAGCAAGAACTAGCAAAACTTTTAGGAAGAGTTTTTAATACCTTTGTGTAGACTGGAACAATACTGTACGAACACCTGAAAGAATATTTCATCCTGTAACTGTATATAAGTTCCTGATTTGACTTGTTTCTTTTCCAGACTTCTCTTGCTTCACTGTACAATATCTCTTACCTGGCGAACCATGAAGCTGTGCATCTTTTAAGTCGAATGTTGGTTTTCAATCCAGTAAGATAATATTTTTAGCTATAATAATCACAGTTCACTTCAAAGCATTGTAGCGTAGCATTGTGTGTTGCACTATTCCACAAATACATTTTGACAGGGCTTGAAATTTGCGGTTCCCGGTATCCACGGGATACTAGATTTTCGTTTTGGATATTAGAAGTCTTCAACTTCAGTATCTAACGGGTCATACAATAAAAACTTCGATAGCGCACAGCCACAGAATCTGACTTAACGTCTTACAATGTACTGTAACGTCTTATAACATAACGTAACGTCTTATATAGAGCATGACGTCTTATTAGAATGTAGCGTAATGTCTTATAGAATGTAGCGTAATGTCTTATAGAATGTAGCGTAATGTCTTATAGAATGTAGCGTAATGTCTTATAGAATGTAGCGTAACGTCTTATAATGTAATGTCTTGCAATGTAGCGTAACGTCTTAAAACGTAACTGCAGGTTAATTTTAGATATTGCAAGTTGAGATGTTTAGTATTCAAAAGTGGGATACTATATTTCCAGGAGGGATACCAAATCCAGAAACCTGGTATCCACTTGGATACTGCCGAAAATTTAAAATTTCAAGCCCTGTTAATTTGAATAGCCTTACATATTGGAATTCAAAGTATAGGAGGTTGTCAATAGATATTCAAAGTGAGAAATGCTGCGCAGTGAGTCGTTTCTTGACAGGCTGGATGGCAGATCTCAATGACTGTTTTTTATTTCAGACAAAGAGAATCAGTTGTAACGATGCTTTATCCCACCAATACCTTGATGAAGGACGACTACGATATCATTCGTGCATGTGTAATTGCTGTTTTAACACTATGTCTGGCAGACACTATGCCTCTGGTAAGCATTGCAATAATATTAACTACTTAATAACGAAGAGTGAGATCTTTACGGTGAAATATTAAACCGAGGTCTTGCTGTATTGACCGATAATACGTTCAAGACCGAGGTTTAATATTTTACCGTAAAGACCGAACGGTCGAGGTTATTAAGTAGTTTATTATATGGGCACTTTTTATTACAAAATCAATGGCTTGTATTTCTTGGTCTTCGCTTCCTTTAACGTCAAAACACCGAACTAGCGTTATTTTCTTCTGTTTCTTTCTCGTTGGGATACTAGAATTTACTTTTGTAGTGTTCATCGTCGTTTATTTCATTCATTTTCGTCATTTTTCGGCAATAAAAGTTTCTTATTAGGATTTTTGTTTGTTTCCAAATCGTAGGGCATTAACAATTTTCATAATGCCGCGGGCATTACGGAGAAATCTCGCTACGTCGGCAACCAATCACAGCGCGTGATTTTACCGGAAGTAATCCGTGCCATATAATAAAATATCTTGTATGCTATGCCCATCATTACGCTGCCCAGCAAAACAGCAAGTGATAAATTTTTTGGGTTTCTTTTTGTTAATTTAGACCTTGATCCCTGTTCACCCCAAACATTTGACGATAGCTATGAAACTGGTCTGTTCACTGTACTGCAGGTTAAAGGTATGTTCAATTCAATATTTTGGGATGTAATACAACTTACTAGGTATATTAACTTATCAAAACATTAAAAATTCATGAAGAAAATTCAAAAGAAATGAATATTTAATCAAATATCTATCTGATTTACGTAAACTTTTCCCTCAATTTACTTATAGCTAAAAATCACTCCAACTTGAAAAATAGTTTGAAAACATGGCTATTTAGATGCGTCCATTTGATAAGTACGATAAAGCATTCACAGCCGATCTGTATCTGATTTACTATGACTCGCTTGCAACTCGCCTTGTAAATCAGATACAGATCGCTGCTCATGCTTTATGGGGAGCACGGGTGGCCGGCGTGTGCTGTTAGCGCACTGCCTCTCACCAAAAAGTTAAGCCTGGTTAGACGGGGTTAGTACTTGGATGGGTGACCGCTTGGGAATGACCCCGTTGTCGAGCTTGGACTCATGTGAGTAGAGTTGTAGTTGATCTCTCCTGTGCTTTGAGGGGTTTTCGCCGGGTTCTCCGGTTTTCCTCGCTCCATAAAATCAACACCTAACATCTTAGCTGTGATCCGTGGTCTGAACTGTGTCGTTGGCGGCTACTTTGATATGCCTCGACACGGCCACGTTGATCTGCGTCCTTCGCAATTCAGCCGCTGGCTGCAAGTAAGGATGATTAGCCCCCAGTCCTTTATCCTATCTATTACACATACACTAGCACTATAAGGGTGAATCTAATAAAATAAGCCTTACATATATGTTGTTCTACTTGCAGAGAGAATTTACCAATTTATGACTGAAAGGCAGAAACACAAAGTTCCTCTTTGTATCAACATGGCATCGCCCGCCTTTAAGAGTTTTAAAAGGTACATTCATGAAAATATTGTAAACTTTGGGCGCTTTCCAATTGACAAGGTTAGACCGATCAGTCCGGCCATAATGGACTTCCTTTTGATTAGGACCAAATTTTCCAGTCAGACCATCCCAGGTCTCAAACGAATCGTGTTCCATTTAACTGGACTGACCGGTCTAACCGTGTAAATGGAAAGCCCCCATGGTTAGACGTAAGATACTGGGGCATACAAGGCAAAAGATTGTGTGGAGATAAGTAGAGAGTGAAACAGTTCATATTAATTACTGAGGGTTGCTTTCTGTAGATCTACTGTAGCCTCACAGCCAGAAGCATCAGACTCCCCACAACTTTGGTAAGAAAAACAAATTCACCGTACGTCTTTTTTCCATGAAATATGTGGCCTAACAAAGCTTCGTTGTACAGTACCTCGAAATGAAAGCTACGATAAGCCATGGTGTTTCCCTACCAAGTTGTAAATAGATGCTAATTTATACTACCTTTTTAAGTACAGTTTAAGTCAATTGTCATTGGGACACAGTGACTAAATATCATAACTGACAAAGTATTTTTGTGGGTTTAAACTTGAATTTCTGGTCCTATAATTTTTTTTCTCAAAGCTTTCGACAAGAGGCAACATAGTTTTATTTATTTATTTTTTATCTCTACTAAAAAAAATCTATTGACCAGAAAAAAAATTCTAATTTCATTGCACAAAAATTTCCTAAGCTGTTTCTTTCTCAGCTCCATTTTTCTCCACAATTTAGGTTTTTTTCCAATGTTAAACTGATTTTTAACAGAATTTTTTAACACAATTTTGTTCACTAATCCAGGATTAAGCTACTGCTAATCGTCATGGTGTCTTTTGAACAACCGGCCCCGCAGTGCTTAACAATGAAAAATAAGCTTTAATTTTTCTAAGTGTAAAAAAAGTAGAAATAGTATGAAAAAAGGAATGTAATATAAAAAAATACAATATTTGCGGTTATAACATCACAAGTATGTTAATTTCGTCAAACCTTTTATAACTGCAAATATTTTTTTTCTGGTATTACAACAGTCAAAATGGAAATACCTTCCCACTTCTTCTTCTGTAGTTCGTTGCGTATTACTGTATTTCTGTAGCCGCTACCGAAGCCTGAGATTTGTTTTGTTGAAAACTGTACTGTAACATATTTTCTACCCTGCGAGCAGAGCCTTCTTTTCCTTTTTTTTTCGCTGAGAGAGAGGAAGAAAAGTAGGCTCTGCTGTATTCGTGTTTGACTTCGTCCAAGATTAAGGACGAAGTAACCCGTTTAACTGGACTTGGAGGTTCGAGATTGTAACCAAGCAACTGACATGCATGCGCAATGGCAACCAGTCACGAATACAGCAGAGCCTACTTTTCTTCCTCTCTCTCAGCGAAGAAATAAGGAAAAGAAGGCTCTGCTCGCAGGGTACATATTTTCTTGCCAAGTCTTAAAACCTTCACTAATACTTGCACAAAAATAATTATTGTAAATTGTTATATTGATTAAATTACTCAGTGGAATTTTTTTCTTTTTTTTTTTTGAAAAATCTATATGAATATGCCTAGTAAGTGTTTAATCAAGATAATTCTTTGTTACAATTTACCTGGTTTATTTATTTATTTATTTATTTTGAGTAAGGATGGAATTTTTACAAAATTATCAGCCAGGAATACTGTAATTTTCTTTTTTTTCAATTTAAGATATGATAAAATAAAGAGTAATGTAAAATTAAAACTGTTGTGATTTTACTTGGTTATATATAAACTTGGATAAAGAAAAGTAGAGTGCTGTGTAGGTAGTGTTTTGGATAGAGCAAAGTGAAAATATGGTAAACGCTGAGGTTTTTAACAATGAAATATTGACGTTTCGAGCGAAGCACTGTTTAAAAATTCTCGGCAGTTTACAAAACATTATCGCTTCCCCCTCGCCTGTCTGGCCTGTAGAGGAGATACTCCTCACGGTGAGGCATCATTTTTGCATCATTTTTCGCGAATTGAGAAATTCGTCATTCTCCGAAATTTGAAACGTCATCGAGAGAAGGACTACATGTAGCTATCCATCTGAGGTTACAGCGTCTGATAATAACCGGTTGCAGGTTCGAACCCTGTCTGGGGCTTGACAAACGTCTGTTAGAAACTAGTCTGTTGTGTGTCGTGCGATGAGCATCGATAACGAGTAGTCAATCCTTATACCAGGAAGGTTCTACGTTAAAACACCTTCAACACCACACAAAGACAGTTTAGAGTGTGAGAAAGTTATATGATCAGGCAGAGTGTTGAGGAGGAGAGTGTTGAGGAGGAAGGTATTGATTCGCAGCAAAACATTGTTTATAACCAACAAATACACAACCCTGACAGCAGTCAGTGAGACACCTGAAGTCTGCCTCCCAGCTGGCAGTACTCGGTAGTTTTGCAAAGCCAAGGTAAAAAAACAGACTCGGTAGATTTTATGTTACGAAAATCTTTCTTTGACTTCAAAAAGGAATTCTAAATACTCCGTGTGCTATACCTCTACAGAAAAACAAACCCAATTTTGCTTCGTTATGATTTTGTATTTCTCAAATAGTCCTACCGGGCTCTAAACTTCGCCCGCGCTGCCGGGTTTAGCGGAAGGCGAGAACAAATAAAGGCCTGACATTTAGGTTAGCCCGCCTCAAATCGACGGTTCCATCTGACGTCACGGCGGCCATATAGATCGTTTTCATCTGACGTCACGGCGGCCATATTGGTGTACCAAAACAATGAAATGGCGGCCATATTGGTGTACTGTGTACAATCTTTATCCTATGGGAATTTAACCCTATTCTTATTCAAATATTTCGTATTGTTTCACCAGCCTCAATGGGGGCCACCAATCACTACAGTAAAACGATCATTCATTCCGGCTCCGTACGAACGAACTCGTAGGCGAAATATAAAGCGCTGTTAAGTTAACGGCATCGCGCAATCACGCTATTTAAGCTTGTTTTCTACTGGGCGATATTTTTCGAGCGAGGCGACCTTTTTGCTTTTGACAAAAAAAACAAATGTCGCGCGAAGCGACATTTTTCGCCGAGTGGAAATCCAGCCGTATGTATGTCAAAATTCCTGCTATTTAAGCCTATAATCGCGACGATCGCTCAAAAATGAACTCCGCGATCATATATGGAAACCACTGACGCTACGATCGCCCAGATAGAAAATGTCCTATTTCGGCGATGGGTGCGTTTTATGTTGGAAACGGCGATTTTGCCGATCAGTATGCATCCCAGCATACGTTGCGGACCATTAAAACCAAGATGGCTGATGATTCCTCACGGGATGTTTCCCGCGATCATATGGTAACAGCGACACGATTGTTGATCGCTACGCAATTTAAGAGAAAAGTTGTGAAATCGTATCCCTATAGGAAGATTTGAAAACGTTTTCCAACTCCGTATCATTAAATCTCGTACATTTCATTTTATTACAATTGTATTTGGAGGGAGCACTCTTTACGTTAAAAATTCAGAATAGCACTCTCTGTTACTAGTATCACACAAGGAATGTTCAACACACCTCGGAAATAATTCATGTTCTTTTCTCGAGTTCTCAGTTATTCGCGGCAAAATCTTCGCCTTTCTTGATATTTGTCTGTAGTTCTGGCAAAAGCTAATAAATAAAGAAAATTTCATGACATGTATTTTTATATTGGCTAATTGCGCAAATTGTTGCTACAGACAAGTTACACTGTGCAATGTTGCGAAAAGTAGAACTTGATTCTTGGTGCAAAGCTTGCTGTAACAAAAACGTTGCGATACTTGGTGATTGCGGGCTATGTTTCACGGAGCCTGGTAGGTTAACCACTAATTTCATTCTCGCGCATGTCTGCTCATAGCCAATAAAAACGCGCGAAAATTTTAACCAATAGGAAAGCAGACGTCTTTAGTGCCAGTGGTGGGTATACAAGGCTATGTTACACCGTGAAATTTCTCTTGCAACTTGCGTCGCAACAAAATTGTGAGACAAGTTGCACAAAGAAATTCCATAGTGAAACACTGCCTTTACAGTCATTTGCAACTCACTTTTCACCAAAATGTCCTGAATTTCGTTCCGAAGTTCGTTTTAAACTACGTACCTCTTGAAGTTTCTTCTTTTCAAAGTCGGAAAGTTCACCCAATCCAAGATTCTTTACTAAACCGTTTTTCTAAAATATAGAACAGAAACAATCAGATTTGAAACAGTGCTGAACAGTATTACCAAGAGGAAGCGGTTCGGTTTTAAACTTCAGATTATGACGAAATGTCAGTCTGAAAGCAAGCGAAATAACCTCTTTCTTCCCAAAATTATTTTCTTTTGAAAAAGACTTTCTCTATTTTGAAATCTTGGCTTACCCCCAGTTCCAGCGGAGTTGAAAAATAAGCTGCAGGAGTCAGATCAGAAGGCACGAACGCACATTCTACAATACCAGAATCACCTCGTAACGCTTTTAAAAGCTACAAAAGAAAAGCAGCAGAAATTATAATAACTTTTTCATTACTTTAAGCTATATTCTGATACTACAATATTTCGATTTTACTGCAGAAGTATTCCCGGAATATATGAAGGCAAATTTTCATGAATTTTTTACATGGCCGAAGAAAAGGGAAAAAAATTAACTCAATCAGGATTTGAACTCGCCTCCTTAAACTCATTAATAATTCATGAGAGAGATTATTTAATCAGTAGCAAACTGAAAAGGTGGTAAAACTGGCGAGATTTTTAGTAACGAAATACTGACGTTTCGAGCGGAACGTTGACACATTTTACTCTGATGAAGGGCTCAGCTTAAAACGTCATTATTTCGCTATCAAAATTATTCTCAGTAGTTTACCACCTTTTCACTCAGTTGCTCCATGGTTAATAGAAACATGGTTTGGAAGCTCAACAAAAGTCATTGTTTTATGTTTTTGTTCAGGTTTATGGAAATGTTTGCACTTTCACGGTTACTGAACATATTGTGTTTTCTGTATATAATGAAGCAATCATCCAATAGCAACGTTTGGGTTCAATCACTCAACCGTACTGTTTAAATATTAATAAACCTAAAACAAAAGATTTGTGTACCTTTCAACATGAATCGTAGCTTGATTGTTAACCGCTTTGAAGTTCGCCGCACTTTACCTTTTTTACACTAACCTGATTATAAATATATGTTTCAAACAGATAAAGATAAAAAATATACTGTTAAACTTACTGAAAATACAAATCTCGCTCCAGCATAAGCCATAGATAATGTCGCTGAACCCTAAAGAGTAGAAAGATAGATATATATTATTTTTCAATTGGATTAACCTGTAGATAAGGTGCAAATGTTGTTTTGCAGCAAATACTCTGAATACGGTGAAGAAACGCAATCACCACTTACAGCTCCAGCCTTCGCATTAACAACCTCTGTTCCTGCATTTTGAATTCTGTCTGTCAAAATTTCAACTTCATCTTGTGTGAAAGACGTCTTAGGTTGCATCTGTACTCCAATCAGAAAAATGGAAAAAACAAGTTACCTAATTCAACATTTTTACTATTGTCAAGTTTTAGTGAAAACAACTTACTGCGATTTTTGGTTGAGCTCACAGACAGGAAGGCGCTCTACCCGAATATGCAGGTGTGATGACGTCAAACCCAAAACTGTGGGCGTGGCAGCCCAAATAAGGTCAAAACCAGGATTTGACCCTCAGGCGTCGAACCGGATATTTTTGGAAAGCCCGCGAGGCACTCTACCCGAATATGCAGGTTTCATGACGTCAAACCCAAAACTGTGGGTGTGGCAGCCCAATTAAATTGCCCATGGTAACACGTTTCAATATTCAAACTTTCATTTAAGCTCAACCGAAAATCGCAGTATGTTATGTTTATTTTTGACATTGAAATCCTCTCATCTCGCTTCATTCAGTAATATGAATGAAATCTACAGAATGGAACTACCATGCAGACTTACTTGAGACAGTAATGGTAGGATGGTGATTCCTGAATGGCCACCAATAACTGGTACTTTGACGTTGCTAACATCAAGATCCTTCAATATAGAAAAACAATACTGTATGAATATACAACTTTGTAGAAATTTACATTCGTATTTGACTAAATGCGTCTGTGTACTCAATAAAAACTACCCATGTAGAGTCGTCCATGTAGAATTATCCTTCGCCCACAAAGTCTTATCGACAACTGAACTTTGAGTGCTACACACCCAAATCTACAGCTAGTTGAGCACATGTTCATAAATATTCATAATAAATGTAAATTCCACTCTCGCATCTACACACCGGGCCCCTAAATACGGAGGTATCATCAAAGTATTTACTCATCGATTTCATAATCTCATGTGAGAGTATAATTATAATTACATGATATAAACTGTAAAAACACAGTTTTTAATGATGTACCTACTTTTAGTTCAGCAACAAATGTGTTTGATCTTACAATATCCAGGGTAGTTACTCCAAATATTCTAAAACACACAAAATGTTATTTGGTCAACTTTATTGAATAAGCATTTAATAAAAACATTGTGAAACTTCTTGGATGCCAGCCCGTATAAGACTTCATCTCTATTTATACCCCCCTCTCTAATTATACCCCCTCCCTAATTAGACCCCTCTCTAATTAAACCCCTCTCTAATTATAAACCCCTCTCTAATTAGACCCCTCTCTAATTATAACCCCCTCTCTAATTAGACCACCTCTCTAATTAGACCCCTCTCTAATTAGACCCCTCTCTAATTAGACCCCTCTCTAATTATAACCCCCTCTCTAATTAGCCCACCTCTCTATTGACACACACTCTCTAATAGACCTTTCCGCATTAAGTGCATGGATCACATGATCTTTCTTTTTGACAATCTGATTGGCTAATGTCCAATGTTTTTCCGAAGTTTTGGATGTCTGAAGTTTTGCGAGACCCAATCAAATCTCTCAACGTGTTATCCACGCACTTCATGTGGAAAGGTTTATTACACACACTCTCTCTCTAATTACACTCTCTCTCTCTAATCACACCCCCTCTCTAATTATACCCCTCTCTAATTAGACCCCCTCTCTAATTAGACCCCCTCTCTAATTAGACCCCCTCTCTAATTAGACCTACCCCTTCTCTCTAATTGCACCCCTCTCTGTAATTACACCCTTCTCTCTAATTACACCCCTTCTCTCTAATTGCACCCCTTCTCTCTAATTACACCCCTTCTCTCTAATTACACCCCTCTCTAATTACACCCTTCTCTCTAATTACACCCGTTCTCTCTAATTACACCCCTTCTCTCTAATTGCACCCCTTCTCTCTAATTACACCCCTCTCTAATTACACCCTTCTCCCTAATTACACCCCTTCTCTAATTACACCTTCTCTCTAATTACACCCCCTCTCTAATTACACCCTTTTCTCTAATTACACCCCCTCTCTAATTACACCCTTCTCTCTACTTACACCCCCTCTAATTACACCCTTCTCTCTAATTACACCCCTTCTCTCTAATTGCACCTCTTCTCTCTAATTACACCCCTTCTCTCTAATTACACCCCCTCTCTAATTATGCCCCTCTCTAATTACACCCCTCTCTAAATACACCTCTCTAATTACACCCCCTCTCTAATTACACCCCTCTATAATTACACCCCTCTCTAATTACACCTCCTCTCTAATTACACCCCCTGTCTAATTACACCCCTCTCTAATTACACCCCCTCTCTAATTACACCCCTCTCTAATTACACCCCCTCTCTAATTACACCCCTCTCTAATTACACCCCCTCTCTAATTACACCCCCTCTCTTATTACACCCCTCTCTATTTATACCCCCTCTATAATTACACTCTCTATTTAGATCCCCTCTCTAATTACACCCCCTCTCTAATTACACTCTCTATTTATAGCCACTCTCTAATTACACTCTCTATATTTATACCCCTCTCTAATTAGACACTATTTAGATCCCCTCTCTAATTACACACCCACTCTATTTATACCCTTTCTAGCTATACATTTCCCTCTCTTCTTGTCACACACCTTGATGGATCAAAAACACCAGCCTTCTTAAAGACATCACAAGCTATGGGAACAGTAGAGTTCACCTACAAGTAAGTTAATTAACAATAATTAAACAACAGTAAATTAAGGGTGTGCCCAGGGTGTTTCCCCCCTCCCTTCCCAATCACACTGATTCATATAATTTGGATTTTTAAAGTGAAAATATCAATTTCTTTCTTTTTACTTACAGGATTTGAAATTATACTTATGATGGCATTTGGACAGTACCTTGAAGAGAAAAAAACAAAACAAGTCCACCATGAACACATGTCACTCCCCCACACCAGAAATGTTTAGCATCATTGTAATTAATAGACCAAATTTAATTGACTATTATTCGACTTACTTAGCACAAGCCTCAGCCAATGTTTTCACTATACTAGCATTAGTATTGAACAGGTCATCTCTGGTCATACCTAAAAATCACACATATGAACAGTTAAAAATACAATTTATATTTATACTTTGTAATACACAAATAAAAATCAGACAATACTACGAATAATTATTACACTGTAAAAATGATGGGATTAAAATTAGTCCTTCTTCTGAAGAAGACATGAATTTGAATAAAAGAAAATCGAAGCTTAACCCATTCCTGCCTGAGCTGGCCAAAAACAGCCCTCTGTCTAACACCTGAAGATTTTACTCATCCTCAAATCAATTATGGTACCTGGTTTTCTTGGTAATCCAGCTGGTATGGAGACAATATCACAATCTTTTAAAGCATCTGCTATATGCTCCATACCTTGGTGTGAAGTGACCTTGACAAAACAGTTTTAATACACACGCCATGTTAACTTACAAAATAAATAAAGTTGCAAGCTTCAAAATTGTTAATATAATTAATATGGAAAACAATTCAATCTTCCTAATACCTTTGCTGTTGATTCAATATGACTAAGATCAGCAGCAACACCTAAATGAAGAAAAAATAAATATTAAAATTACAAAAAGAACAGACATAATTTTGCGTTGGATATATAACACAAGTGATACCCATTTCTGCCTGAGTCAACCAAAAACAACCCCCTTTATTGTTTTACATTGTCTAATGCTAGATGATTTTACTTGTCAAAGAGAGAACCCTTAGACATCCTCAGTAGCAATAGGTCAAACAAGTTATTAACCAATTCCTGCTTGAGTTGGCCAAAAGCAACCCCTTTGTTGTTTTACCCTGTCTAACACCAGATGATTTTATTTTTACTCGTCAAAGGGAAAACCCTCAGGCTCACACATTCTAGGCAGCAATGGGTTAAACAGTTTCATGCACATGCAGTAGTGTGTGATACTTATACCTGGTGTATTAACAATGTCGTATAATGCTAACTCATCAATCATTGGTGACATTTTAAGAAGCAATGATAATGGCTGACCAATACCACCTGCAGCTCCTAAAACAGCAACTTTTGTGTTATTCTAAAAAAATAAATAATATACTAATGAATTAAGGACATGCATTTTATAGTGTATAAATTCAGAGTGTGCAAAACTAGTCAACAACCAACCAGGGGTGGGGTGGAAAGCAGATGAAGACAAAAGACCATGAAATGAGGTTGGTCGACAACCATAGAGCCTTTGACGAGTTTATCTAACAGCAAAAACATCAGTATATTAAGAATGTGACCAGCATCAAAACAGAACTCTCTCTCACACACACACACACAGAAAATCCAAAGGGTCCCTAGAGCCACTTGACACTAGTCCCCCTTGTTAGAAATATTGGGGAGCTATAGCCCCCTTAGCCCACATATTCCACCACTCTTGCTAACCACTATAAAGGAAGCCTGTGGGATGCACAGTAAAGTTTAATTCGTCACTTGGCACAATTTTCAGAGGTCCCACAGTCATTCCATCTAAGAAGGTGTTTATATGGAGGTGACCCAGCCCAGGTACCCAGGCTAGTCTGCTTTGCTGAGATCTCGCTTATGCTGTCATTTCTTATTAATTTTCATCTTGTGTTTATACGAGAGCCAGGCCAGCCCACCTAGCTGAGATCTCGCTTTATGAGACCGAGATCACAGTTACCCAGGCTGGTTTTTCCCCCATATAAACACGATTGCCTGGGCTGGGCTCGCCTACCGAGGCTGGCACTAAAAGCTTCATACACATGACAAAATTTGTCTTTATCAGCTTTTTTCAACTTATGAACAATTCCCAAGTTCTGCTTGTTCATGTACAGTTCATATTTAAAACAATGAGACTTCATGTCTTACCAGAACTGATAAATTATGCAATTAGCACAACAAGCAAGCCAGCCCGGCTGTATACCTTTTGTTTGGTAAATAATATTATATATTTATCTATCACTACAAGACACTGTCATAATACATATTCAGTCATATATTTTAAAAGTGTGACTAAAGTAATTTGATGCATCAATATTTTTTATACAGGTCTAATTAAATTGTACAATACAAGTATAAACTTGATAGACTTCTATCCATTTAAAAATTAGCTTGTCATAAAATATATACAAATAAATATCAACATTTTAATGGCAATTTATGAACTCGCAGTATAAAGTCCAATCTTAAATACAGTATGTCGGCTATGTAAAACACTTATTTTTCTACTTCCTATCATAAAATTTCACGTGCATTGTACAAGATACGTTATAAATTAAACAGACATACACACACGTCTACAAAGTACAACGGTCAATCAACTATGTAAAAATTGAATAAATTGCAACAAACTTTTAGTTTTTACCTTGCTAGATACAGAGAATGCTCTCATGGTCTTTCTTGCTCCCCGAAGGGTGAACCAGCAAACCTGTTGGCTACGAAACATTGTCGTATTAAAAAGCAGAATTCCTGCACACACTCAGTCTCACTGGCCAAAAGACGAAAAAGATGAGAAAATGATGGCGAGCAACAGGAATGGTGATCTGACGAAAACACGAAATACAAACACACGCGAGATTCACGCAAGGTTCGCGCGTGGAACACACTATTAGATCCCAGATCCGAGCGCGGTCTTTCACATTTATATTCGCAAGATAGATTTATATTCGCATTTATAGACGCAATTGGCATACGTCTGAAACAAGTTTCCGAAACAAGTTTTCGAAACACATTACCGAAAAAGTTTCCGAAAGTTGTTTAAGAAACAGAACAGTGTTCTTTCTGAAACAAAGTTTTGGAAACTTTTCAACATACACTGGAAACTTTTGTTTCTGAACTGAGCGTGTTTCGATAACTTGTTTCGGAAGTTTTACCTGTTATTACCACCGTCCGTCCGTCCGTCCGTCCGTCTGTCTGTCTGTCTGTCGCCAGAATATCTCACAAAGTATTGCACAGGTTTTCCTGAAAGTTTGTGGAAAGATTGATCATAGACCAAAGACTAAGCCATTCAATTTTTGGTTTTATTTTATTAACTTCGCCATATGTAACATACATAGAAATAAACATATAAATAACAGCAGGTTTAACAATGGCAGGGGAACCACAACAGCGTTAGCCAATTACAGTGGGCCCTAATTTGGTTGAAAATGTCAGAAAAATCTGACCACAAGATTCTCCGTGTAGAAGAAATGAATGAAGGCAATTCCCCCACTCCTATTGAAAACACATCTTAACCCTTTCATCATTCATGCGCATCGTTGTTGTCGAACAACTTTATTTTTTTACTCTGTCTAACGCCAGACGATTTTACTCGTCAAGGGAAGAAGTCTCGCAAAGTCTTGCATGAAAGGAATAAAATCCCAGCCACGTATTTTCCTTATTAAATTTTTCTCATTCCCAGTGATAAAAATTCCAATCAAAAATCCCAGTTCCCACTGCTAAAAATAAACAAATCCCCAATTCCCATTTTGACCTTTCAAGACCATCTTTTACACATATAGTTATTTACAATATATTACACATACACATTTTTTACATCGTCTGTCATTGTCATTGTTAATGTTCAAATATTTAGTAATCTGGCTCACTAATATCAGTTAAGACCTGACCATAAAGTTTCTCTTCCCATTTCAAAAGCTGTTTAATGAACGATCGATTGGGTTGCATATTTGTTTTGCATCTTTTGACATGACTGTAGGCTTTCTAAACAAATAATAATATCAAAAGTTGTACGAGCCTCTGCTAGTTTACTTCATTCTTAGTGATGACCACTAAGTCGTGGCCCTTCTTCCTTCCTTCTTTCCTTTCTTCCTCCCTTAATTCTTTCCTTTCTTTCCTTTCTTGATTTCTTCCTTCGTTCATTCATTCATTCATTCATTCATTCATTCATTCATTCATTCATTCATTCATTCGTTCGTTCATTCATTGGTTGGTTGGTTGGTTCGTTCGTCCGTTCGTTCGTTAGTTCCTTCCTCCCTCCTTGCATCTCTCCCTCCCTCCTTTCCTCCCTCCCTCCTTCCCTCCCCCAGCCTCCCTCCCTACTTCTCCCTCCCTCCTTCCCTTCCTCCCTTCCTTCCATCCCTCCCTCCCCTCCCTCCCTCCTTCCTTCCTTCCTTCCTTCCTTCCTTCCTTCCTTCCTTCCTTCCTTCCTTCCTTCCTTCCTTCCTTCCTTCCTTCCTTCCTTCCTTCCTTCCTTCCTTCCTTCTTTCCTTCCTTCCTTCCTTCTTTGCTTGCTTGCTTGCTGCCATCCGTCCGTCCGTCCGTCCGTCCGTCCTTCCTTCCTTCCTTCCTTCCTTCCTTCCTTCCTTCCTTCCTTCCTTCCTTCCTTCCTTCCTTCCTTCCTTCCTTCCTTCCTTCCTTCCTTCCTTCCTTCCTTCCTTCCTTCCTTCCTTCCTTCCTTCCTTCCTTCCTTCCTTCCTTCCTTCCTATCTTCCTTCCTTCTTTCCTTCCTTGCATCCTTCCTTCCGTCCTTCCTCCCTCCCTCCTAACCTCAAGACTCCACTTCTTGTTCCACATGCAATAAGCAATGGCGATCGTAATACTCCGACTTATATTGAGCGCAGAACAAACCAAAACAGATTGACCTGGAGGGTCTCTGTAATTATCTAAGAAAAAAAAAGAAAAATACTAGTCGATGGGCGTCAAGTCAATGCGCGTTATAAAGGCGGGTTTCCAGTCCTCGCACGAAGCAACTCGCAGCTAGCTGTGAGCATTAGCACTCGCAAGCTCGCTGCGAGTATTTTAGCGCTCGTGGCAGATAGTTGGAAAATTTGAACTATTTTTTACTCGCGGCAAGTACTCGCGGTAAATAAACCAATCAAAACAAAGTATTTCAAATGATTCGTAATTCATGAGGAAAACTGCACAAAGGAAATCATTACCGTGTCGTGGAAATACAGTGGAAAACGTGCGAGTACTCGAAACGAGCTGCGTTTGGTGGAAATACAGTGGAAAACGTGCGAGTACTCGCAGCGACGGTTGCTTCGTGCGAGGACTGGAAATCCGCCTTAAGAGCAGGAGCGAATTGTATAGTTACCGATGAATTCGACAACATTTTGAAAAGTAGAATAAACATCAGCTTCACTTGTGTCCTCGACGGGAATATGAAAAATCTTGTCGAACAGCAAACTTTTTTCTTTGCCATCCCTAATTATATTGAATAATAATAAAGAAAGTTTTAGACCCTGCATGTTTACATGGTACCAGACGAATTCGGAACAGGTCTCGAATTAAGCCGGTTCCGCCTGTTTACACCGAAGAAAAATTCGGAACCGGTCTCGAATTATCGAGGCTCGCAAAGAACGCCTGCGAAGGAGGCTAGATTATTACTATTAGATTATTTAACAATTATTCGCCGAAGGCGAGGTGAATATCGGTGTATAATAACCGAGACGAAGTCGAGGTTATTATTCACCGATATTCACTGAGCCTGAGGTGAATAATTGTTTTAGTATAAATACACATTTTCGTACTTTTAGGAACAACATTTTCTTTAAAATTGTTAATTTCCTCGTCTGTCGCATTGACAACTTGGCTGGCGGCCATTTTGAATAAACGCTGTAGGTGATTATCGAGAATTAATCCGAAGTAGCTCGACCAATCAGCGCGCGTGATTTTCTATAATCACCTGTGTATTTATACTAAATATATATACTATTTGTACGGTTCCGCCTGTTTACAGGGCGAAATCGAGACCGGTCTCAAATTCGTCCGCCCTGGTGTAAACAGGGTCTTGAGGCCTGGCCAAACGCTTTCAACATTTCATTCAACATCGTTCAACACTGTTGAACATGTTCAAATTTCGTTCAACATCATTCAACAACGTTCAACATCATTCAACAGGGTGGCCAAACGCTTTCAACATGTTGAATCACGGTTGAATTCAACCAAATGTTGAATGAAATGTTGAAAGCGTTTGGCCAGGCCTTTAGACGCTTAGATGGAAATAAAGAAGCAGGTTATGTCAAGGCATGTAAAGTCCGGCATACACTAGAGAAAATTTCCGAAACAAGTTACCGAAACACGGTCAGTTCAGAAACAAAAGTTTCCAGTGTATGTTGAAAAGTTTCAGAAACTTTGTTTCAGAAACCAAGTTTCCCTGATTAGAACACTGTTCTATTTTTTCAAACAAGTTTGGAAACTTTTTCGAAAATGTGTTTCGAAAACTTGTTTCAGAAACTTGTTTCAGTGTATGCCGGGCTTAAGGCTACGGGAGGTACCAGCGTTAAGATCGTTTGATGTGATAAAAAACTAACACTTTGAGGCCTGGATAAAATCGTCTGGCGTTAGCCACAATAAACCTTAAAGGCTCGTCGTCAGGCTTCAAAGTGTTGAACAATAATAATAATTTTTAGCGCCAACTTACAGTGTATCTTGTTTAGTATCAACGCTGATATGAGCGCTGACTTTCAAAGCTTTATTTATAGCTGGGTTCTTGGCTTGATCTAGTGTGCCAGTGTACAGAAAGCCTGGAATTATCTCCAAAGGAAATGTATCAATACAGTCAAGTTCCTAAATGGAAAATGATGTGCAATTGAACAGACAGACAGACAGACAGACAGACAGACAGACAGACAGACAGACAGACAAACAAACAGACAGACAAACAAACAAACAAACAAACAAACAAACAAACAAACAAACAAACAAACAAAAAAATGAACAAACAAACAAACAAATAAATGCTACGATCAAAGCATACCATTTGAGTGTAAATTATTTTCTGCGTCCTCAGAAAAGGATAAAGAGCTGAAAACTCTTCATATCCACCTAAAAAAGTAACAACTTACAGTACATAAGGACAAGTCAACCAAATTAGCTACACAACTGGATTTTTTATTAGTAATATTGGGCATTTCACTCGATTACATAGCAATAGCAAGATTACATATGCCCAATATCACTTATAATATACCCAATTCTCTCCTGGCATTACCACCTTATTATATATACAGAACTCGCGATCAAGCTCTCGGCAACGCCTCCGTGGCTCAGTGGTCAGAGCATTGCACTAGAATCGCAAGGTCATGCCTGTGTAGTTGCATTTTTCGCAACTGGTCCTGGTTTGGTCTTAAAATGTATATATTCTACACTGTGTTTTTTATTCACCTTTAATAATTATAATTGGGTTCTTGCTGCCCATATCCCACAATAACTTGGCACAGGAAATAGCTGGACTTCCTTCAAGCAAATTAGAATGAAATATAATATAATGTTAGTATCCTAATTATTATAACTGTAGAAATCTAGAATGCATAAGTTAGAAATGTTACATACCTTTGTCATTGAGAGAATTTGTCCGACTATCATACACAATACAGTGTGTTTTGGTCTGTAGTTCTGCCTCATAAGGTACAACAAATGACCCAGCCTCATTCTAAAAAAATACAAAAATACTGTAAATAACAATAATTACGTACAGCAACCAGTACTAGCCTGTGTAGCAGGCGTTTCAGCAGGCTTGAGGAAGGCCCCAGCCCAGCAGGCTACCTTAATATATGTACAGGGTCTTGTTAAAAGGTAATCTTGTGGCCCATATCCTAACCCATATGGCCCGACTCAGAGCTTCCATTACATGTAAAACCCTGCTCCTGCCAAAACTCATGCCATTTGAGGTTGCAAAGCATTGTGGTTAAATGTACCACTGCCATCTTTTTCGGTACAGTCAATTGGTTTATGTTATGTCGACAGACAACTTACTCTGGGGGCATACTTTGCTGTTAGTATGTGACTTTCATTGTAATCATTTCTCTTCCTGGTATCTTATGTAAAATAAAAAAGGAAAAACAAACTCGTAAAACTTTGGCAAAGCTGGTAAATAAATAAACAAATAAATAAGTAAGTAAGTAAGTAAGTAAGTAAGTAAGTAAGTAAGTAAGTAAGTGAATAAATAAATAAATAAATAAATAATAAATAAATAATTAAATAATTAAATAAATAAATATATAAATAAATAAATAAATAAATAAATATATAAATAAATTTATAAGTCAATATACAATAATAAATATTTATATTTAATAGTTACCAAGTAGCAATAAATAGTTTGGATCACTGAGTCTTGGATAATTTATATCTGTCTAAAAAGTAGTGGTTCAAAAAACAATTCTTAGGCTAAGTTTACAAGGTACCGTACTAATTCAAGACCGGTTCCGAATTCATCCAATACTCGGGTACTGTGTAAACGAGGTCTCAGAGCAATCTTCAATGATACCTATACATATTAAACTCAATGCATTATAAAGCCTCTCTTTCAGTCACTGTAGAAACTGGGTCACAGTACAGCTTAACTCATTCCTGTCCGAGGGCTTCCCCAAAGATGAATAAAATCGTCTGGCGTTAGCCACAATAAAATACTAAAGACCAATTCGGACAGGAAAGAGTTAGAGAGATAGTTTATAACTCATTCCTGTCCGATGGCTTCCCCAGAGGTGAATAAAATCGTCGACGTTAGCCAGAATAAAATACTAAAAACCAATTCGGACAGGAAAGAGTTGCTGCGTTTTTTTTTATCTGAGTTCTTTTTAACTAGATGTATTAAAACTTAAACTGTACTTAAGTGCTGTTAGTCTGTTTCTGCCACGACTGAGGTTTTATTCCTCAGAAGAGCTTTTAGTCCTTTTAATTTTGATAAGAATACAAGATTTGACTTTTCATAACGAAAAGACGTTACGAGCACAGCCCTTCATCATTTTTACTCTGATGAGGGGCTCCGCTCGAAACGTCAGTAAATCATTTTATAGTCTAAGATGTCAGTTATAGAGCAGTTTAATACAACTTACAACAAAACTAACATTTTATACAACACCCTCCAATACAATGTCATTTTAGATTACTAAAAAAAACTTGTAACGTTGCAGTCTGAAATATAAAGATTTTCAAAGCTTTCTTACGAGAGATAACATATAAAGTATACAAGCCTGGTTTAAGGTATTGAAAATATCCGTTGAATCGCGTAAGCAAAACCCAACGCTTACTTCGTCGGCCATATTGGTTTACCTCCGCAGTTGCCATGGTTTCACTCTCACCATTTGGAGAAAAACCTGGGTCCGAGAGTGCGATTTCTGTCTGTCTGTCTGTCTGTCTGTCTGTCTGTCTGTCTGTCTGTCTGTCTGTCTGTCTGCCTGCCTGCCTGCCTGCCTGTCTGTCTGTCTGTCTGTCTGTCTGTCTGTCTGTCTGTCTGTCTGTCTGTCTGTCTGTCTGTCTGTCTGTCTGTCTGTCTGTCTGTCTGTCTGTCTGTCTGTCTGTCTGTCTGTCTGTCTGTCTGTCTGTCTGTCTGTCTGTCTGTAAAATATCTTACAAAGTACTGCACAGGTTTTCATGAACGTTTGTGGAAAGAAATTGCTCATAATCCTATTGAAAATTGGATACAAATTTCCTGATCTGACCAAAAGATTCTCCGTGTAGAAGAAATGAATAACGACAATTGCCTGATTAGAATCATTATATTTATTTTATGCAAACATTTTTACGTACAGTATTTTACTGTCTAACGCCAGACTATTTTACTCTGCCTAACACCAGACTATTTTACTCTGCCCAACACCAGACTATTTTACTGTCTAACGCCAGACTATTTTACTCTGGCTAACACCAGACTATTTTACTCTGCCTAACACCAGACTATTTTACTCTGCCTAACACCAGACTATTTTACTCTGCCTAACACCAGACTATTTTACTCTGCCTGACACCAGACTATTTTACTCTGCCTAACACCAGACTATTTTACTCTGTCTAAGACCAGACTATTTTACTCTGTCTAACACCAGACTATTTTACTCTGTCTAAGACCAGGCTATTTTACTCTGTCTAACACCAGACTATTTTACTCTGTCTAACACCAGACTATTTTACTCTGTCTAACATCAGACTATTTTACTCTGTCTAACATCAGACTATTTTACTCTGTCTAACATCAGACTATTTTACTCTGTCTAACATCAGACTATTTTACTCTGTCTAACACCAGACTATTTTACTCTGTCTAACATCAGACTATTTTACTCTGTCTAACACCAGACTATTTTACTCTGTCTAACACCAGACTATTTTACTCTGTCTAACACCAGACTATTTTACTCTGTCTAACACCAGACGATTTTACTTGTCAAGCGGGAGAGCCCTCGGTAGTGAAGAAGTTAACTATTTGAATAATAGCTCGCTGGGTGCCCTCTTTTTTCATAATTTTATGAACACACATCAAAATAAAACTTTTATTTCACGCAAAAATTCCTACAATAAACTGTTATCAAGTCAAGATATGTACAATATATATATATATATTACGACTACTGATTTAACTATATATATATATATATATATATATATATATATATATAGTTCAATCTACAGACACGGTGTTTCGCTGTACAACAGCTCATCAGTGTAGCTTGGAACAATCTGAATGAATTTCATCAATTACTTATACACATGCGATCGTCGGTGACAACCGCATATATATATATATATATATATATATATATATATATATATATAGTTAAATCAGTAGTCGTAAGACAGGAACATTTAAAAACCTTTTTATTTTGACGTTTCGGGGCAGAGCCCCTTCTTCAGAAAAGCATATGATATATCTAACAGTCTGCTTTTATAGGCTTAAACTAGAATAAATTAAAATAAAGGCTAAATAAAATCACGTAAGTTCAATATATAATTATATAGTTCTATACACTAAATACACGTAACAAATAAATATGCAATGTCACAAATTCAGATAGAAGAATCGAAAGGTAATGCAGATATTGATACAATAAAATATAGATTTACTCATGCAGAATTTTCAAAGAATAATGGCCAACTAATAGTAAACAACAGAGTCCTCAAATCCCCTCTTCCGAATGTGTCCGTTTGACGTATGGAAATTAATAAAACCTGACTCTAACATGAATCTCGCATTAGCAGGCAATTTATTTCAATTTCTAGACAAATATCCTTGCAGAAAATTGTGGGATGCGCAGTAGAGTTCAATACGTCTTTTCGCCCAGTCTTCAGAAAGAGGGGGGGGGGGGCTCACTCTGTTGTTTAGTGCTTTCCACAATATTTATAAATTAAAAATATATTCAAGCATATGTTTCAAACGTATGCTGATTAACTTCTTTTGCGACATTCGATGTGATTATACGCAGAGATATTAACATGAGCTACTCCAACGTGTTGGGTACGCGGAAAATAGCGTAGGCTTTTCTTTGTAGCTTCACATTCACGATCGTCAATACACCTCATGACCTGTGCCCAAGGAGATACAACAATCAAAGTTTTATTCCCTAGCCAATGTTGAAAAATATAAGGTCCACTTTTGCAACGAATACCTATGTAAACAAGAAAAGAACTAATGAGATATTGTATTATTTATACTGCATGGTTAGCTTTATGGTTGAAACAACTCTCACTTCGAGAGCTCGCATAGACCACTTTCATAAAGGCCTTCACTTTAAAATATTCTTTTATGTGCATCTAAATGAACCTATCTGGCCTCGCTATGAAGCAAAGATTCTTTTGAATTGCAGACACACAAACGAGGCTATAGAAAGACTTATTAAAATGCACATAATGCACAAAAGAATAATCACCATTATGAAACTGGTGTATGGTGTAAACGTATATATGAACCGACTTACTAAAATAGCCCGCCATGCTTGGCGATCAGAGGCCACACACCGCCTGCTTGGAATTATAGCTGAACCCATTCCTCACGTTGTAACCAATAAACTATTGTAATTGTAAGAGCATTGTAGGCAATAAATTATTGCATTGTAATATGCGCCAAATGACGGATTCAACTTCACTGCGCATCCCACAATGTTTGGTAACGACTGTGGACCATAAATTCACGAACACATTTGGGTGGTTGGACGGGGACGTGGTAGGTAAGGACACCCCCGGCACTTTTGGGGTTAGGGTTAGGGTGCCCCCCGGGAAACTCATTTTTTGTGAGGTTAGGGTTCGGGGGTTCGGTTTTCATTAATAACCTCTTCTAGCATTACAATGCAATAATTTATTGCCTACAATGCTCTTACAATTACAATAGTTTATTGGTTACAACGTGCGGACGGCTGATTGCGATCTGTTATATGCAATATCACGCGAGAAAGAATATCCGGTATGATTGTAACACACTTAATTAACTAAGCGGAAATTGCGACCTGATAACAAACAATCATGCAATCTTTCCTAATGTGTGGTTTGGGAGAAGAGTAGGCAGTCAGGTCCGTGTGGCGGACTAATGTTCTGATTGGCTTATAACGTCTCTGCTACTTCCGCTTCTATTATGATTGGCCAACGATTAATAACAATTTTCTAACTTTCACTGTCATTATCAGAATGTGGCTGGGTCTGGGATCGTTTAATATTTTCGCTTGTGTTGAGACAAAATCGTTCAGTTAACTTTTAAATAATCAAGGTCATTTGCTGTGAAGCCGAGACGTTTTGCTCAACTTTCAACGGGTTCAGTTATCCCGAGTGAAATAAGCGTGGGCTTCTGCAAAAGGCGGCCAGTGAAAGAATTGGCAAATACTTACTTAAATAGGATTAGAAGGAAATCGCGAGGTTTCCTTTTATTGCAGAGCAATATCAGTCAGTTAACGATATGGTGAGTATTGTAAGTAGACGTTTATTTCACCAGTGTAGATACGTCGAAGGCAAGTCATGACTTTGCAGTTTGTTTACATTCCAGGTGTCAAGGGGTGGAAGGCCAATTATAGGGTTTGACGGCAGATGTTCTTTCTCTCCTCGTCTCACCCAAGAAAGAACGTCTGCTCGCAGGCTATCCTAACGATCCCACAGTTCACACGTACGTTTACGTTTTAGAAATGCATTTTTTAGAGGAAAATTTTGACATTTCAATAATAGACTAATCAATAATAGACTGTCAAAAGGGTTTGTGATTAATAATGATTGTTTAAGTGCCAAAAGTTTCCTCTCAAAAATGCATTCTTAAAACCGTAAACGTACGAGTGAACTGTGGCACGGTTCACGGGAGGTTGCAAATGGTACTATCCTTGGAAAGATTGTATGATTGTTTGGTTTATTTCCGCTTTATAGTTAATTAAATGTGTTACAATCAAACCGGATGTTCTTTCCCGCATGACATTGCACAATATTTATACACGGCGTTTTTTTTGCAAGTTACTAAAAATTCGTATTTTTTGCAACTTGCTAAAAATTCGCATCGGACTTCACATAACATGAAGTTCACTTAGAGTTAGTTGTTCTGATTTTCAATAGAACTTCATATTATGTGAAGTTACCAATAAATCGCCGTGTACCGCTTGCAAGTCGACATTTCGGGGGCAAAAGGGGGGGGGGGGGTGTCTTGTCACGAGTTACTGTTTGTTTTTTTAAATTTTCACTTCAACATCTTCGACTTTTTCAACAGTTTAATCACGATTCACGGGACACTATTGCTCTAAATCACAAATAGTAAGTGTATAATATGTTCGCTAAGTTTACATATATATGAATATATATATAAATATATATAATAAGTATGAATATTCGGACTAACTTCAGTCACAACCTAAGGTTAAGAGGTGGCGTTTAAATGAGACGTAATTAAAGTGATATTAAGTAGTAAATGTGCATGTGGTATACGTACGTTAGCGGGCTTGCTCAGTAATAATGTAATCATATTAAGTGAAATAAAAGTAGTGTGCTGCGTAGGCAGTGTTGAAACAACAATCGAAATATAGTAAGGTTAGATATACTGCCGAAACAGAGAACGTAGGAGTCTAACGTTTCGAGCGAAGGCCCTTCATTCAGTGCATGAATAACACTTAACACTGATTAACACTTCGAGGTCTTGACCTCTCCATGTGCTAATCGTCTGACGTTCAATCGTCTGTCAGGCTTCAAAGCGTTAAGCCCTAATCAAACGAGAACGCAAGTCATCGCAAGTTGGCAGTCAGAATTTCTGTGGCGGTCGTTTGAACACCCAAATTAACAAAATAAAGGTTTCATGAGTATTTTAAACAAGTTTTAACTTTGGGCGCTTTCCAATTGACAAGGTTAGACCGATCAGTCCGACCAGAATGGACTTGCTTTTGATTAGGACCAAATTTTCCAGTCAGACCATCCCAGGTCTCAAACGAATCGTGTTCCATTTAACCGGACTGACCGGTCTAACCGTGTAAATGGAAAGCCCCCTTTGTCACGGTGACTTGCGATGTCTTGCGTTCTCGTTTGATTAGGGCTTTACATCAAAAGAATGTACATCAAAATAATTAGCAATAGCTTTATCCTTGTTAACATAGCAAGTTTAACGTACCTGCTTCTGCTAGAATACCATGCGGGATCTTTCCTTCACGAATATATTCCTCTCGCATGTAGTCTTGGACTTCGGTTTCGTTGATCTTGCTGGAGGAATTTCTAATTTTTTTGTCCTCGTCGATCTCGCTAGAAGAATTTCGACATTTTATGTGCTGCTCAATTTTAAAAGATTTTGTCCCATTTATGTGATTTCTTTTCTTTGTGTGATGTCCAACGCTTGCGTATAAGTGTTTTGTCCCGCTTGGCTCGCTTGGCTCACAAGGAAACATACACCATTGTATCTGTATGTACATTTGCATGTAGCCTTCGTTCTCCAAGTTAGGTGGAACGACTTTTGTAAACGTTTTCTTCGGCCTACAATTTTGCCCTAAGAAAATGAACACCAATATTTATAATTTCTTCCCATATACCATATACCATTTAAACTGCGTGTGTTTTTATAGTAACGTGTATATAAATTGTATTTTAATGCAATACCTGAACATTTAGAAAGATATCCAAGCAGCACCAAGACCATGTTCAATATTCTCATCTTGTTACCGAGTTCAATAGAGTAAAAGTATAGAATTTTCTTTTTGCCGCTCAGGTTAACGCTTTGGATATATAACACTGATTTTATATAAATCCTGCTTATGGCCTTTTATGCATGTGGGAAGGGAACTACCCTGGAACTTATTTCGAAACTATACCATGTCAACTATTAAGTGTAATTCGCATAAGTATGCAACTATGAATGGGCGTGAATGGGGTTTCCCCCATGAAGCTTGGATGACGGTATGATGTATATGTTGATGACACATGCAATCATGTATTTTAGCTCAGAATTCTGAGCTCCTCCGGACCGGACTCAAACCCACAACCTTTTGAGTACAAACTGGACGCTCTAACCATTGATTCACTAGAATTCAAATAGCAGACAGGATGAAACTTTATGACAACGTCAAGTTAAAAACCCAACTATATAGTGATTACTGACGTTAAAAAATGGCAGTTCTTTCACATGGCCGTAGGATTTTAATATAGCTAATGTTCTGCTTCTTCCCTTTGTACAACATTCTTCCTTTTAATTCTTCCCTTCAGCCCTTTTAAGCTCCCAATGTTCTAGGTGTTAGACAGAGTAAAATAGTCTGGTGTTAGACAGAGTAAAATAGTCTGGTGTTAAACAGAGTAAAATAGTCCGGAGTTAGACAGAGTAAAATAGTCCGGAGTTAGACAGAGTAACTTTTGGGGTGTTGGTGGCACAGTGGTTAGTGCACGTGCCTTTCACCTCTGCGAGCTGGGTTCGATTCCTGCACGATGCAGTTATCTGATTAAAAAAAAAATTCACCTTGGCCGCATGTGAGAAGAGTGCTTCCAGTTTGACTCTACCAAACACCACAGGTTTCCTCCGGGTACTCCGGTTTCCTCCTGTAGTAACACTGGACCAATGAGGGTGGGCCCTTACTGGACCTCTGAGGATAACAGTTTAGATATAACTGACAGAGTTATCCAGTATAAATAAGGTTAGTTTAGGTTTTTTTTAGTATAAAGTTAAATATTACAAAAAATTACAAATGTTACAAAAGAATGCAAAGCTCTTCAAACAGCTCTGATATCCGCCTGACAAATTTATAGTGACGTCTCTATGGTCCTTGACACGTTCCTATGCGTCTAGAAGCTACTAGATTAGGCGTTGTCGATCCTATTGGGCCTATCGGGGTTTTACGAATCCAAATACCATTACACAATAAAGAGTAAGGTTGAAAACTGTCGAGTCACTATCGAAACACCGGAACATTTCTCAGTGAACCACAGTTATTTTTTATTGTGAGCACAGTGAGAATCTTATGTCAATAATGGCAATTGTTGCGTGTTAAGAGGTTTTATTTTTTATATTAATTCGATTTGCTTTTCAATACTGTATGTCTACGCAGTACACTACTTTTATTTCATTGTCATATCTATAGGCAAGTTTTACGTTCAGTCCGTTTGTTTACGTACTAAAAGTACGCAATTTGCATTTCAATAGTTCGACACTCATGCCTACGCAGCACACTACATTTATTTATAAATAACTAGGCAGGCTTGACGTTCAGTCGAAACACCGTAAAACCGGCATATTAAAAGTGCGCAATATTGATTTTAGTGTGTATGCATGCCGGCATAGTAGAAGTTGTGTTAAATATTGTCCATATATGATTATATGGGAAAGTGACGCCATTTTTATAAAATAAGGTTTCGTTTTAAAGTGCCTATGTCATGCATTCTGAGAAGATTTGTAATATATCTTCTCAGGCGAAAATTTCATCTTCATGGACTTTTTTGCCGTTAAAGTTGACGGAAGTGACGTCGAAAGAGGAATTTGTCTGTATGAAAACCACTTTACATATTACGGCTCCCCGAAAGTAGCGCTCCCCGAAAGTAGCGCCCCCCGAAAGTAGCGCCCCCCGAAAGTACAGTAAAAACCCGCTAACAAGAACCTATATTTTACCAAATAAGCCTGGGATAGGTTCTTATATTCTTATATAAATAAATTCTTAATTTCAGCCTGAGGTTCTTAATAGTGGTAGGTTCTTGTTAGCGGGTTTTTACTGTAGCGGACCCGAAAGTAGCGGCACCCCGAAAGTAATTCTACGGTATCTCTTCCTTAACCCTTTGCCTTCTAGAAGTTTACCTTGAAGAGTAAAATCGTCTGGTGGGTGGACAGAGTAAAACAATAAAGGATTATCCGGTTTTAGCCCGTGGGGGAGTCAAAAAACAAAAAATTACTAGATAGTTCTAGAAAATTACTAAATTGTTCCAAAGAAGTACTATTAGGTCTCTACATACTAGGGACTTTACCATGCTAGGACGACGGCCGTTAAAAAGCAACATAATTTTTTGTATTAAAAAAGGTCACGACTAACTCACTATTATATTAGATATTTGCAGCTAGTTTAATGACTTTCAAAACGCCCCAGTATTGCTAAAATGATTGTAGTGTCAGTATTGAAGAGTGAAGTCAATCTTAATGCAATTCTCATCTTTTGGTGAGTTGACGTCGTCCTGAAGACGTGAAAATGTTGTAAGTGGCGTTGTATAAAGAACGAGGACGCTGTTGAGATTACTCTACGGACGTAAAATTATTCATTCTCTTTGTTTCGCAACTTGAATTATTTTCTTTAAGCGACGACGTCGTAGAAGTTTCCATCGCACTTCGAAAAGTCCCTAATAGAAGTGCGAAACCGGGGACGGAAATTGAAGCCGTTACAGGCACTAATCAATTGACTCAAATATTTAAGCGGAAACGTTGCAAATACCATGAATACATTTCATTTATACAAGAAGCAGAGGTCAAATATACGTGAATAGGGACTGAATACGGCGAGATTTATAGCCTTAACACTTTGAGGCCTGGACCTCTCCCTGTGCTGAATAAAATCGTCTGGCGTTAGCCAGAATAAAATACTCTGGCGTTAGCCAGAATAAAATACTAGCGGCTCGTCGTCAGGCTTCAAAGTGCTAATCTAGTTTGAAGCTACACTTCAGAATAAAACATTAAGAATAAAACGCGTTTCCACAGTGGGTAAAAGTGTACATCTCGTCATGTCCTGACAAAAATTCATACAACTACGCACACACAATTCAAAACCCAAACAAAGAAAATCTAATTCTGTAAATGTTTACGTTGTAACAAATTGTAATACAAGCAAGTTTTTTTTGGGTTTTTTGGGTGTAACGATTTTGCATTTTTGCACTTTTTACTTCCGCTACTAATCAAACCTCTGGTGAGTTGTTAGCCGTGTGATGGAGTGAAACCGTTGTTGTAAGTTCTTTGCTTTTTTGAAGTTAGACAAAAAGTTGAACAGCTTTGCCTTTCATGAAAAGGCTCTGGGGGAATCCATATACATCGCGATCTGATTGGTTGTTCAAATTCAAATGCCTAATTAACGGAGCTTAGTGAATGTTTATAAATAAACAGTATTTGAAACACCAAAACTGACAACGAAGCAGAATTCTAATCATAGTTCTAATCCGAACAATTTAATCGAACGTTTTTGAAAGCAATCAACCCGTTTCTCTTTAATAATAAACTCAAAGACAGAAGACAGACAGCAATTTGAAACCGACAGACGATAGACAACACACTGCAGGCTGTTCGTGTATGGCTCAGTGTATGGTATATATTTAATAAAAATCTCATCGAAATATACAAGTCAAATATAAACGAACGGTGCAACAAATTAAAGAGAACTACCTTCACTTACTAAAAGAGGCCGTAAATACGAAGAAATTCCGACGCGACTCTTCTGAAGCGAACTCGTAAATTTTAATGTCTTTTGCCCCACTCGACAACGACCTTCTTCGAACGGAATCTACCACAGTCAGAATTGTGCCAAAGTCAAACGAGTTAATACGAGACAGCCAAACCGCCAGAATCGAAAACGAAAATTATCAACTGTCGATGATCTCGTGTCCAACTCCCAAACCGCGAACTTAAACGCATGCGTTCCGGTTTGGATTTCCCCAGAGCCTTTTCCGCGCGCTAGCACGGGAGAGGCTCTGGGGACGAGAATGGATCGTAAATATGTTGGTAATAATTCCATGTCCTACATAACCCAAGTACTTCATGAAAGCCTTACCCCAACACACAACCTAACCTAAGGATGGCAATTCGTGTAAATAGGACATGGACGTATAACCAATATGTTCACCTCTGTGAAGTATGCACCACATTCAGCCTATGAAAACACAAATATGTTGCGCGCAGTTCCTTGGCTGTTAACCTTGGTTATTGCATAACCTCATTAAATATGTTCACCTATCTGGTCTTCTTCGGCCCACTCCCACCGTTGCTAGCGCGGTATAGAGTGTCTGCGGAGGCCAGAGGCCTTCGATTCAGGCTTCGACTTTGTGCTTGCTGCAATAACACTACAATCAGTATCTTTGACCCAAGCATCTCCGCACTTTGACAGCAGCCCGAGTGAACGCCTGACCCAGACGTCTTGTCATTTATCGCTGAGCTTTCGACGCGCTGAATCATGTCCTCATCAGAGCAAAAACTCTTAGTGATTCTTTGTAATTCTCAAACTCATTAATAATTCATGAGCCGAAAACAAAGGAAATCAGTACCGAGACGGTGGTTTGGATATCGGAGGAAGAAATTACATAAATTAAGCCAACTTTCGCCTCGATTTTCTCTTAAAATACTGATCTGTTTGAGAAGCTATATCATACACGAGGAGGAATGTTTCATCAGAGATTCCAAATCACCTCGAAATTGTTAAAAAACCTCGTGGCTTCGCCTCGGTTTTCAACAAAAGTCTCGGTGTTTGGATATCCTGATGAAACACTCCTCCTCGTGTATGATATATTACTTCAAAATTTTAGACTCCGCTAAATCTGTGTTTTCACAGCTTAAACATAAAGAAGCCTTACACATTAATAAATAAAAGCCTGATCTTAATATCCAAGTACATCATGTTAACACAATTTTTAGCTTATAACTAGTCTTCCTTTCTCTGATCCTCTGATCCTATTTTCTGTCAGTAATTAATCATTTAGCTCTATATATTTCTCAGTCTTAGGGCCTGTTCACATGAGGTGAGTTATCTCGGGGGGTAGGGTTATCCCTATCCCCCAAGATAACTCGGTGTTAGTTTATTTCCATGTTAAAAAAGTAAACCGTTCACATGAGACCGAGATAACTCGGGGGATAGGGATAACTCGGTCGGAACGATAGGGTAACCCTAGCCCCCGAGTTATCCCTACCTCCATGTGAACGCTTTCACCCGAGTTATCTCAGGGGGTAGGGTCAACTTTGGTCTATATTAGGGCCATATTTGGTCTTGAAGCTAGGGTTATCTCGGGGGCCAGGGATAACTCGGGAAGCTTCGTTTTATCATGTGAAACAGGGCCAACTTTGACCCTAGCCCCCGAGTTATCCCTACCCCCCCGAGATAACTCGCCTCATGTGAACAGGCCCTAAGACTTAAGTGCTCTTAAGAACATATGGAAATTCTTTGAATGGTTCACATGGTGACAAATTGTAATAGAAGCAAGAATTTGTGGTAACACCACGCTTATTATTTATTGCGATGATTTCAGGCCGAAATCAGTCGCAATTATCAAGTAAATAAGGGCAAAATTACGTTAGTTTTACTTCAGTTCTACACTATATATAATATACATGTAATTAGTCTATTATTTATTTTGTAAGCCCATCGTTAATAAAAAGATTGTTATAGTCCACGAAAGCGTCTTCGCGAAGACTAATTAATTTACGTTTCTCTCTGACGAAGGGCCTTCGCTCGAAACGTTAGATTCCTACGTTCTCTGTTTTGGCAGTATATCTAACCTAAGTTACTAATTAATTTAGTTAGTTTCAGAAATTGCAGCTTGATGTTAGTAATAATTGTCAGTTGTTTACGTTGGCCTTTCCAAGTTGTTTATTAAATCTTCGCTATGATCGCGAAACACATGAACAACGTTTTGATGTTATATTTCAGTTCCTTTCAGCACTATTTATTCACACAGTCAAGTAAACGAACGCGTATCGAAGCGAGTTCAACAGTTTTTCAGCCCGGTTGGCCGGTTTGCCGGGATGGACCGCCCAACGATTACATGAACATTTTCATCCGGGATCCCGGCAAAATGGGCTAGCCCGCTTGCCATGTAATCGAAAGCCCCCTAAAACTCGTGGAAAACGCGGCATAATCCACGCGTATTCCAATCCAAGTTTTCCATGCTGATTATTCGGAATAATACGCTAATAATCCTTCGGGCAAAATGGGTGGAAAACGTGCAATTATCCGGAATTTTCCGTATGGGGGGTTATTATATGCAAACACACGTTTTTCACTGGTTTTCCTCATTAGATTACCTAAAGAAAACACTAGTTTTCCGCTAGCAATCCTGATGGGATTATCAAGAGTAAATCCGAGGAAAACTAGGAGATAATTCGGATTTTACCATTATTAAGTACTAAAGACAGTGAGTGATGTCGTGGGTACAATCCAAGAAAACGTACCAAGTGGAGGTTATTAAAGGCCCAGCGTCAGGTATTAAATTACCGTTTAATTAATAGTTTTGCGAGAGACAAAAATTATATTTGTGTGCAAAGAAAAGGAGAAATATTCTTAAAACGTTAAAAAAGTAACTCATTAGTGCATTTTCTTGCGGATTATTTAGTCCAAGTTTTGACGTGTGTGATATTCACCATAATTTTAACCATGTGAACTTGAATTTGTCCGCGAACTTTTTCAAGTTTGCGTCATCGTGACACTGTGCCTTTAAACGGGGTTAAAAACTTAAGAAGGAAAACTCGAGGATTATTAGTAGATTATTTGAAATAATCCGGATGTTTAACGCCCAAATAAAACTAGGAGATAATTCGAGTTTTACCACTGGGAAAACCTGAGGAAAACGGTCGGCACTTAATAACATAGGGTGAGGCTACCCTATCGTTCGTGTGTCCCTCGGAAAGGTCTTCGGAAAATTCTTCGGAAATAATCAAAATGGCGGAATTCAAACCATGAGTGAAAGAAACGCTAATGAAATCAGTTAATCAGTCCGTGAATACCCGTCAGCAGTGGCGTAGCCAGGGTTCTGTCTTTGGGGGAGCGAAATTTGTCGACCGTCGAAGACGCGAGCCTCCTAGGGGGGTCCGGGGTTATGCCCCCCGGAAATTTTTTGAATTCTAGAATCTCTCAGACTGCATTTCCCGCATTCTGAGGCGAGATTTAAAAAAATAACTGATCGCCATAAATAGCAAAGTTTTGTTGTCTCCAAACCAAAACAATGTAGTACACATATCAAAATTTATTGAGAATTATTTATGATAAGTCGTATGTATGTGGACCTTGTAATGCTATATTTTCCATCTAGACTACACCAAACTGAAATTTGACCCATCAAAAAGTTTCAGGCCAAGTTCAAACCTGGAACTTCACATGAACCAAAATCAATGCAAATTAGGTTAAATTACGGGGAAAACATTCTTGACAATTTGAGTTAGGTTTATGTGCGTTTGACGTTTGAACTTGAACTAGGCCTAGGGCAGTAATATATAGTAATATCATTACGAGTCAACTTGCTTCTCCCTTGAAGGCTTCACTATGTAACATCATTACCCCCCCCCCCCTCAACAAGTTTCTCCCCGGATTTAAACTTTTCACAGGAATGGCCTGGAAGACCATTGGGGGGGGGGGGGTGGTTGCCCCACCTCGCCCCCCCTTGGCTACACCACTGCCCGTCAGGGGGGTATGCTGCAGTCTCTGCTGAGTGTTATATTATATATTATAATATATATATATATTATACATATTATTGTATATTATAATATGATTTATATATTATATTATATATGATATATCTTGGGTTTGATTCCCACTTGGATAGTCAGATTTTTTCACATTATTATTTATTATGATTATTAATATTATTATTATATTACATTTGTTTTCAAATAATTTGTTATGGAAACAAATTATAAGTTTCAATCAATCTATATGTTCAATCAACCTTTGACATTCTGGTGTTAAAAGTATCATATTTTGTATTTTGTTTATAAACTTTTAATGATTTTATAAGGTCTATTTTAATATAAATAGTTTGGCCATCTGCCATCTGGCCTGTTTTTCCAAATTGCTTCTGACTTATAGCCACAAAAGGTTAAGGATATTATTACAGGGATGGTGTGAAAAAATGTGAATTATAGCTTATTTAAAACTTTATTTTTTAATATTTTATTTTACTTTTTCTGTATTTTAAAGTTTATTTTATTTATTTTTTTATTTGTTTTACTCTTAGCCAAAGGTAAGCATTAAACTGCACATGGTGCTAAATAAAAAGAAAATAGAATTGTTTGAAGATATGAATTTTATATTCTTTGTTTTCACCAGTCGAAGATAAAATTCATATCATTGTGCCACTGTCTAATATCTATATTTATAAAATAGGTTGCGTCTTACACATGCTGTGATTGGTCAATTACCGTGTTTATATCAGGGTATGTAAACACGGTTGTGATGTCACGGCACATTTTTTAGCCGTATTTCATAAAAGAAATAGAAAATGGATGCCCTGTGTTTATATAACCTGAACACTCGAGTGAGTTGGGAGAATTTGAAAGTACTTATGTAAACCCTCGCCAACGGCTCGGGTTCACATAAACTTTCGAATTCTCCCAACTCACTCTCGTGTTTGCATCATGCTATATAAACACGGGCGGCCATTTTCTATTTCTTAAATGTAATATGTAATATATAATATATAATATAACACTCAGAGACTGCAGCATACCCCCCCCTGAACCGGGTATTCTAATCCACCTATTTTACTTTTAAATATACTTACAAGCAAGTCTTTCTGTATAAAAGTCCAATAACCGACTGTCCAAAAGTCAACATCAAATATTCCGTACTGAAAACACTGGGATGCATTCCGATCACGGACTGATTAACTGATTTCATTAGCGTTTCTTTCACTCATGGTTTGAATTCCGCCATTTTGATTATTTCCAAAGAATTTTCCGAAGACCTTTCCGAGGGACACACGAACGATAGGGTAGCCTCACCCTATGTTATTAAGTGCCGACGGAGGAAAACGTGCCAAGTGGGGATTATTAATAAGACTAATCACACTACTGTAATATAATCCATTAAGATGCGTCAATATCCTGTTATTTTAATTAGCATATCGTATGTATATAAACTGTAAACATAATTATTCTTTCATATCTTGTACTGAAGATGGCATAAGTTTGCCCATAGTTAATAGAAACTAAGCATGGTTTGGAAGCTCGACAAAAGTCATTGTTTTATGTTTTTGTTCAGGCTTATGGAAATTTTTGCACTTTCACGCGGTTATTGAACATATTGTGTTTTCTGTATAATGAAGCAATCATCCAATAGCAACGTTTAGGTTCAATCACTCAACCGTACTGTTTAAATATTGGTAAAGCTAAAACAAAGGATTTGTGCACGTTTGATTGTTAACTATTAACTATGGTTTGCGGAAACATGTTTACATTAAAAACATTTGTCGTTTACTTCAAGTTTATAGTAACTTTACTTATAACTAGTTTATTTTCTGTCAGTAATTAATTAATTAGCTCCATCTGCTAAACTGACATGTCAAAAGTTGCAGCATGACTGCGCGCATAAGAATGACGGACATCCGAAGTCTACCTAAATTGGTAGTTTGCGGTTATTAGGACTGTATGCCTTAGCAGAAATATAGTTACGTCATATAATAGGTCCGACACCGGACCTTGTTCGGGAGGATCCGATAAAGTCATAAAGAAAAAGATTACGAGTGTAAACTATGGCGTTACTGCGATCGAATTTAAATTACGCTTACTCTCGGAAGTTTAAGTTTTCTGCTTCGAACTGGTTTTAGTTTAATAAAAGTAGCGTGCTGCGTAGGCAGTGTAGAAACAACAATCGAAATATAGTAACTTAGGTTAGATATACTGCCGAAACAGAGAACGTAGGAATCTAACGTTTCAAGCGAAGGCCCTTCGTCAGAGAGAAAGGGCCTTCGCTCGAAACGTTAGATTCCTACGTTCTCTGTTTCGGCAGTATATCTAACCTAAGTTACTATATTTCGATTGTGGTTTTAGTTTAGGTTGATAGGTTCTTTGAATGAATGAACGAGTATATACGTTTCTTTTTTTTTATCTGTCGAATACCGTAAATGTACCGTAAATGTACCGTAAATTAGGAGTCTTACGGACGAGAAACGTCGCTATAAATACATATTCTGTGCGACGAAGGCGATCGCCGTGCCACACGAGTTCAGTTTTATTGGTAAATATCCATGTGTTCTGTTCCACGGATCTTTCAAACCAAAGACCAAACAATGTCGGACTTGTACTAGTTGTTGAAATGATCCGACAGGCAAAGTCGAAATAAACTGTATTGCGGTGTCGGACCTATAACCACGGCGTATAATCAAACCTACTGTATATAAACCATGTTAAATCGTAATAAAAGCAGTTATATATATGCTTACAACTTGGCGTGTGTTTCACTGAGTCTCAAGAGGGATTTAATACTGAACCCAAGAATTAACCTTGGTACAGGGTTCGTCGCAAGAACGATCGGCCAAACGTTAGTGTCATATTATTTAACAATTCAGTGTCAGTGAATAGTGCTGGATATTCACCAAGCCGTGAAGGGGCAAGGTGAATATCCACACTATCCACTGACCACTGAGATGAATAATTATTATAGCATTTACAGTACATGTACCTCATAAATGAAATAACAAGTTTAACATTCTTATATTTTTCGGTATTTTCATCAGTACAAAACACAGCCACTAGCAACTTGATAGCGTACTCGATATTTGTCGACAAAACAGATTTTACAACTTTTGAATATTAATGGCTATTGTAAAGAAACATACCTGTGGACACTCTTCTACTTCATTTTGTTGACTTTTCCCATTATTCTACTACATCAGCCTTCTACAAAATCTCCTGCTTCGGTAAACAAGGCCCGCAGGTGAATAGTGCAGGATATCCCGAGCTAGAGGAACCAATCAGATTGCATGAAAAGCACTATTCACCTCAGTGCAAGGGGTACACTAAATACTGATGTCATTAGCCAATCAGTTTTATATTTAAAATAAATACACTGTATATTAATAATTTAGTTCAAGTATTTGTGCTGACAGAGCACATGACTGGGTGCTTGGGGCAGTACCGTCGAGAGGGGGGAGTAGGTGGGGTAATTACCCCGGGGCCCGGTCCCAGAAGGGGCCCGCTAAAAATTCAGTTTATGAAGATATATCATATATTATAATAATTATCAAAAACTTACCGCTGGGGCCCAGTAAAACCTTGGTAAAAATATCGGAGGGGCCCGCACGCAAATTATGACCCGGGGCCCGTTCTGGCTCTCGACGGCCCTGGCTTGGGGTATTTGTGCTTACACAGCACATGACTGGGTGCTTGGGGTATTTGTGCTTACACAGCACATGACCAGGTGCTTGGGGTATTTGTGCTGACAGAGCACATGACCGGGTACTTGGGGTATTTTTGCTGATACAGCACATGACCGTGCTCGGGGTATTTGTGCTGACAGAGCACATGACTGGGTACTTGGGGTATTTGTGCTGACAGAGCACATGACCAGGTGCTTGGGGTATTTATGCTGACAGAGCACATGACCGGGTGCTTGGGGTATTTGCGCTTATACAGCACATGACCGGTGCTCAGGGGAGGGGGGGGGGGAGGGGCTGTTGTAAAACTAAAGAGGATAAATCAATAAAATAATAGATCTACGATTTTCTCAATGATAAAACCCCAAAGTAAAGCTTATAAAATAGATATTAAGTTATATATTTGTACATTACCCATTTTCTGACGATATTTTCAACAATAAACCAAGCAAATAAATATGTTGTTTAATATTTATGCACATGTACTTAAAGCCAGTAAATAGACCCGTAAAAATACCATAGAGTAAATACCTGTTTAATACTAGAACGGCAAAGTGTTGCAATAAGTTTCCAAAATAAGCTTTAATATTTCAACAAGCGAGACTTCAATCTTTATTCCTTTGGGCGCCATCTTTGAAATGGCTTAAGCACAGGTAACCCAGACGTATTTATCCTCCATAGTTGATTGCGGTCGTCAAGTACACTTTCCACGACTGATTCGAACTTTAAAATCCATTTTAAAGGTCAATTGGGTACACACATCTTCCCAAAAAAACAACCCGACTTCTTTTGGGGGTAGTAAACGGTCAACAAACAACAGATTTTAGTCAGTTAACATGGAAGTTTACGATACTAGATCGCACCTTGTTCTTCGTCTAATTTTCCCGCCATATTTGATTTCAAGTCAGCAAATGCCTGATATCCTACATTATCTTCACTAATTTTATCGTATGAACCCACATGCTCCAACATGCTCCAACGCTCCTTCGCTCCTGATTCATCTCGCGCCAGCCTAGCCTGGTACCCTGGCCCAATTCAAAAGAAATATGGGCCAGGTAACCTTTAATCAATTACATTCTCGCGTCATCATGGGCTAAATCCTCTTATGACGATGGCAGCTTTAGGGACGGACCATTAGATTTTTGAGGGGGGGGTTGGCCAATTTTTTGGTGCAGGAATATTTTTTTTTCGCTCGAGGTTGTGCAGGATATTTTTTTTCGACATCATTTGCTTGCAGGATATTTTTTTGTGAGCCTATGTTTGTTAATGTCCAACACATACAATACGTTTATAGCAATACTAGAAGGGATACAGATACAACCACAAAGCAATTACGCAATGGGCCATATCAGTCATTAACCAATGGATACTGAGATTTTAATAATTTATGACAAACATTTTTTATGTTAATGATGCAATTTTTTACAGTAAAAGAAGGGTACACCCCCCTGAAAAATATGCATCAGATGAGTCTGAATCCACCCCTGACTATATATGATATGAGATGACACTTAAATACTATTTTAATGCGTTGTGTGGGAGATTTTTCACCAAATTGGTGAAAAGGGCCACACAGAGCTTTAAAATATTAAGTGTCATTTGCATATTATCTATGTTTTCACAAATGATGTTTTTGCTATACAAATGTTGAGTTTATCATAAAAAACAAGAAAGTATTTGAATATATTATATAGACAATCATAAATTATGCGCTAAAAAAGACTCAGGGGCGCAACTAGAAATTTCGAGGGGGGCAGGGGTTGAACGCAAAAAAAGGGGGAAAGTCATCCAAGTATTCTAAACAATTTGGGAGTAGAAGCCAAGCAGAGATTCTAGGGGGGTCCGGGGGCATGCCCCCCGTAATTTTTTTGAATTTTGGGTCTCTGAAACAGCATTTCCTGCATTTTGAGGACGCTTTTCTCGTATTTTCGGTTGCGGAAATTTATTATTTTGGTCTCGCATTATTTAAAATTTATCACTAATTATATTCAGCCTAGCTGC
The DNA here is from genome assembly GCA_035771165.1 of Paragorgia papillata. Classification (NCBI taxonomy): domain Eukaryota; kingdom Metazoa; phylum Cnidaria; class Anthozoa; order Scleralcyonacea; family Coralliidae; genus Paragorgia; species Paragorgia papillata. Next base: position 1,706,981 of record JAWNZC010000002.1, on the reverse strand, counting down.
CGCCTGGGTCTCCACTGCTAGAAGCCTCTGAGTCTCGCCAGATTTGCGGAGAATTGTATCGCGTACAACAACAGACGATTAATTATCTGTTTATCTAATGTCTAACGTTAGTATTAGAAGTCTCACAAAAAGGGCCAGGGGTTAAAAAGGGCAGGGGTTGCAACCCCCCCCCACACCCCCCCCCCCCCCCCTAGTTGCGCGCCTGAGACTAATAATATTTGTGTTTTTACAATGCAAAATAATATCTTTGTATTTAGTGAGCAGCTGCTCTACATTGTTAAAATGGAAGTATAAACTGCAGAATGTGTTTGTTGCACTATTTAATAGCAGTGACCTGACAAGTCTGTGTTTTAATATTAACAACAAGATGGATTCATAGCTTGTGATTTATTTTGGTTGTTTTGTGGCAATCTGCTCAGGACTCTATATAAATATTTTTATCTATTTTTTAGAAAACATGGTACTTTGCAGGATATTTTTTTCTGGGGGTTTTGTTGTGCACGATATTTTTTCCCCAGGATAAGGCTGTGCTCGAATTTTTTTTTGGTAATTGCCCAACCCCCCCCTCAAAAATCTAATGGTCCGTCCCTTACTCATAGCCACTAAAAACGCGCGAAATTTTAACCAATAGGAAAGCAGAAGTTTTTAGTGGTTACCAGGCTAGCGCCAGCCTCGCTTGGTCTCGCGTGTATTGACGTTTACACGCAAGATATTCGTTCTACGCATGCGTAGCTAATCCAAGGTCAACCGCAATTTCCGATCGTGTATAGACACGCTCGCTATTTTCGATGAACTTTTTCTTCGATTTTGCGGCTCAGACAACTTCAATTTTCAAGATGTATTTCTATATGAGCTTATTATATGGATAGTTTTTGAAGCCATTTAAAACATTCGCAGTACGTGTTTTATCAGATCTAAAATACTCGGCTATCGCCTTGTGTTTTAAATCTGATAAAACACTGCTGCTCATATAGTGTCCTTGTATTCGTGCAAGCAGCAGCCATTGCAACGAACAAACAAGTTAGCATCAGACAGACACAGACAGACAGACAAACAGGCACATGAACAAACAAACAAACAAACAAACAAACAAACAAACAAACAAACAAACAAACAAACAAACAAACAAACAAACAAACAAACAGACAGACAGACAGACAGAGACAAATAGACAGACAGAGACAAATAGATAGACAGACACAAATAGACAGACACAAATAGACAGATAGACAGACAGACAGACAGACAGACAGACAGACAGACAGACAGACAGACAGACAGACAGACAGACAGATAGACAGACAGACAAACGCAGGTTCAATTCTATTCGAAAGACCCTAATATTGAATATTTTGCATGGTTTGGTCTCAAAATGTAACATATTCTTACACTAAGAAAATTCCTTTACGTATAAGACGCTTACAAAAAGGCATGCAGGCAAATTATTCTGTTGAGAAACTCGGTTGTCCAAAACGTCAGTTTGGCGCTGATAATTACTTGACAATTTGTTACTTTTTTTACAAAAATTGTTTATTACCAAATATGGATAACAACAGCAACTACTACAACCAACATCCATTACAAAAATATTTACAGTTTCAGTAACGGTTTGAGAAATTTTCACATGTGGAAATTATTAAATAATCTTAGCGAACAATAAATATTTTATATGTATTAATATATGTCTATCTACTATACTCTAACTACATACTTTGAAAATGTATTGACCATCGTTATCAAGAATTCTGTAAAGTCTCAAAAAATATCGTTGCAAGTTTAGCATAGTCAGGGCAACTGTATCTGCTATTGATTTATTATCGAGTCGGTTTTCTTTGTTCTTCCGAGGTCTTTATATCGCATAAAGACCTTGAATAATAATTAGATACGAAATGAAGAAAAAAACAAGGAAAATCTTTGTCCACTAGGGGGAAAAAATAGACAAAACTTTGTTGGAAAACCGACTCAAAACTAATAGATAAATCCCTCGAACGTCGGGATGTATGCGATATGAAGCACTCGGACGCTGCGCGTCCTCGGGTCTTTATATAGCATACATCCCTCGTTCTCGGGATTTATCTATTACTTCAAACTTATTAGTTCAAATTTCACGCGGTTTTCTTTGTTATTCGTAAGGCTTTATCTCCCATACAAACTGAATTGAATTGCTCATTATAAATGCACGGTCTTTATCTGTATAAAGCCCAGAAAGTATACAAATAAAGACAAAACCTTGTGAAATTTGAACTAAATTAGTTAATTACCTCGAACCTCGGCATTAAGCCTATTAACTACTTAATAACCTCGACCGTTCGGTCTCAACGGTAAAATATTAAACCTCGGGCTTGAGCGTATTAACCTCGCTATCGCTCGGTCAATACAGCAAAACCTCGGTTTAATATTTTACCGTAAAGACCGAACGGTCGAGGTTATTAAGTAGTTTATTATATGGCACTTTTTATTTCAAAATCAATCTTGTATTTCTTGGTCTTCGCTTCCTTTAACTTCGTCAAAACACCGAACTAGCGTTATTTTCTTGTGTTTCTTTCTCGTCTGGATAATAGAATTTACTTTTATAATGTTCATCGTCGTCTATTTTTTATCTATTTTCGCCGTTTTTCGGCAATAAAAGTTTCTTATTAGGATTTTTTGTTTGTTTCCAATCGTAGGGCATTAACAATTTTCATAATGCCCGTGGGCATTACGGAGAAATCTCGCCCCGTCAGCAACCAATCACAGCGCGTGATTTTACCGGAAGTAATCCGTGCCATATAATAAATGGGACTTAATCCCTCGGTTCTCGGCAATTAACTCGTACTTCACGCTCCAAGAACCTCTTCGATGGTGACTCGATAGGCCCAAGAAACGAGAATGCTGATTCCACTCTGCTTAGTTTCTCACTTTTCATTTCAAAATTCTTGAGTACAACTGATTGATGTGGTAAATCCTGTTTTCAAAGCTGTCATTTGTACTATTTACTTCTTCTGTTTTGATAAAGTCAAAGAAATACACTGTGCCTCTACTGCCATCTGCATATTAATGATCCGTCATTAGTTAAGTCTATCCTTGTTGAAATTTTATGTGATTGTTCTAGCTCTACATCTGAGTAATTTTTTTCAGAAAAGAGAATCATTGTGGATATGTCAGACTGGCTTAATAAAAATACACGCTCTTAGAGAGCAATGCTACTTCGCGTTTTCAACCAAAAGCTGTGTACTACTGTATGAACAATTTACATGTATAGATCACACCGACTCAAACAGAGTCCTCTTGTATTGCGCGTAATTTCAAGCCTAATGCTTGTTTTGATTGCATTGCTTGTATATTTGCGTTTTCTTTAAGAGAATGTGTATATAAAATAGTTATTTTTACAGAGATGACGTATGTAACGCATGAGATGTTGGTTTTGCATCGCCATTGCTGTGAACACACACCGTGACCTGCTCGCCATTAGATTCATCTGGAGTCGCCAGACATCTTTTTCTCTCACTCTCGACTTGAGAACCTTGAGGGGGTTGTTCTGCAAACAAAATATTCAATAAAAAACGTTAATATAGCACGAAAAAGAAAATAGGAAATGCAGAGATTAAATAATCACATCAATCATTTAGTAACTTTGATTGGGCGAATGAAAAACGTTGGCCTAACATACATTCTATGAACACCGCTGTCAAACGTTTTGCGCATGTGCGACGTCCGAGCTCGCACCTCAAAAAAAGAGCGGGAAAACACTGAAATATTTGGACTGGTCCGAGAGTCCGACACAAAAAGTTAAAATTATAAGCATACTACCAAAAAGATACGGTATAGGTAATTTGCATGGTTTCTTTGTCAATATTGCAACATGACCCCTTCGTAATTTTCATTACCCTTTTTTTAAAACACAAATGAATAGTCGAGTCTTACTTAGTCTTTACTGTCTGGTTGTTGTTGCCACGGCTAGTTCCCACTTCTCTTGCAATGTTTACTCTAGCGAATTCACGCATGCGCAAACGTTTGGCAGCGGTGTTCATTCTATGTTAGTAGTCTTGACTAGTTCCCAGGTATAAATATCGAAAACAACTTCGGTCTACCATCCGAGTTCCAGTGGCTCAATGGTGAGAGCGTCTTACTGGCATTCGGAAGGTTGTGGGTTCGAGTCCCGTCTGGAGCTCAGAGTTTTTCTCTGAGTTGAACTTACGACAGCTTGTACAACAAAAACAAACGAAAAAAATATACATGTATGTTGTTAAAGAGATAGGTTTTAATCCTTCGAGGCCTTGACCTCTCCCTGTGCTGAATAAAATCGTCTGGCGTTAGCCAGATAAAATACTAAAGACTTGTCTTCAGGCTTCAAAGTGTTAACGCCACATTGTTACAGTATTGTCAAGCCATCAATGTTCCAACAACATGTAGTCTTTGAATGGTTGTATACTTGTATTGCAAGGAAATTCTTCCAGTTTAATAAAATACTCACGCTGTGATTTCGACGAACACTTGCCCTTGATAAAATACATCAGACCAGTTTTCTTTGAATAGAGCAAGAAGTCAAAAATAAGATAAAGAAAAACGAATTCTCCAATCACCAAAGCTGCAAGCATCTTTCCTTGATTGCTGTTATCAGATCCTTAAAAATAGAAACAATATAAAGGGTTATCCAAAAAACACAGACCTACATAAATCCTTCCACGCTTCATTCTTCTCCCAAACATACATCAAACCGCAGGCATATTTTACGACCTACCGACTGAAACTAGACACTTCACGTGAAACTTAACTGGTGTGGTCAAACGTAAAGTATTAGGCTCAAAAATGAGCGAAACAAACTGGCAAATTTATGAAACATACCACTAATAACAGTGCGTTGTAGCTGCTGTGGAACACTAAGTATTATGCTCCAAATTAGTCCTCACACAACGCCAGTGAAGGTCTCACTACCCACCATATTATATAACAATATCACTAATAAATACACTGACATTTATAGCCGTTATAGGTTGGGTGCCCAAATCATGATTATATATATAATTATAATATTAAAGTGCCTATATCATGATTGGGGATTTTACATATTTAGGATATTTGAAACCTTCTGAGAAGATCTGTAATACATCTTCCTTTTCTAAAATTTCATCTTCATGGACTTTTTCGCTGTTAAAGTTGCCGAAAGTGACGTCTAAGCAGGAATTTGTAAACTGAAGTTTTAGAAAAGGAAGATATATTACAAATCTTCTCAGAAGGTTTCAAATATCCTAAATATGTAAATTTGTTCAGGTTTTAATATCAACTGAGAAATCGATCTGAAAGTTTATATAAACTCAGGACAAATTTGTATTCGATCTACAACACCTAATTAAACATTCATTTATTTTGAATGCCATGAATTATTTATGAATTTGATAATAAACTTTAGTAGGACAATACAAGAATTTCTTTACCTTGTCCTCCTTCCACGGTTTGTTGATTTGGTTTACATCTACATCTATCATGTTCGTCTGCGTGATATCCAATTTTAATTTTACCACAACTAGTGTTGCAGACAAATTTACATTTTTCTTTATCTAAAACCTTAAAAGAAATGTGAAGGTCGTAAGTACTTGTAAGGTTTTTTAGTGAAAATGGACAGACAGACAGACAGACAGACAGACAGACAGACAGACAGACAGACAGACAGACAGACAGACAGACAGACAGACAGACAGACAGACAGACAGACAACATACTTTTCTCCTAGGTGCATCTTTCTGTTTCAGATTACATTTACACTTGCAGTCATGTTTACTCCACCTACAAAATATACAAAATAAGACAAAATCAATAAACTGCACTTCAAATAAATAAATAAATAAATCCGCTTTATTTAATGAATAAATAAATAAATAAATGTTTTTTACCCCATTTTACCCCACTTCCGATTGAGAGTTTCGCAAAACATTGCGCGCAACTCAACCAAAAATCACGCGCAAACCCACTATCCTCTTTCAACCGGAAGTGCGCTAAAATGCGTGAAATTGCAGGATTCGCGATAAGTGATACGTAACACGTGTATTAACATCCCATTTAATGAAATGAATGCTGATTAATAAAAGGTTCGTCTGTTTAGCGTGTTGTTGTTATGTGTAGATAACCCTCAAAGTATTAATAATACAAGAGAGCACTCAGACTGCATATACCTCACTGATCTCGAACTAATACTGGATTAAGTATCTATTGTTTAAAAAATGAAGCCGGAAGTCAGCCATTACTAAGGGAGCAAGTGATGGTCTTTCCAGGGCCGTAGATAGTGGCGGGTGGGTGTTAAATCCAAAATATGATTTTTATAACGTTGATTATTATTTTTTATTGGTATTCAGACAGTTATATAGTTAATAATTGCGCAACAACATCACATTTGTTCCCAGAGTCACAGAATAAAGAACCAGTCGTTTAATATCAGGACTCTGACAATGAGTTTTCGCGTTGCGTTCGCGCTTCATGCCTTTATCCCGTTAGAGTAACTATTATTTTGCAGTCATTTGCTACTCACTTTTCACCAGAATGTTCGGAAGTTCGTTCCGAAGTTCGCAAGTTCGTTGGGAAGCTCAAAGCTCGTTTTAAGCTACGCATTTGATTGCCTTCTTGGTTTCTAGTAGCCGGCAATCAATTGCGTACTTCAAAACGAACTTTGAATTTCCCAACGAACTTGCGAACTTCGTAACGAACTTCTGAACATTTGGTGAAAAGTGACAAGTGAGTTGCAAATGACTGTCGTTGTCTTTGTAAATATGTAATACTGTAGTTTTAGACGAAATCTTTTGTAAAAATGAGAGAACGTGTCTTAAAAATATGTTTTAAAATCGGTTCAAAATTTTGCTCAAATATGATGTCAGATCGCGGGAAATGTCATTTCAGAGACTCAAATTTCAAAAATTTTCTGGAGGAGCATACCCCAGGACCCCTGGACATTGCGCAGTCTTACTGCCCCCTGATGGGTCTTTCTCGCGTATTCTGGCACCGATATAAACATTTTGTTGAATGAGATGCAGAATCTTTGAAAGAAAATATAGTTCAATATTCGTTTTGGGAACAGAAGACGTTTTAAGAAGACAAAGACATTTTTCAGGATTTTGGTCCCTTAGTAATGGCGGATTTCTTTTGTTTAGCTGGCTTCATTTTATGAACCAGTGGACAATAGGTTGCACTATCCAGTCTCTTTTGAGATCTGTGGTATACCTCCAGCAGCGGGTTACTAGAGGTGTTTAAAAAGAAAACGTACCATCCTGCTAACCAGGCTAGCTCACGAGAGCAAAACATGTATGAATGAATAAAATGCTTGATTGCACTCGTACCACAATTATGTAGAAATTTTGCAGGATAATGAGCGAAACCAAGCATTTCTTCTACACAGAGAATCTTGTGGTCAGATTTTTATTAAGTTCTCATCCAAATTCAACCAAAATTGAAAGGTTTCATCCTTGATCTATGATGAATATTTCTTAAACTATCCCAAAACCTGTGGGGTATTTTGCGAGATATCCTGCTGACTGACAGACAGACTCACAGACAGACAGACAGACAGACAGACAGACAGACAAACAAACAAACAAACAAACAAACAAACAAACAAACAAACAAACAAACAAACAAACAAACAAACAAACAAACAGACAACCGGTTCTTACGTCATATCAGGAGGACATTCTTTGCCTTTGGGAGCGGTGCTATGTTTACACTTGCAACTACAATCTCTCTCTTCACGATCAAAGAGATCCTTCGGACATTGGTCAGAATAAATACACTCTTCTCCACAGCTCGTATGGTTTTCCATTTGGATATCTAAAGCTCCGAAGTGTGACGAGACTTTCACTTTAACTAGAGTCATCGTTCTGTTTACACATCTTCTGTCCAGAGGAGAGGAGTCGGGATCACATCCCTGGCAACGATACAATGTGACGAAGTGTGGTAAACCATGTTGGTTGACAGGAACAACACTGGGTAAAGCCTGGCACTTGACATTATCATTCTTATCCAGATGGCCTACAAACAATATACAATATTTGACATTTCACTCCATTAACTTATTCCTGCCTAAACCGGTTAAAAACGGTCCTTTTGTTTTACCTTAAACCTTGGACTACCAGGGTTACCCTAGCACCCGGGTCAAAGTTAGCCCGGGTTTACAAGCAAAATTTCACAGTTAGGGTCACCTTGCTACCTGGGTCAACTTTATTAGACCTGGTACCAAGCACTAATAACAAGAACCAGTAAAAAGTTGTCCCGGGTAGGAAAGTTGTCCTGGGTAGGTGAGTTATCCCTACTAAATGCATTTACAAGGACAAAATAGAACCCGACTACTAGGGTAGCCCTAGTGGCGTGATAGGGTTATACTGACTTTGTAGTTTACTGTCGTGGCAATAGAAACGTTCCTAAAATATCGTTGCAATATATTCCTCAAGTTGATCAATTCATTTGATGAAAATTATTGCTAACTTCCTGTTTTGAATTTGATTGGTTTCTGGTTTTTAAACAACCAATAAGAAACAGGATTAGTTGCCAAACACCAATTAAATTCAACGGAACGCTTCTATTGCCACGTAACAGTGATGTGGCTGACAACTTTCTTGATCTGTGTGAAGTCCGCGCACTTGCCAGTACGTCCGAGTGAACGCCACTGACCTATATATGTGAACGCCTGACCCAAGGTGTCTTGTTCTAAATTAGTCTGCGCATGTGCGGCATTCGTTTGTTTGTGAGCCTCGCTCAGAAGAATGCTTGGAATGTAGTCGATATATTCAGTCATTCTGATGTATATTGTTGCTTTGAAAAAGACGACAATATTTTGAGTTGTTAACCCTTTCAACCATAATTCTCTTTTAGTATTTTAGGCCCTGTTAGTTAAATGAAGTGGATTGAGTGTTCAAGTCAATTTCTCCTTGTTGTGTTTACATCAAGAAGATTGAATGTTTTCGATCTGATCGACTGAACGAATGGCTGAAGTCAATCCACGAAGTTGAGTGGATTGACTTGATATTCAAGCAAGGATCGACTTGAATGTCTCCAATCTGATTCATGACGTAAACACGGTTTGACTTGAAAATGTCTTGATACGTTAAGTTAGTACGTGTTGTAAACATGGCGGACATTGAAGAAAGCCCAGATGAAATAGTGTTGGAAACCCACTTACAAAAAGAAAACAACAGATCGGATTCTCCATGTAAACGTGCGCCCGGATTGACTTCACTCGCGTTTTTCGATTCGATTCGATTGGACTGCCAATCCACTTGATGTAAAGAGGGCCTTATTCTCACTAACGCCAAACGATTTTATTCGTCATTGAAAAGTCTTTTAGGTTGAAAGGCTTAAAATGACATGCATAACTACAAAACATTATCCTCTTGGCTAAAAACGATCAATTTTGTTTGTTATAAATGTAGCGTAGCTTGGTTTCAAGTTTCAGGCACTTGTCAGTGAAAACAACGAAAATCAACAAAGAAATCTAAACAAATTCTGCTAAAAGGCATGCAGTGTATTCTAATTGGCATAAAATATACAGCTTATCACAACAACCATTTCTTTAAAAGAAACATTAACGAGTGGTCGGCTTCTGAGAAAATTAAAGATCGCTAGTTTGGAGTTCTTTCTCAAACGATCCCAAGCATCGTAGCGCTGCCATCTCGTCCCAGTCTTAACTCGTTTTGTTATATATATATATTTCTCATCATTTATTAGTTATCTCGTTTGCAATTATGATAAAGTGTTTTGTTTACTTCGATTAAAAACGCAGTGGTACGCCTACGCTTTCAAACTGTCAGCCGTCAGGCCGCTATAGCCTGCGGTATAATTCAACCTCTCGCCCAAAATGCCCCAAATGAATTGAAAGCTGAAGTGACACAGCAGTCAATGCAAGCTTCTAGCTCTTTACGCTTCTGACGTTTTACATACATATAGTTTCGCCTCTTCCGTGAGGCTAAGCAACGTGTTTACGTACGGGATATATCCACTAGAATTCAGAATTCATCAAGTGCCTTTTGGATGCAAAACGGAAATGACAGTGTATATAGGACCTATAGGTATTAGTCTTATCGCTAGGCTTCCTCACGAATTTGAAGAGAAAATGCTTTTAATAGTCTCTAGTAATATTAATCTAAGACGTTGACCATCGTATAGTGTGCAGACTACCAGGGTTAAAAATACTAAGCCGAAACGATTATTGTAATTAAATTTTTGGTAATTGAATTTTCGCATTTAACTAACAGCTGTGACCTGTTGCCATTATTTACAATAACACACCATTCAGACAGTACATCTTCCAGCAGAATCCAACTATGATAAATTATTTAGCTTTACATGGTTTCGCAATAAGTATTATAAAATATGCAAATTAAAGGCGAAGGCGGTCGGAAAAACATTCCATCGTACGTCACGCATCCAACGTTTTTTTGGATCACTTTCGTGGTCTTCCTACCGTTGGACTTCCTACATTTTCGATTTGAATGCAATGACACATGAAAATGCAAAGGCTTCGCGATATTGAGGGAATCGTACACCGAAATACTAAAATATTAAGCATAAAAGGTTGTACTCTTTCTACACAAATGTTCATACATATAAACACGACTGAATGACGCCTGCTGGGTGAACGCACACAACAATTCGGGTTTTAAAAGGCATGTTTAACACGAATCACGGTTGTGAAGGATTCTTGTCATTGTTAATAACAATTGATCATTATCTATACTGATAGTTCCTGGATAAATCCATCGAGAATAATCAATAATTAAATGTAGTCCGGACTATTTGAAGTTAAATTGCTTGTTAGGCTTTTGTAAACTAACACATTGAGAGAGCCATTAGGTCCATTCACCTTCCGTTTGTAATACGCTTTCCGTGTAGCCAGAAACGTTTACTATAAAACAGTTGTTTGGAACTATATAATAGGACTATAATTAACAGTAGAAATGCTAAGGTCTTTACGCTGTATACTAGTGGTGAATTATATAGAACATAGCGATAATCGTTTGACTCGTTTACATTCTAAAGCGTTTGTGTAATCGGATTCCGACTGAAAATACGTTGTACTTCACTAGTCATGTGGACGAGTGTGATCCATGCGTTCAGACATCTGGGTCTCAGAATGACAGAGAACGAACACAGCGGAATAATTCACGTTATATTAAGAGAATGTTTAAACAATTTAACAGTTAAGGTAATGAACAAAACGCACAATCAAGAAGAAGAAAGAGTGACTCACTTACCAAAGACAGATTTCCCATTCGTAATACAAATGATGAATACCAAACATAGAGCAACGTATACGAACATCTTTGGCTCCGAGAATAAATAATAGGTATATATTGTAACTTGGCAGTCGTTCTCCGATTAAATATAGACGTATATGTCTTGATATGGTTCTTTCGTGAGGACGGTGTTTGTTTGTTGTAGTGACGGACGAAGGCACGAAGCTCTCTTTTTATCTCTGGGTTGTTCCGCTAGCGAATTGTTAACGTCCCCCCGCCAGGAAATTCTTAATGAGTTACACCCAGATCAGATATCTAAGTTATCTCCTTTGAGACATGCGTTTTGTTTCCGGAAGATTCGTCAACAAAGAGTCACGGCAAAAGGCAAGCGTACTAACAACCAAGTAAGACTCGCCCATGAACGGGGGCGTCTCGTTCATGTAGAGAACAATTGTAGTATACCTGCAGAAACTCCAATATTTACCAAAGGTTTTTAGAAAGTAAACAAACATTTACTATAGAAGTTTCTGGTTAAAATTTATGCTAAATTTAACTTCCTTTACTCAAAAGAAACTTTGGCTAAAACACTACAATCAAAACGAAGGCTGCTATTTCCTTTCCAACATAACTTTGCTTCTGTAATTGTAGTCATGTATGCATGTAGAAAGGATATACTTTTTAAAACAGAGAACATAAAAGCTTTGGGACTGGTCTTGCATGATTAAGTACGTGAAAGTTTAGTATCCAATCCGGTACTGAAAATAGATCGTAATGAAGATTCTGCATGTATATTGCATGGTATTTGGGCTAATAATTACTGTAGTATATTTAACATTGCATCTTAATATGGCCTAAATATATAATTATATCTAAGATACATGAAATTCCTATGCATACTAAATTTCAAAAAAAACAACATTCATTACATTAGATTATTTGTACATCCTAAGCATACCCCACAATGAATGTTTAAACAGGACTCAGGATTTGATGTTAACCCCGGCATACGCGAACAAAGTATGTAGCAAGCAAATTTTTAAAATGCTACTTTTTAGTCGATTTTCAAAAAAAAAATGTTCACGTAGACAAAGAAAAAAGAAACTGGCACAAAATGGAGTCTTCCTTTAAAGCGTGGTGGTGTCGAAATGCGGAACCGAAAGGAACGTACTAGACAGACTATAGACAGACAAGTTAGTCGTGTGTGCATGTACATATATGGATAGTTGACCGAACCATCCAAGTATGTACACGACTCTCTTATGACTCATTCTTATTGATATAAAATGCTAATATTTCTAAACTCTTCAAACTATTCATTTTTATAAGTATATATAAAAAATGTAACTGAGGAGGACTGGAGTATTCCGGTCAATAATTTTAGTCAGACTGAATGTAGGAAAGTTTCAGTATAATTATTTTACTATTTATTTAGTTACTTAGTTATTTTCTTACAGTTATCTATTTATCTATTTATTTTTATAACATATAGATGTAATATACAACGGCGTTTCTGATTGGCTACCGTTGCATGCGTGCTCCACATATGACTCGCTGGAGTACGTACGGTAATTTCAAACGTAATGGGAAACTAGCTTTTAATCAGCGAAATAAATATTGTTTTCCGTTGTTTTGTGTCTGATTCTCTGTTATAAAAGAAATGGTTCATGGTTTGGCCATCGAGTTATGGATGCGCGCGGGAAGTTAGGAGAGCACGAAAAAAGCGTATGAGTTGAGTGCTCTCCAACTTCCCAAGTGCATCCATCAATGGAGCACGCCAAACCAAGATATATATATATATATATATATATATATAATATATATATATATATATATATATATATATATATATATATATATTATATATATATATATATATATATATATATATATATATATATATATATATATATATATATATATATATATATATATATATATATATTTACTTATTTATTTATTTGTTTATTTATTTATTTATTTTATCAAAATATTGAGTAACCATTATCATCCAATATTGTTTTCTTTTCAATATTACTTTCCCGAATGTCAAAAAAGACCAATTAACTAGAATTAAGTAGGTGTTATCTTATCACAAATCACTTTCACAACTCCCACGATTTCTTCGTGGTTTGAAGAAACATCCGTAAAGCTCCGTTTTTGGTCATAGTTCTATTCCATGTACAATATCAGATAAGAATGAGGAAGACCCTCATGCAGACAGAATTTGTAAATTTTATGTGTGAGGAAGCAGAAACTGCACAGAATGCAACATTTAGCAATGATCTGTCAATATTCATCGTGGGAAAATGACGATATAGGTAGTAGCTTTTAGTTCTTTGACGATCACAGTTTTATGGTATAAGAGTTCTTTGTCAGGTATTCACTAAAGCAGGAATGCAGTTTAAATATTCATTAATCGTTATATACATATACATGTTCACTTAGCAATCACAAAATCCACGCAGTCACGATATACTTTGGCAAAATTGACGACGGTATTAATTCCTACAAATGGTGTCCAACCAATTATCCCCCGAGATTTGAAAGAAAAACAGTATATTTTTACCATGTTAATTAAGCCAATTGCAGATCGTAAAAAGTGTGTTATGCCTTGTCCACACGTATCTGTTTTCGTTCGAAAAAGCAACTTTTTTTATCCGTTTATCAAAAAAAATCCGCGTCCACACAAGAACAGGGAAACGGCGTTTTCAAAAATTTCCACTTTGGAGACGGTCTTCGAAAAGTTCCGTTTTTGATAACCGCTTCATCGTTTACGCCATGTGGACGGAAGCTAGGCCAATCCGTAACGAAAAAGTTGCGGTTTCAAAAAAGTCCGGATACGTGTCGACGTAGCCTAATTACGACCAGTATATAGCGAAAACGTATATATTTACGTAGGGAAAGAAACAAAGAACAGTGACGAACAGATATTGATAGGTTGCTCACATGTCCTATTAATAGGTAAATTACAACACTATCAATATATAGCTAAATGCACATGCATTTTTAAATATCTGAAATAGAGTGCTGCATGCGTAGGCAGTGTTTTAACAAGCGGCGCCCTGTGATGAAATGAAATATAAGCACTGTTTTATTTCATTTCATCACACTTACAATGAAGGGCTCCGTTCGAAAATTCAGTATTTCGTTATCAGAACTAAACAGATCATATAGGGCCACACACAAAGCCGTGAAAGATTAAATTATATACACTATAAATACTTTATCTTTATTGAACTATATATTTCTACAATAAGTAAAAGCCAATCTTTTCGGCGTGCAGTCATGCGCTTTCTTCGTGGCAAACATTTTATGAGAAAAATGTTGACAACTATTTGATAACCAACCCTGAAATAACAGGCAAGGTTACTGATTCCAGGTGACTTCCACACACGTGTCGGCCAGCGCTCGGATCAGAAGCACGGCACAGCCTTATTACCGCAAATTAAGAACTGTTTCCTGTGTACCAAAGAAGTTATAAATGATTTATTATAGACCTCTGTGTGTAAATAAAAATAAAATAGTTTTTATAAATATTACCATTTCATTCTTACATGTGTTTTGTTTTGTATACATTGGTTTGTAAACGGCCACATTCTATTTCTGTTTCTATTCCAAAAAAAGCTAATTGCTACTCCATATCGGAAAAACCTAATTAACCTGCCTGGCTTTCCCGAACGGCGTGCGCCTGCCCAAAAATAAATGGCACACGAGGAGCTGGTAAGGAAGCATTGTTGGTAGTAAAATAGCATAGTTCGAGATCGTGGGTGGTTCGAAACATAGAGAAAGAACTAACATAAAAACACTTAATATTTTGCATTTTTATTTGAAGTTACAACTTACAAACATAAACAACTATCACATTTTATCCTTAAATTCTGTGATGGTTTCACAACTAGAAAATCTCAGTGAACATGATTGTGAGCATGTATATATATTTAACGATAATATAAATACCGGAAAAAACAAAGTTTCATGGTATAGTACCGCATGTAGACAAAAATTCTGAGCATGTTGATTGTGTAGTCATAACAGAAAAAACAAACCTATGAATAGAATTATTGGGAACCGGGTGAGGCAAATGTTTGAACTATATGCATAATGTTGTAAACAGCCGCTTTTTAGAACATTCTACAGCACTCTACGTTCATACCGGCTACATGCAACTTCAGAACGAAATTGGAAAGTGTCTTTTTAAATATTAAGAACCTTAACGAGTCTGGTTTTTGAAATCTAATTTACAAAAATTGTGCTTAGCAAGACCCAACAAAGAAAACAGCAAAGTATAAATTGCAATATACATTATATATATGAAATATAGTAAGGTTAGATATACTGCCGAAACAGAGAACGTATAGGAGTCTATAACGTTTCGAGCGAAGGCCCTTCGTTTCTCTCTTACGTTCTCTGTTTCGGCAGTATACCTAACCTTACTATATTTCGATTGTTGTTTCTACACTGCCTACGCAGCACGCTACTTTTATTTTTTATATATATATAGTATATGTATATTTATATAATTTCATACACACTACAATTAGCCACGTGGAGGTAAAAGGGAGTGTATAGGACTGTGTTCAGACAACACGAGTCAACCTATCAATCACTGAAACAATATTTCTGCCAACGTTCTCAGTGTCATTTTTAACAATATAAAATATTAGTTTTTAACCCTTTCACGCATGGCTTTCCATGACGTCTCCCCTTGACGAGTAAAATAATCTGGCGTTAGACAGAGTAAAATAGTCTGGTGTTAGACAGAGTAAAATAATCTGGCATTAGACAGAGTAAAATAGTCTGGTGTTAGACACAGTAAAATAGTCTGGCGTTAGACACAGTAAAATAGTCTGGCGTTAGACAGAGTAAAATAATCTGGTGTTAGTCAGAGTAAAATAGTCTGGTGTTAGACAGAGTAAAATAGTCTGGTGTTAGTCAGAATAAAATAGTCTGGTGTTAGATAGAATAAAATAGTCTGGTGTTACCGTGTTAGACAGAGTAAAAATAGTCTGGCGTTAGACAGAGTAAAATAGTCTGGCCTTAGACAGAGTAAAATCGTCTGGCGTTAGACAGAGTAAAATAGTCTGGTGTTAGTCAGAGTAAAAAGATAGAGTTGTCCACAACAACAATGCTAGTAAAAAGGTTAGCCTGTAATTGTCCAATTCTGACAACAGACATGCATACATGAACTTCATGATATATTTGAGCACTAATTGACAGATTTAAAAAAAGTGTTGATAATTGGGTGGGACGAGAAAAAATCCCACTTCCATAGTTCCAGTGATAAATGACCGCGGCTTTATGTTGACTCAGCATGCGACCGCTGTGGTTACTGTGTTGCAGAGATTCAAAAACAGGAAGTCTGTACGACGTGGTCAACTTGCAATCATTAAAATACCAAAAACGGGTCAATTGCACGCCGAGAACCAAAAAACGCGTATCTGTCTGATAGTATACGGACTAAACTATCTACATTTTGGCTCCTGTATGTAGAAGTTTCTTTTAAGTTGGGGACCTTTTAGACGAAGATCTGACCAATTTGGTTCGATTTTTACTGGATCTATCCTTGAGATATTTTTCAAATAAAATGATGATGTTGTTTGACATTTCAGGTCGATCCATGCATTGAAAAAAGCGTTCCGCGTACTCCTTTAGATCGATCTCACACTCGTTTAGAATCATTAAATTGATCTCACACTTGCTTAGATCGATCTCACACTCGTTTATTCTCGGTGTAATGTAACAAACGTTTGTGAATATCTGAAACATTTTCTAAGCATTTGAAAAAGCCTGGTTCAAAAATAAGGCACTCGCAGACAGATGCAAGGCCATGATTGAGAAATATTAATTACCAAACACAGGTGGTCGCAACCTGCCTACACGCGCGACTGATTCGCGATCGATCCTCATGATCGGAAACGTTTCAGCAATTTGTAAATATATAGTGATCGATCGGAAAGGTCAAAACCAGTTTGATTGACTACGATCAAGCGAGAAAGTTGAACCAATTTTTTGAACCCTGATTTCAACGTCTGAACACCAAGGCAAATAAGCGCAGACGATTATAGAGTGTGCTTTGTAATCATTTACGTGGTATATACAATAAACATTCCTTGTTTTCCTTCAATAAACAGATCCTTGTCTGGATCTATCTGGGGGTATACTTGACGATTGTATGTGAACCAACTTTAACTTTCTACGCGGGAAAAATGAATTTCATGTGCGATAATTAACTCTTAATTAGAGATCTTTATTAAATCCTGATTATTTACTAAGCCAAGATATTTATCTTTTAAAAGCGGCGTGTCTACTTTCCCAGTAAGATCTGCGATCACTATCTCAAAAAGATTAAAGATAAAAATTCATTAAGTCTTCAACACAACAATGCCATCAAAGGCCCCATGTATCGAATTAATGAGTATTCCATTGCGCTAAATTATGAAGCAGTCATTTTGTGTGTAATATTAATGGCGACGTTTTCAAGATTAGTCCGTGAACCAGACTTTCAAGAAATGTACGTTCAAAACCGCTTGTTATGATTTCCAGATAAGTTGCGCAACAAGTCATCGAATATACTCGACTTCAAACCTTTCAACAAATACGTCTGCCGCTCGGCTAGCCTTTCTATTTAAACTTAGTAACTTATGGTTCAATCAAAACGCAATTAACTACGGTGTATTAATTGTACTTTATTGTACATAGTGTACAACCGTATAATATTAACTGCTCAACCAGTACAACTAAATTCTATACTGATCTATTTCAACTTGTTTCTGTATTAATTTAACCCTTTACTTGGCATTGTTGCTATTTGGAAACCTATTAATTTACTGATTTACTCTGTCTAACACCAGACTATTTTACTCTGTCTAACGCCAGACTATTTTACTCTGTCTAACACCAGACTATTTTACTCTGTCTAACACCAGACTATTTTACTCTGTCTAACACCAGACTATTTTACTGTGTCTAACACCAGACTATTTTACTCTGTCTAACGCCAGACTATTTTACTCTGTCTAACACCAGACTATTTTACTCTGGCTAACACCAGACTATTTTATTCTGTCTAACACCAGACTATTTTACTCTGCCTACTGACACCAGACTATTTTACTCTGTCTAACACCAGACTATTTTACTCTGTCTAACGTCAGACTATTTTACTCTGTCTAACGCCAGACTATTTTACTCTGTCTAGCACCAGACTATTTTACTCTGTCTAACACCAGACTATTTTACTCTGTCTAACACCAGGCTATTTTACTCTGTCTAACATCAGACTATTTTACTCTGCCTAACACCAGACTATTTGACTCTGTCTAACACCAGACTATTTTACTCTGTATAACACCAGACAATATATTTTACTCTGTATAACGCCAGACTATTTTACTCTGTATAACACCAGACAATATATTTTACTCTGTATAACGCCAGACTATTTTACTTTTGGAGACCTCTTGCAGGTAATCTGCCTGCATGGTAAAGGATTATAACTTCCAATTTTGTATTTTAATTCGTTTTTCCTTTTTCTGTATTGATAATTTTACCCTGTATAAATAAAGTTTGTCTATGTCTAACCACTACTGTTAAAACAAGACTACTTTACTTGCTCTACATCCGAATGTTTTTTGTTTTTTTCAAACATTGACGTTGAGCCTGTGTGAAAGGTTAAAAGTGTTGCAATCGGCGAAGTTTGAAGTTCATTGAGTGATGTGTAGGTAGTGTTTACGGTAGATCAAAGTGAAAAAGTGGCAAACTGTACCGAGAATAGTTTTGGTAACGAAATACTGACGTTTCGAGCAATGACCCTTCAACAGAGTAATTTAGGTAATGAAGGGCTCCGCTTGAAAACGTCAGCCTTTCGTGATAAAAACCACTCTCGGCAGTTTACCACCTTTTCACTTTGCTCTAGTTTAATGGGTGGGACATTGGACCACACACGGTTCAGGCCCAAAATATACTGCCGCTATCTTTGAAACAAAGATGGGCGCAAATAGAGTACGATTCGAGTACTATCAGTAACCATGACAACTTCCCGACTTAACCCTGGTTTTGACCTTTGAAAGTCTCACATTCTTACATGAAAGAATTTCGTGTACTGCCGAAACAGGCGGTATACATGTACCTCTCACGCGATATTGTTCGAGATTATTTGTACCAATGAACATAATTGATTACAATTAGAACCAGACATAATTGGTCTGGCGCCGCCCAAAAACAGCTTAGACAAACAAACAAACAAACACCGTAGCATGAGCAACGATCATAATACGAACAACTGTTATGGAACTAAGATATTTCCGTTCAGGACTTTAACCTGCAGTGTCGCCAAGTCGGTTCCCTACCCAACTCAAGCCCCCAGTGGTCTGCTGTGCGTCTTTTCGGAGAGAAGTGCATGCTTGGGCTAACCCAAATAAAAATCCTAACTCTAATCAGTAAGGAGCATGGGAACGAATTCATAATTGACAATGTGATCGGTTACTTATAGGCAATCAGAACTAGATTATGTACGACATAATTTATCTGGTCTTTACCGACATAAATCTTTAATGACATATTTTGATGAGCTGATAAAGTTCAAGTTCGAGTAAAGAACAGGAAGCTATAAGGTACTCAGAAACACATTTCCGAGAGACGAATGAGTTTCATGTAACCTTCTGGCCTTCCAACATCCAGAAGCGATTCTAGGAATTATAATATGAAGACGAACTTCCTCTGTCGTTTGTGTATATACTTAAACAAGAATATTTTTCAAGTTTGTTCCAATGCTATACTGCTACACGCAAACGTCGGAAATCGCAACGTTTTAGTTATATAACATATTTTATGTTAAAATCAAGTTTGTGCATTCACTGATTATTCATGCAGTGGCGGATTATCCAGTAGGCCAAAGCCTACATGCCCGGGCTTGCAAGAGGCCCATAATTTCCAGAGAATGGATTTTTCATTAAGATTATTATTTTTTTATTGTTTTCAATCCAGCAATGAGCATCGTACACTGCCTCAGAATGCAGGAAATGGCGTTTCCAAGACTCTAAATTCAAAAAAATTCCCGGAAAATATCGTCATGAAGGCCGGTGAATTTTATTTAGCCTACAGGCCCCGAAACTGGTAATCCGCCACTTTGTATATTGATTCAAAGTTTTGACTTTCTATTTCTATTTTCTGTTTGTTAAATATAACCATGCCCTACTAACCATTAAAGAGTTGTCTCAAGCAACAGAAAGAGCAAACACGCAGCACTGTTTAATCCTTTCATGCATAGCTTTCCAAGACGTCTCCCTTTGACGAGTAAAATCGTCTGGCGTTAGACAGAGTAAAAAGATAAACTTGTTCCTCAACAATGCCCATGACGAATGATGGTTAATAACAGCAAACTCTTGTCAGTACTTTTATACAAAGCCAGTTTGTTTGAGGATTTGATGGGCTTTTGGCAGTTTTACAAGCAAGGAAGTAAGGATGTAAAGAAGGAAGTAGCAAGGAAATAAACTAAGAAAGCAAACACGCATGTAAATACACAAGAACGAAAGGAAGCAAGAAAGTAAGGAAGACATAGCAGGAAGTTTAAACAAGCTAGCAAGAATGTAAATATGCATGTTACCAAGCCAGCAAACAAACAAACAAACAAACAAGCCAACCAACCAACGATTCTATCATACGGGTGACAAAAGTAGCAACTCTTCCTGTATGTTGACATCACATGCAGGATGTGACGCACCAGGCCCATACAAGAATTTAATAAGATCATGCATGCATGCAGGCCAAAAAAGTACGAGGAAATCCTTAAACGTCAGTTAGCTTGAAGATGCTTGTCAGGTTTACAAAAATGCCCGAAACTGTGGAATACATAAAGCTGTGGATAAAGAGCTCCGCTCATTACGTCAATATTTCGTTACTAAAAATCTCAGCAGTTTAAACCTTTTCACTGAGCTCTGTTCAAAACACTGGCTACACAGCACTCTACAGCATCCTTACTTCTCTGAATAACATGTCAGCCTGTGGTACACTGGCTACACAGCACTCTACAGCATCCTTACTTCTCTGAATAACATGTCAGCCTGTGGTACACTGGCTACACAGCACTCTACAGCATCCTTACTTCTCTGAATAACATGTGAGCCTGCATGTGGTAGACTTTTAGAACTTCTTCATGTGAATATATATATATACTGAGTAAAATATCCCAAAAAACATTCCTTCAAAATCAAATCCTGTTCTTAATACGTTTATCTCATAGCTTACCGGTCAGAAAAACCTCCAAAACACTTCCCATTACGTCACGTTGTTGATAGACGTCACTACGACCCTCAGTATTGCCCATCGATCGCCACGCCAATGATTAATATGCGAATTTTAGTTGCGTTTCTCATGCAGACTTAGTCTGCTTTATATATTTTCCAACGATACTTCTCAGCCGCAGATTATGTAAACTATAAATTAAGTTACAAATATATACTAAGTCGCAGAGCAAAGTTTCATATAAGATCTCAAAAAAACGTCACACAGACTGTTAGCACCGGGTCAAAGTTAACCCAGGTTTACTAGACAAGCAAAAATTTCACCGGTC
The DNA here is from genome assembly GCA_035771165.1 of Paragorgia papillata. NCBI lineage: Eukaryota > Metazoa > Cnidaria > Anthozoa > Scleralcyonacea > Coralliidae > Paragorgia > Paragorgia papillata. The sequence continues at coordinate 1,685,219 of JAWNZC010000002.1, read as the reverse complement.
ACCCTGCTGCCCGGGACAACAGACGTGGTTATACCCAGCACTAATAATAAGAAGCTTGGAACAAGTAAAAGTTGTCCCGGGTAGGCGAGTTATCCCTAGGGTATAACCCTACCCCCTTCTAAACAGGCCCTAACACTAAGCATTATTGAAATAATTATGGTTAGGGTTAGATATTTTTATACTGCATGTGAAACGCCCTATTGCACTACGGAACCACTATGAATAAACAATTACATCATTTTATACAGCATACATTACTCTAATGAGTATTACGCACTTGACCTTTGAAGCAAATATATATATATATATAAATAGTGAAATAAAAGTAGCGTGCTGCGTAGGCAGTGTAGAAACAACAATCGAAATATCACGTTTCTCTCTGACGAAGGGCCTTCGCTCGAAACGTTAGACTCCTACGTTCTCTGTTTCGGCAGTATATCTAACCTTACTCTATTATAAGTAATATTGGGCATTTCACTCGATTACATAGCATGTTCTTAGGATTTTGGGTGAAGGAAAATTCGAGTGTACAATATATACATAAAATGTATATATAATAAACCCAATTCTCTCCTGGCATTACCACCTTAATATATATACAGAACTCGCGATCGGCAACGCCCTCCGTGGCTCAGTGGGCAGAGCATTGCACTAGAATCGCAAGGTCGTGGGTTCAATTCCTGCCGGAAGGCCTGTGTAGTTGCATTTTTCACAACTGGTCCTGGTCTGGTCTTAAAATGTATATATTCTACACTCGAATTTTCCTTCACCCAAAATCCTGAGAACATAACCTTACTATATTTCGATATATATATATATGGTATATATATGATATATATATATAAGTCTGGTAGCGAAGACTTTAAGGTAAAACTATACTTTATACTTTGTATTTTGCTCTATCTATATATGGTATTGAGCACTCTCTAACATTTCGTGAACCATAACTCACTTATATATATATATATATAATCATATTAATAATGCCTGCAGATACCCTACGTGGCCACGTGTCGTACACAAACTCTAAATTATACACGCATGCCTGTGATCAGGCATTTACGTCATAAGCATATAACAGCATAAATTATTATATTTTTGGGAGTGTGTCGTCTACGTAAGGTTTCGCATCCGGATCAACCACACACGACAAACGTATCTTAGGTTATATCGTGGTTATATAAACGGTCCACACCCAGCCGGAGCTTCTTGTAAGAGAAAGCAGTCGAGCAAGAGAAAGTGAAAATGAATCGCTGTTACGGTTTTAACGTTTATACTCTGCTTACATTAACCATTGTCACAAGCTGGCTTCACACAGGTAGGAACCTTTAATAAAGTCTTCATATTATTACTCAAACGTTTACTTTAGATATGTAATTATATATATATATATATATTAACTGTTCATCAACTTTAAAGAAAGTTGTCTTGTGTATAGCTTAATCAATCGATCAGCGTGCTAACTATACTCCTCCAAGTCTCGATGGAGCGTGATGTTCATATTGTAACATGATAAAGGAATGTATTAAACGAGCTTACATTTGCCAATACAAATAATTGTACTCTAAGTGATCTCTCGCGCAGAATATTTGAGTATACGCGTGTATATACTTAATCATAGTAAGGGAAACAACACAACAAGAAATCGCGCTGATCTACGACAAAATCGGTGATCTATATGTTTCGTAATCTTTGAAAAATTATACTCATGCTTTACATAACTTAACTATTGCTCTGTGTATTTTGCTTAATCGATTGCGTCAAGAATAATGGATTATTTTTCGCTTTACTTATGTCCAAAGCAAGTTATCATGTCATGTTTGTGTCATTACATGATTATTTAGCTTGTGTAGTTGTGCTTCTTCAAACCACAGCACCAAGAGTGCACTGAAAATGTGTAGAAAATATATTCATAACCGCATTCCTCGAGACAGACCGGATGCTATATGGAAAGACGTCTTTCCCCCACTTCACAGCATGTCAAGCAAATATACCTCGAGTAAGTTCCGAGTTCTCACGATATACCAGTGGTTTTTTGCGCGAGTCACAAACGGATTCAACGCCCAGAAGACGACATCCTGTTCTAGCGAAAGCGAAAGAGCATGGCCATGATTGAAAAATGAGACTTTCAGAAGCATGACGCCCCACAGCATGATGCGTGGGACAAACTGATCTTTCAAAAGCAACGTGGGTTTAAATACGTCAAAGGTTTAAGCCATTAGATACAGTCAATAATTTCAGAATATTAATACATTAGAAGAAAGAAACTTTAAGAAAGCAGTGTACATCAATCTTTTCGATTTGTATTCCTACAGTGGAACGCCTAAACAACACTATATTTACTCTGATGAAAGGTTCCGCTCGAAACATCAGTTTTTTGTTGCTACTTTGCTCTATTCAAAACACTGCCTACGCAACACTCTACTTTTTTTACACTACTTTTGATGTTTAATACACTCAGGATGGAATCGCCAGCATTTTTGAAATTATACGTTGATATTTCGGTAGCCAGAGCGTTCCCCTTGCACGACCCTTTCCAAATGAAATCTCCTGGAGTTTAATATTGGGCTGTCAAAAATTATTGAAGGTAGATTTCTAACGTTTCGACCACGAAGGGTCTTCTCAAAACGTTTTAGAAATCTACGTTCAATAATTTCAGCAGTATTCAAACCTTACAGTACTATATTTCGATTTGTATTTTAACACTGCCCACGCAGCACACTACTTTTATTTCACTATTAAACGTCTTGACGTCTCTAGCTTCGGGTTTTCCGGCTGGAAATGGTAAACTTTAAGCTGAGATAAAGATATGCTTGCTTGAACGCGGCGTTTCTCTTGATAAAGTACATGCTTACGGTTTTAAAGCCCTAATCAAACGAGAACGCAAGTCATCGCAAGTTGGCAGTGACGCTATCTCAGCCAGCCGCTCTGAATAGTTTCCCGAAAATATCATGTACCGTGACAAAGTTAAAACTTGTTTAAAACACTCATGAAATCTTTATTTTGTTAATTTGGGTGTTCGAACGACCGCCACAGAAATTCTGACTGCCAACTTGCGATGACTTGCGTTCTCGTTTGATTAGGGCTTAAAAGCTTGACTGCATGTTTAATTTCTAAGGTCTCTATTTTAACATTATGTTAAAACCGATAGATTCGTCAAATTGGCTAACGATTTTCCGGTCAGGAAAGGTTAGAATTTTAAAAGTGTGAAATATTTGATATATTAAAAGCTCTGTTCAAACATTTAAATAAGGAGCAATGAAACAAGCCCAGTTTTATATTTCACGCATGCTATTAATTAGACATGAAGGACTTCAGTTTTATATATATATATATATATATATATATATATAATATATATAAGTGAGTTATGGTTCACGAAATGTTAGAGAGTGCTCAATACCATATATAGATAGAGCAAAATACAAAGTATAAAGTATAGTTTTACCTTAAAGTCTTCGCTACCAGAGGTTTCACCCTAAACGGGATCATCGAGTCGCCTGATGATCCCGTTTAGGGTGAAACCTCTGGTAGCGAAGACTTTAAGGTAAAACTATACTTTATACTTTGTATATATATATATATATATACTATAATGGGCTTACCTCAAATGTTGATGGTCGCTACTGTCAGTTTCACGCTGGGGGATCTTCAGAGTCGCTCTATCTTTACGGTATTGAGCTTTCCGACATTTCGCGAACAACACTTTGTTTGTTTGAATTGAATATATATATATATATAGAGAGAGAGAGAGAGAGAGAGTATATTCACATGCACTTATAATCTAGTAATCTCGCGATCATACTTTTCTCAATATTCAACTCAAGTGTATACCAATATATCTTTCACCGAACTTCCACGCGGTTCCACGCTTCCACCTCATATATACATGAAACAGAATTCATAATGGAGCTCTCGTAGTCCACCGTATGTATATATTTCGTTTGTTTCCATGTGGACAGTATATTGAAAGAATAATTGCGTTTTTAAACGGTTTTAAAACGTGTATATAGGTTTGCAAAACATTCTTATTTCGTTTAAAAAAAAAAACGCGTGGCATTTTACCACCTTTTCGCTTTGCTAAACAAAAGTGAGAGAATAACATCAAAGACAATATGAACAAAAAAGGAGAATGAGGAATGAAGAAGTAAAAGACCGAAGCTTATGACGAAAGAAGTTGTATTCCTGACCGACTTTGTGAGGAATAAAGCCCCGCACAGACGACCAAGTTTTTCTTCACAAGTTCCTTGGTAACTTTCCTTGCTCGTGTATACGATGAACACGTTTTTTTCAAACAATTTTCCTTGACAAGTTATAATTGCTCGTGTGTACGGTTGGACAAGTTTTCCTTGACAGTAATGATCCCGTAATAAGCTTCGGAGATGATCTTGTCAAGTTTTCCTTGACGACTATACACGCGAACACATTTCCTTGTTCAAAAGCTGGCATGACCAGCTTTTGAACAAGGCTCCTTGTCAAGGAAAAACTTGTCAATTTGTGTCGTGCACACGAACAAATAAAACTTGTCAAGGAAAAACTTGTCAAGGAAAACTTGGTCGTCTGTGCGGGGCTTAAAGCGGAAGAAGATGGTATCCAAAACGCTGCGCAGAACTCGATTTTTTTACACTTTCCAATAAAACACACCACTATCTTTAATATATTGTACGACAAATATATACTGTATATTTTGTACTTTTTTGTACTTCACACGCCTCGTTTAATTATATAATAACTCGGTAATCGCGTATTTATCATTTATTTTTAACCGATTGTGCTATTCAGACGTGATATTGCGTTGTCATCTTGACGAAATATCTAAATGATATTGGGCTATTAATGTAGCTAACTATAATGGGTGCTGCCAGGAAATGAATGAAAACAAACGCCCTTTGATTATTTGTTGACCGTCACACATTGCTGGAGTTCTTAGCAACTCTTGAGTTGTTCAGTAAGGAATTATGATAGGGAAGCCCAGTGGGAGACCAACCTTCAACACTCTTTGTTTCTGAACAAACTCGACTGACATATGCCCCCCAAAAAGCCTTGACTCACATGACTCACATTTGAAATGTATAATTAACTATTGTAGGTGCATGAGAACGCTTTGTAACCCTTTGGGTTTTAATCTTATGCTCCCTTCCATTCTGTTTTTTTTAACATATATTAGTTGATGTACTGCTCCTTTTCATTTTTCTTTGTTAATACATTATTTAATGTACTGAATGGATAAATAAACAAATCTTGAATCTTGATAAAGAGTTGTTATCCAAAGATCTGATCGACTTTTAGGCCACATAAAAAAAATTACTTGTTTAGCGTCCACCTATTTCATTTTTTCCAGGTCGGGAGGGAGGTGGGGTTTTTTTGTATGTTTTTTTTTCTTGGCCACAATTTGGCCACACAGCATATGACAAATGCCATTGGTGGTCTAACAAAGACGTATTTAATTCTTTGAAAGTTTTCATGGCGATAATGTAATATAAATAAGTTTTGTGGAAAATTTTACGTGGTGTTTCCACAAAACCTATTTATAAAGACGTATTTGTTTTCACTCACTCATGTTTTATTAAACAGAAAACGAGTCGAGGTTTATAATAACTTAATGCGCAGGCGTGGAACATGTAAGGGTCTGGGTACGAGAATAAGTCCGAGGTCTGAACCCTTCCAGGGCAACTCCAGGGCATGAAGTTCGTCGGCGATTGCAAAGCGCAAATCACCATTTTTAATACTACACGTAAAACGCTGTTTTAAGAGTTTTCGCACTAAATTTATAGGGTTTTTTGAGGTCGGGGTCTTTTCTCTGGTCGGGCGGGGACGCTAAACAATTAATTTTTTTTATGTGGCCTTATCACCAGAAATTCTTATGAATTATGACGTATGGCAAGTGTTAGGTGATGAGAGCAGGTACATATGGCAAACCCATAGAGAAAACGGCGCAATTTGTAGAACAGTACAGCAAACTTACATATTCGTAATGTTTGGGTTCTCCTGAGCAAAATTGCAATATATCTTGTCGTTTCAAAATTTCATCTTCATGGACTTTTTCGCTGCCAAAATTGCTAACTACTTAACGGAAGTGACGTTGAAAAATGATTTTTCAATTTGTTCATGAATTATTAATGTTCGTTTACTAAGCAGTACATGTTTGTTTCCATTCCTCAGGAATTGCAGAAAGAGAGCTGAACAGACATGATAATAAATTGTGTAAAGCTCGTCCAACGCTGGTCGCGGTCGGATCCCCAAATTTTCACTATCTACCAATCTACGTCACGCTTCAGCGTTGCGGGGGATCGGTGGGTCGCTCGTCACCGCGGACTGTAAGCTGCGTGGCTGATACCACGAGTGATGTGAAAATAAATGCACAAGATTTAATCAATGGTCAAGTAAAAACAATTATGGAGAAAAATCACACATCTTGCAAGGGGCAGTGTGCAGATGAAGACACGTGCGATCCAGATTATGAACAATGGAATGCAGACATTTGTAGTTGTACGTGTAATTATCCAGATGGGCCACCAGAGCCTTGTCCAGAAAGATTCAAGTAAGAGGAAAAATAATAAAAATTATAATAGTGATAATGATTATCACGATGTTGATCATGAATTTAAAATGATAATCTGATGATTGTGATCTTGTGGAGGTGATGATGGTGGTGGTGATGGTGGTGATGGTGATAATGGTGGTGGTGATAATGGTGGTGGTGATGACGGTGATGATGGTGGTGGTGATGATGATGGTGGTGGTGATGATGATGGTGGTGGTGGTAATGATGGTGATAGTGGTGGTAATGATGGTGGTAGTGGTAGAGGTGATCGTGGTGGTGATCGTAGTTGTGGTGATGGTGGTGATGATGATAATGGTGACAGTAGTGGTGGTGATGATAGTGGTGATGATAGTGATGATGATGAAGTGTTTTTGACATTTTTCTTATATCTGTTTTTTTGTGTGTTTCAGATGGGACAAAGGCCTTTGTAGATGTGAATGCGATGTAGACGCAAATGTATTGAAATGTATTAAGGAAAAGAAGGTAATCTCTATTTAGCGGATAGTGGATAGCGAAAATATTGAAACTAATGAGAACACGTTGTTGTTGTTTTTAAGACATGGTCTTACGACAAATGTGGATGCGAATGCACAAAGCGAGTGGTGAGCCGATGCAAAAGAAAAAATAAATACTTGAACCCAGATACGTGCAAATGTGTAGATGAACCAGTACTTGGAGCACAGACAGGCAACGGTACATTGAAATTTATCAAAACTTTATACAATACAGTACAGTACAGTACAGTGCAGTACTGTGGAGTGCAGTACAGTACAGTACAGTACAGTACAGTACAGTACAGTACAGTGGAGTCTAGTGCAGTACAGTGCAGTACAGTACAGTGTAGCCTAGTACAGTACAGTGCAGTACAGTACAAGTACAGTGCAGTACAAGTACAGTGTAGTGCAGTACAGTACAGTGCACTGCAGTACAGTACAGTACAGTACAGTACAGTACAGTACAGTACAGTGCAGCATAGTACAATATAATACAGTGCAGTACAGTGCAGTGTAGTGCAGTACAGTACAGTGCAGTACAGTGGAGTCTAGTACAGTACAGTGCAGTGCAGCAGAGTACAATATAATACAGTGCAGTGCAGTACAGTGCAGCAGAGTACAATATAATACAGTGCAGCGCAGTACAGTACAGCAGAGTACAATATAATACAGTGCAGTGCAGTACAGCAGAGTACCATATAATACGGTGCAGTACAGTACAGTACAGTACAGTACAGTGCAGTACAGTGGAGTCTAGTACAGTACAGTGCAGCAGAGAACAATATAATACAGTACAGTGCAGTACAGTGCAGTACAGTACAGTACAGTACAGTGGAGTCTAGTACAGTACAGTGCAGCATAGTACAATATAATACAGTGTAGTACAGTACAGTGCAGTACAGTACAGTACAGTACAGTACAGTACAGTACAGTACAGTACAGAAAATGACAATATGTAATCGTCTGAAAACGTGAACAGAGTATGCTAATCATCTATTATCTTTTAAAACTACAGATGCAGAGACTTGTATTTCAAAAGTTTTGCTGTTTGGTATAATTATTGGCGAGATCTTAGTACTTCTCCTTGTACTTGACGTATGTTTATACATGAAAGGTTTTGGTTTCATATTTTATCTACGAAAGGTTGTGTGCCATTCCGATAAAGGTATGTCACTTTTAAGAAACGTAGAGTGCTGCGTAGGCAGTGTTTTGGATAGAGCAAAGTGAAAATGAGGTTTTAGTAACGAAATACTGAAGTTCCGAGCGGATTTCTTTCCTTTTTCATGCACATTGTTGTTGAGGGACAACTTTATTCAACTTCAAGGGAGACGTGTCGGCAAACCGCACACGAAAGTTTCATGATGATAACACTGTTGATAATGATGAGGATGACGAGGATGATGATGATGTTGTTGTTGTTGTTGTTGTTGTTGTTGTTGATGATGATGATGATGACGGTGATAATCATGATGATGATGATGATGATGGTGATGATGTTCACAATGATGATGTAGATGATGATGACGTTGATGACGAAGCTGTTGTTGATGACGACGACGATGATAATGATGGTAATAATGATGATCATGATGGCGATGATAATGATGTTGATGATGATGACGCAGATGATGTTGATATTGATGAAGATGACGATGATAGTAATATTGCTCCCACGAAACTTACGTTTTATTTTTTATTTCTTGTTTAGATAAAGACGACCCTCCGCTCAGCCCGAGTGCCAATCACGATAAGACATCGTATTTGTGAAAGAATAGTGAAAGAAAATCTTCGCATAAATTCAATTTTGAATTGCCTAACGCAACTTAGCGTTTTCGTTTAAACATAAACTACAACATTTGTACATAAATGACGACTGCTGCGTCGCCAGTAGAGTACTAAATATCAAGAGGCTGGACCTAGAGTATGGCTGCCAGTAGCTAGAATATTATATATAACTGAACTGAGTGACAGAGAGTGGTCATTGACCTATATATAACAGGAGCTTAAGCAAGCTAGGACGACGACGGCAATGTAAAGTTCAGTATCTAACAGAAACCACGAATCATTTACGTAGTATTGAATACCTAAAGTATGTTTTTCGACATCCAAAAGCTTTAGAGTTCTAAAATAATCATGTCGCATAGTTTGAAGTCAAACTCAACTAACAGGTTTCGCCGTTTCACGAGTTAACGTCGTCCTGAAGACGTGAAAATGATCTGAATAACGTTGTATGTTGAACGAGGACGGCGTTAGGATTACTCTTGGGACTAAAAATTATTCATTTTCTTTATTGTGTGAGAAAAATTATATTGTATTAACGACGTTGTCCTTGACGTTCGCTTTGTCTTTGCTTAAGCTCTCTGGTCATGGTATAACCCTTGTTTCAACTTGGTACATCATACTTAAGTATCTCGCTAGAAAACACATTTTAGTAAAACAATTCTCTGTAGAAACATGGGGCTAAAATAGAGCGAACTGCACAAATAAATTATTTAAATATATTTAGAAATACAAACAGTAAATGCAAGCAATGATTATCGATTGTGTATATAGAACTTCCAGATTGGAACGTCGTAAGATTTTTATTCTAAAATCACTAATTTACAGTGTCACTAACATTTCTAATTTAAAACACTTATCACTTTATATTGTTGACGTTTTTTGTAAAGGCAGAAATAAGAGTATCCGGTAAAGGGATAGAGGATAATATTAAAGTATATTGTGTATATATATATCTATATAGCAGTAATGCTGACATTATACTAATCAATAAAACTGTTTCTGATTATTACATGATCTGATTGCTAGTTGTGAATATTTTGTTGTTTCGTTCATCTTTAAAGAAAATTAAAATCGCTGAAACTGAATTTCCTAAAAGAATGCAATAAATTTGTTAACTATAATTCAGTTGATTACGAAATCATCTTCAACCCAACATACTAATATTTGTAGCAGACGTTTGGTGGACGTTCGTCAAGCTCAATTACTCAGAAAAGACTTCTGAGTCCCAGACAGGGTTCGAACCTGCAACCTTCTAATGACCAGTTAGACGCTCCATGAATTTGCAACCTTAGCTCTCCATCTGAGCCTCAGTGACTCAATGGTTGGAGCGTCTAACTGGTCATTAGAAGGTTGTAGGTTCGAAACCCTGTCTGGGGATCAGAAATCTTTTCTGAGTAATTGAGCTTGACGAACGTCCACCGAACGTCTGTTAAGCCGGTTTTCCACTAGGCGACTTTTTTCGCGCGAAGCGACTTTTTCTTTTGTCTCATGAGCTCTGCATGAGCTGGAACTAATCAGAAATCTATCCGGCTTTAAGCCGGTTTTCCACTTGCGAATAAATTCGCGCGAATCGAATTTTTCTTTTGTCTTATGAGCTCTCGACTGGAACTAATTAGAAACCAATTCAATATTTACAATAGAAATGTCGATTCGCGCGAAAAAATTCGCAAGTGGAAAACCAGCTTAATTACATCACCCCAAGCTCACCAACGTACCACATGCACTACATGTATACGTACAACAACTTATCATATAATATTTGTTTAATTCTTTGAATGTTTGCATGGCGACAAATTGTAATAGAAACGAGATATAACAAAAAAATAAATCGTGTCTTATACACGCTGTGATTGATCAGTCACCGTAGTATGAAGCTATGGAAACGCAGTTATGACGTCACGATTGCGTTGGAAATTTATTTGACAAAAAAGAATTGTTATAGCGATCTCTTACCTCAATGATCAAATCAGAAGTTGACAAAGGCCGTTGTGCGCTGAAAGACGAAACACACTCATCTTTCGTGCTGTTATTGTTGTCTTCATATGACGTTGTTGCCTTCGGATACATGCCGTTTAACTTTAGCCCAGGCTGTTCATTTCCATAATGCTCCTCCAATATATCCTCTTCTTCATCGAACCAATCAGATCTCGCGAGACTCATGCTCTTAATGAGCAGTTTGTGGAAAATCATTTCCTCGGCCCAGTCCTCCAACAACACGGACTCTAACCCAAGCTCCAAACGACTCACACACCTCTCGGCCATTTTCAAAACTCTTTCTTTTTTGCGAATATGATCTTTTAAAGACTTCGTTCGTCGAGCACTTTGATCGCACATCATCCCACTATCACACGGCTCCTGTTGGGTATCTTCGAGGGATTTGACCACGGGGGATTGAGAACCAGTCATACCGATCCATCCACGAATTTGCTTAGCAACAAACTGAATAAGATCGTACTTATTCTCTTGTCTAGTCGCCTGAGCTTTGACGACGAGAAAGGACTCGAGGATCAATGCAATAAAAAGATTCATTAATATAAACACACCGAAGAACATGGCCGAGAACAAGAAGACTGGACCGAGTATACGGTTGGAGCTTTCGAGCGCGGGAAAATCAAAGTGTCCCATGAGGAGACTGCTGACCGACACGAATGTGGTGGGAACATCTCGGAAAGTGGGAAGCTCTCGGAACAGTAGGTAACCAGAATGAGCGTAGGCAACGACGAGCGTTAGGAGAACAATTGAAAAAGCCGTGATGGGTTTGGCAATTTTTCCCAGCGTATCTTGTAAAAACAAAAGGCGTTTGTTGAAGCGTAGAAATTTCGTGACACGAATCCAGGAAAGGAAGACAAGAAAAGCGATGAGTCGGGTGAGAAGCATGTCAATGAACGCTACGTGATCGAACGTCATGAAGAGACTTTGGTTGGTTTCAAGCGTTGTAAGCAGTTGGTTTACCATAGCGAGACGAAGGAAAAATATCACAACGCATGCGAGTATGAGCAAGACGATAACACCTTGCAAAACGTGCCAAAAATTCGAGAGATATTTCAACTTGAGACGGTAGACTTGTTTTGCTTCGCGATAAATAAAGATTAGGAAGAAAACGAAGATAAAAACATGGCTGACAACGGAGAAGAGATCGAGGACACCACTCAGAGCAAACAGTTTGGTTACCGTAAATCTTGCTTGTTTAATCATACCGTTCGTCGGGAGGACCTCGATGGCAAGTTTACTCAAACAAAACAAGTTTAGTGAGGCGCTATAGACGTTGAATTCTATGAATATTGCACGCGTTCTCGAGTCAAGCCAGTTGTGTTTTCTTAGAAAAGCAATTGTCTTTGAGTTGTCGGTAAAGTTTGATCGTTGAAAATCCACAACAAAGCCTCCACCATCATATGGCGTAGTGGTTACTATAAGAGTAGAGGCACTACTCAAATATCTCTTACTCATTAAACATGCACCACCCCCCGAGATCTCTTTTAAGCACATAACTGATATCTAGACTAGACTGCAGTTAACTCTTTCCTGTCCGAATTGGTCTTTAGTATTTTATTCTGGCTAACGCCAGACGATTTTATTCACCTCTGGGGAAGCCATCGGACAGGAATGAGTTATAAACTATCTCTCTAATTCTTTCCTGTCCGAATCGGTCTTTAGTATTTTATTCTGGCTAACGCCAGACGATTTTATTCACCTCTGGGAAGCCATCTGCTGATTGCCTGAAAAGGTGTTTAGGGTTTATGGTGGAGTTGGAGCCTACAGTCTTAGTGTTTGACACTGGTGTCCACTAAACTGATATCTATCTCAACTGAGCGAACGCCTCTCTTAATCGACTCTTCTACTTTTTGTTTTTATAAAACCAAGGAACGCTCGAAAAACAAAAATCAATTTAAGTAGGAACCTTTTCTCCGGGTTCAACTCCATTTTGCAAAGCCCTTAAACTTCTTTATCATACTTTTATTGTGACACCCTAGTGCTAACCCTTTTTGTTTCCTGTTCTTTCTAACCAAGCACTGGACTGTTTCACGCGCAACATAACTTAAATATCGATATCTTCAAAATTTCAGGGCTCCTATTTGATTTGTTTTAATTGCTGAAAGGATCACCCTGACTAGAATAAATAACGGTGTCTATAATGATGTTACTTACACGTTTGATCTCCTGCAGTATGTCGAGAATCCGAAAGGAACTTCCAGGGATCTAAGGACGAGGAGGGGTCACATTGGGAACCATTAGCCAGGGCAGTCCATCCAACGTCGTAACATGACGTATCCTTGTTCACACTAGAGTACCAACCATGACATTGCTTGATTTCATTGCGAAAATATTTGTGCACAACACAAGAATCTAATGGAAAAACATGACGTCAAAATATGGAAAACATGACGTCATAATATGGTGGTCATAACGTCAAAATATGGCAGTCATGACGTCATAATATGGCAAACATGACGTCATATGACAGCCATGCCGTCAAAATATGGCGGCCAAGACGTCAAAATATGGCGTCCATGACGTCAAAATATGGCTAACAAACGTCATAATATGGCAGTCATGACGTCAAAATATGGCGATCATGACGTCATAATACGGCGGCCATGACGTCAAGTGAAAGCGTTCTATTGCATTAGACTTACTTTGTTTAACTCTTGTCTGACGTAATCTCACTTGTCCAATGAGCTTCAAGTTTCCAAGAACAGCGCTCTCAGCTTCCGTTGGAGACAATCTTCGGTTGTACGAAGACAAGCGCGAATAAAGACCATTTAATAATGTCGCATTCGCCCAGGTGTAAAAACTTTCTACGTCGGATACCTAAAGAAAAATACTAGTATATGATGGACTATAAATCATTTTACCATAAAACTAAAAAACTTGAGTGCAGATCGACGTGGGCTTCATTTTTAGATCTTTTCATAGCTCTAGTGTTACTGTGTTCGTCTTAATCTGGAGAATGGTTCATACTAATAGCGTTTGTATTAATAAGTTTGTACAACGGACAACTCCAAATAACGTACAGCCAGGACAGGCTGTCCAGATCATGAGGTCACCGTTATATGAAGATTTCGCTGTACCAAACAATTCTAACAAAAAAGCTTTTTGATGTTAAAAAGTTTTTCAAATAAGATTACCTGTTCAAAAGACTTCTCGGCGCCATCAGCTCTCACAACAAACATGTCATTCATTGCTTTATTCATTTCATACGACAAAGGATTCTTGTTTCTGTAAGTGACAACTGACAAACACAACAGAAAGAACACATACAATACAAGTTCTTTAAGAAGAGCGCATGTTCTGATTTCTTTTAATCTGTTGGGTTAAAATAAGGAACAAAAAACGTGTGTAAACAACTCTGGAAGATTGGAGAGAGTTTGCGCAGTGAAATAATGTCCTTAAGGTGAAGTAATACGAGCAACAAATTGCTGCAACATTGTTGCGTTGTAAGTTGAATAACGTTGTTGCACGTATTACCACCCACCTTAAACATTGTCGCGCAACAATGATTTTGCTGCAAGTTGAATCAGCATGTTGCAGCAAGTAGAACTGGAGTCTACTTAAATCGTATCATTGTTGCGTGACAATGTTTGAGGTGGGTGGTAATACGTGCAACAACGCTTTTCAACTTGCGTTGCAAGTTGAAGAAAATGTTGCGGAAAAACATTTAGCGTAGTTTTTTTAAACAACTAGACGACACAATTGAATCAGTTTGTATTATTTTCAATTGAATGGCAATGCTTAAAAGAAATACCTTTTGGCTCTTGCTTTCTCAAGGTCTTTCTTTAAGGGTGGTTTTGCATGCGACGTTTCACAAGCTTCTAGAATAGAAGCAAATTTAAGCATTATTGTTTGTAACATACATGTACTGAAACACATCACTCATAATTCCAAGCTTGTCAACCTTAGTACCTTTCATGTTGTTGTTTTCGTCCAATGGTTGATGGTACTGAAATGTTCTTGCGCTTGCTTCTTCACGTTCAAGATTTGGAGGTTTCTTGATTATCAGAGCCACAACAGTAGCAATGACGAACACCTGAAAAGTAAGTACACACTAAGGTTAGAATCAGTACGTAGTACCATACCACACCACACCATATCATACCATACCATACCACACCACATCATACCATACCACACCATACCATACCACATCATACCACACCATACCACACCACGCCATACCACACCACACCATACCACACCACATCACACCATACCATACCACACCATACCACACCACACCACACCATACCACACCATACCACACCATACCACACCATACCACACCATACCACATCATACCACACCATACCACACCATACCACATCATACCACACCATACCATACCACACCATACCACATCATACCACACCATACAACATACCACACCACACCATACCACATCATACCATAACACACCATACCATACCACACCACTTCACACCACAATACCATACTACACCACACCACGCCACACCATACCACACCATACTACACCACGCCACACCACATACCAGACCACACCACAACACAACACACCACACAATAACACACCATACCATACCACACCACACCATACCATACCACACCACAACACAACACAATACCATACTACACCACACCACGCCACACCATACTACACCACGCCACACCACACCACATACCATACCACACCACACCATAACATACACCACAGCACACCACACAATACTATACCAACCACAGCAAACCACAGCACACCATACCTTACAATACCATACCACACCATACCATACCACACCTATACCATACCACACCACACCACACCACACCATACCATACCATACCACACCATACCACACCACACCACGCCACGCCATAACATAACACATACCACAGCACACCACATACCATACCACATAAGAAAGTGGTAATATTCATACTTTAAGTGGTTCACTGATGAAGACATCTTGAATAATTGAAACCGTCATAGAACTCAACCAGCGAGCAGAAACATCTCTACCAAACTGGAGACCATACAGAACGAGAAAGAACACACAAGTTATGGAAGTGAGACACAAGCCAGACCATGCGACGTAGATGTACCAGTAAGGTAAAACAATTGACGTTTGGAGCCGTTTAGATTTTCTTAACATTTGAATTGATTCTTTGGGAATTTGTACTTTGAATTCAGTATCCACAACAAGCTCTTCTGAAGGCGGAGAACAATCCTGTTGATGAAGGGAGATTATAAAATAGATTTATATACCACTTCTGAAGTTAAGAAAGCATTGCGGAATGCTCTCTTAAAACAACACATTTTTACGCTCTTTTCACAAAGTGAAGTGAGGTAAGGTGAGATAAGGTGAGATACGGTGAAGTGAAGTGAAGTGAAGTGAAGTGAAGTGAAGTGAAGTGAAGTGAAGTGAAGTGAAGTGAAGGGAAGGAAAGTGAAGTGAAGTGAGATAAATTGATAGCGACAAGACGAGATGCGATGGGACGAGACGCGAGACAAAAAGAAAAGATAAGATTTTTTAAAAGTCTTTCCTAACCTTTTCATTCTGGTCTTCACGCTGTACGTTCCCGTTACTTGCATACAAATAATCAGAAATTCCCCTTGACATCATTACCAAGAAACTTTGCTGAGATTTAAAACAACAAGAAAACAACTCGTAGAACCACCAAAACTTGCTTTCCTCTTTCATAGCCCTAATTTCTTCCTCAGACGGTTTGGGCTTAACACTTCGGAAAATCCAGACAAAAATTGCATTAGGTGGCAGAATAATAAAAGCACTAATAATTCCGATACCAATCTCGTCCACACCAAATGTAAAAGGTCCTATGGTAACAGTTGATTCAGATTTGGGTGTACCACTTCTCTGGTAAAACATAGCGTTAGTCAGCATGGTACAATAAAGTAAAGTTAGACAGCATGATAAGCGCTGAACACGTGTAAAACGACTGTCCACAGGTCGAGCAAAGACTGAGAACCACAAATGACGGTCCTTTAAGCTTTTCTGGGTGGTAGTGTTAAAAAGATGTTTGAACTCAATCATTTCTTGCTTACTGGCTGGAAACAAGACTGTTTGAACTGTCCCCTGTCCTTTTTCAACCGCAAGCCAAGTTTCGTTGATAAACAGATAGCTTTTGTTGTCATTTAAATCTCGAACCACAACCTTATCAAGGCTCCATGCTGGAGTAGGACCTGTGTTATCATGCCATACTTGAAGATAACTTATACCACCAATGTAGTCTGGAGAACTGACCAGAAAGGTATCGATACCACCACGCTGAAAACATTGTCTCTTGGGATCCCATAATGTTCGTGGATGAACATCGGCCTCTGAACCACTTAAAATAATTGATACACTTGCTGTTGTACCGGCATCGTAGACACACGCGGTGTACACGGTAATCTCGTAGAAGTACTTATCGGAGGGATCATTGTCGTATAATGGAGATGCACCAATCTAAAAAGGGTACGTTATTCGTAAAACGTGAGATGGAATGCCTATCCAGGACCTTTTCCAAAGCTGCGCATGCTCATACAAGTGAGTTTTGTCCCACATGTGGAAATCAACAAGGACGTTAATAATACACCATTTGCACGATGACGTACGATGACGTTGGGTGACTACAACTACCAGAATGCTTTGCCAGTGTCCTAGTTCTAATAAATAGAGGATATTGGCAAAGCATTCTGGTTCATGGAATCCAAATTATCATTCAACATCATTTAAGATATATCTACATCAGTTCAATGGTCATGTCACCGGCGACCAGAAGGTTGTAGGTTCGAGTCCCGTTTGGGAACTCAATTCAGTATAATGAATACTTAATATGAACAGAATTTATTTGAATACACGCCTCCCAGTTAATGAGTATTTAAAATGTTGAGATTATTGCTCCGTGCATGTTAAATGATATACATACATATCTTACCTTTTCTGAATCTTTGCGATCCTGTCTTCTCGCGTAAATAAGGATAATCAGAAACACACCAAAGGCAGTTAAAACTGCGATCAAGGCCAATGGGTTGTCACTTATGTTTGCGTCAAATACATAACCAAAGTCAATCTTATTTAGAGTAGGAAATACACCAGCTAAAGGAAAAAGAGAATAGTTATTATAATACGATGAAACCGACAAATAATATATCAAACACGAGTTTGAGTGTTTCATCAGGGGTTACAAACACGAGAAAACAAATGAAAACCGAGGGCGTAGCCCCGAGGTTTTTATTCTTTTCTAGTGTTTGGTGATAAACGATAAACGAGTGTTTGATCTTGCTTCTCAAACGAGTATTCGCATCGCGATTTGCGGTGTTTTCTTCATTGATTTCAATATGCAGATTAAGAAATGTGATCCAGTTCACTAGGAAGTTTCCTACAGGTTTTCATTGGGTATCAAAATTCATGCATGTGATGTGGTATACGTTCATGGATTGGCTACGATAATTCATGAATTATTGAGTTTGAGAAAGTATAGTATAATGGATTTTGCTTTCCATTACATAAAGTTTAAGTGAACTTTTTACAATGTAAAATGCTCACCTCCAACAGATATTTTAAAAATTCCTTTCATTGTAAATGTTTTTTCCATGGTTGATCTCGCGTGACGGGAGTTGGAAATACTACGCTGCACACGACTGTCGTGACGAACATTTTCTGAAGAAAACTGGGGCTGAGTAGGACGACATACACAATGAGTACGACGAAGAGATGTTCGCAAACCAACCTTATAGAAATTAAAATATAGAAATTAAAGAAAATAATTTCTGAAACCACACAGTACACTTGATGCAAAAAGTCTGTAAATCGTATGTCATAGATCATACCATACCATACCATACCACACCAACTATCCATACCATACTGCATCATACAACATACCATATATGCATACCACACCATACCACACCAGACCACACCACACCATACCACACCATACCACACCACACCATACCATACCACACCACACCATACCACACCATACTATACCATACCACACCATACCATACTATACCACACCACACCATACCATACTATACCACACCACACCATACTATACCACACCATACCATACCACACCACACCATACCATACCATACTATACCATACCACACCATACCATACTATACCACACCACACCATACTATACCACACCATACCATACCACACCACACCATGCTATACTACAGCACACCATACCATACCATTTGACCACACCAAAACATGCCATTTTACATTACACCATACCACACACCACACCATGCCACAGCACACCACTATATATAAACCCCATATCCAAATTATCACTTACCAGATCTACACATAGCTTATACCATATCACACACCATACCATACCATACCATACCATACCATACCATACCATACCATACCATACTATAGCATACCATACTATACCATACCATACCATACCATACCATACCATACCATATCATACCATACCATACCACACCACACCACTATATATAAACCCCATATCCAAATTATCACTTACTAGATCTACACATAGCTTACCTTACATCCAGAACTTTTCCAACTATCTTCTCCATCCTCTAACATCAAGCATTTTGCCCAAAAAAGACGCAATGAGTAATTAAAGTTCACCCCAACTTCCCTCTCAGATAATTTAACACCGAGAAAATATTCCTGAGAAGCCGACCGACGTAACAAGTCATGTGACAAGACCCACGTCAATGGTGGATTGCTGCTGCTCGTGTTAGGAAACTCATTCTGGAAATCATAATTTTCTGAATCAGGTGCCTGACCCATACGAAGCAAGGCTTGGAACTTTATCCTTGAGTCAACTGGCTGGAGTTTTATCACAAGAGCTGTATCTTCTGTAGTTCGATTAAATTTATGAATTTTCACGGTTTTCCAAGAACTTAAAGTATTTATTTCAGCAATGTTCTCAACAAAATCGTCTGATTTTCTATCAACAAATATATCGACATCAACTTTGCTTAAATCCACAGGCGACCCATTCATGTCGTTTAAGTTCAGTCTCAGCACATTCGAATTGATTTGGTCAGCAGATAGATTGTAAATGCTATTTGGACTTTTTGACAAATCAATAACCTGAGAAAACAAGAAAAATAAGAAAAATCCGTTAACTGAAGAAGATGAGTAGGAAGTAAAGTGAAGTGAAGTGAAGTGAAGGGAAGGGAAGGGAAGGGAAGGGAAGGGAAGGGAAGGGAAGGGAAGGGAAGGGAAGGGAAGGGAAGGGAAGGGAAGGGAAGGGAAGGGAAGGGAAGGGAAGTGAAGGGAAGTGAAGTGAAGTGAGGTGAAGTGAAGTGAAGTGAAGTGAAGTGAAGTGAAGTGAAGTGAAGTGAAGTGAAGTGAAGTGAAGTGAAGTGAAGTGAAGTGAAGTGAAGTGAAGTGAAGTGAAGTGAAGTGAAGTGAAGTGAAGTGAAGTGAAGTGAAGTGAAGTGAAGTGAAGTGAAGTGAAGTGAAGTGAAGTGAAGTGAAGTGAAGTGAAGTGAAGTGAAGTGAAGTGAAGTGAGGTGAAGTGAAGTGAAGTGAAGTGAAGTGAAGTGAAGTGAAGTGAAGTGAAGTGAAGTGAAGTGAAGTGAAGTGAAGTGAAGTGAAGTGAAGTGAAGTGAAGTGAAGTGAAGTGAAGTGAAGTGAAGTGAAGTAAAGTGGAGTGAAGAGAACTTTATTTATTGAGGGTAACATATGAGAGTATTTAGATACTGATAACTCAATGGCCCTCACTCCTTGATGGAACTAGTTCGTAGAATTAACTCGGAAAAAGTATGGTGTTGATTTTGCAGAGGGAGGAAAACTGGAGCACCAGGTGAAAAACCCTCGAGGCACAGGAGAGAACCAACAACTGTACTCACATGAAGCTAAGGTGGTCATCCATCCAAGTACTAACCCCATTCAACCTGGCTTAACTTCAGTGGTGAGAGACAACAACTCTACTCACATGAAGCTAAGGTGGTCACCCATGCAAGTACTAACCCCATTTGACTGGGCTTAACTTCAACGGTGAGAGACAACAACTGTACTCACATGAAGATTTGACTGGGCTTAACTTCAACGGTGAGAGACAACAACTGTACTCACATGAAGCTAAGGTGGTCACTCATCCAAGTACTAACCCCATTCTACCTGGCTTAACTTCAGTGGTGAGAGGCAATACATCTCCAAATACCTTTACGAATACCTTAACCAAGCTAACACCTTGCCTAGAAAAATACACGGTGTATAAAAACGACTTACCGTAAACCCCAGCACGCTAAGTAGCGTAAGATTAGAATGTTCTAGCAAAGATGCGGCATCTTGGAATTTAACTTGAAGATCTGTTGAGTTTCTGTTGTCCATTGTGAGATCTTCGAGACTTTGTCGCATCAGATGTACGTCGTAATTTGTGGTTTTGATCACAGTAGGTCGATCTCCAGCCACAACTTGACTTAACATAACATTGTTTATCTGATCCAAGGTCTGGAAAGCTTCCTTGATGCTCTCTAGTTCACGTGTCTAGAATGTAAAAGAGAGAGAGTGCCATTACAGGAACCTTGTTCTTGCTCGAAGCGTTCTCCTGGTTTATAACGTGAAAGAAAATATCGTCCAGCGTTGGCCAAAATAAAAATAAACACTTAACACAAACACCACCACCACCACCATCACCAATACCAATACCAACATCAACACCAACACCACAAATACTAACATCACCACCAACATCAACATCACCACCATCACCACCAACACAACCAACACCGTCACCACCACCATCGCCACCATCACCACCATCACCACCATCACCACCATCACCACCATCACCACCATCACCACCGCCACCACCACCATCACCACCACCATCACCACCACCACCACCACTACTACCATCGCCACCATCACCACCACCATCACCACCATCACCACCGTCACCACCACCATCGCCACCATCATCACCAACACCACCACCATCACTATCGCCATCACCAATCGCAAACACAGCCAGACACATGACTAGATACCATCCAACTATTCCTCCTTAGGAAAATATTTTAGTATGACAAATCCATTTCAAACCTCCACATTTGTTTTATTCATCCCTTTAGTTGCATTCGCGTCCAGTTCAGTTGCCATGGTAGCATTCTCCAGCAATGCAGCTTCAACTATATTGCTAACTACTGTATGAAGACTGGTGCCAATATCGGCAATATCACGTGACGTGCGGGAAAGTCGATGAAGAACAGCCATATTACTTTGAATGGTTCTCATTACTTCACTCTAAGGACAATAAATACTACTTCAGTCTAACATCAAGACAAACAATATAAATACGAGCTCGCAACCATGTGCGAGTAGACTGGGGCTAGAAAAACTCAGGCTGGGTTTTCAACTCATCATATACCTGCGTTTCCAGACCGACTTCATTTGGTTTTGCAGTCAGAGTTTGAAAACTGTTACTTATTCCTCGTACTTCATCAAATCCAGTAATATTTGTTTTGCTCAATATTTTTGCAATGTTCTTACGAATCTAAAAATAAAGTAATACACAAAAAGTCGTCAACGGAACGACAAGTATTTTTTATTAAGATTTTCAAAACTAAACTAAACTAAACTAAACTAATCTAATCTAAACTAATCTAATCTAATCTAATCTAATCTAATCTAATCTAAACCAGGCCAGACCAGACCAGACCAGATCAGACCAGACCAGACCAGACGAAACGAAACGAAACGAGACTAGACTAGACTAGACTAAACCCTTCGAACAGACGAACAATATGCAAAATGTACGTAAGCAAGCTCAAAACCAACCTCCTTAGCTTCAACAAGACTTTGTTTTGAAGAATTGAAGCGATGGTTCAATATTGAACATAACGAAATAACCATCCCAAAGCCAACATTTTTTTCTTTTGCATAAATCGCTTCTCGTACGTCATCGACAGCTTGCTCATAATCCAATGAATTCGGTTGAAATACCTAAATTTAAAAAGAGGGGGAAATTTAACGTTCACATGATTTAATTAGACCATCTGTCGGTTTTTCATTCTTATGTGTATTTGTTTATCCGTCCATCCAGTCCTTCCTGTCTGTCTGTCTGTCTGTCTGTCTGTCTGTCTGTCTGTCTGTCTGTCTGTCTGTCTGTCTGTCTGTCTGTCTGTCTGTCTGTCTGTCTGTCTGTCTGTCTGTCTGTCTGTCTGTTTATCTGTCTGTCCGTCCGTGGGTCTGTCTGACTATAATATACGTAAATTACTATAAATTATGGTTGACTACCTTCACAGCGTGCAGACTGTTGGAGCTGAAAAGCTTGGAATCCACAACTTTAACAATAACCACGATGGTAAAGTTATTTTCTGCTTCACCCAAGGGAAGATAAACAGTCATGTTGGGCTGGTTTCCAGAAGATAAATAAACTGTATTTTCGCCGTTTAACATCTCTGCAATAAAAACCCCTATTTTTTCACACATTGTAAACATTACGTTATTGGAAGTTTCTTTACAATTTCTTCGGGTCTATGCGTCTGTCTGTCTGTCTGTCTGTCTGTCTGTCTGTCTGTCTGTCTGTCTGTCTGTCTGTCTGTCTGTCTGTCTGTCTGTCTGTCTGTCTGTCTGTCTGTCTGTCTGTCTGTCTGTCTGTTTGTCTGTATTGTCTGTACGTTTGTGCGTCTATATATCTGTGTGTTTTTGCATCTGTGTGTACAATGTACGTCTGTGTATCCCTGTATGAATATTTATATCCCGGTTAACACTCGAAATACAGTTTATACTTTCGTAGATCCATGTATCCTTCCTTATTCTCTATTCAACTTTGCTTTGTAATCTTTTTAAATTTCTCACAAGTAAATCTAATATTAGACCACACGCTCGTACCTACCTATCAAATATGTCAGCGGTTTATCATCGTCATACCATCCGACACAATGAACACTAAACTTGGTCTCCAAAGCGTATCCTTCATTCGGGGTCACCGTGCAGTTTCCACCAGATGGAGGCCTATTAACAGTGAACAGATACTCAACAAAACCAACACTATCTGACCCAGACCTCCACGCTGTACAGCGCACTTTGTATGACGTGGCAATATCCAGAACATTGGGCAGGGTAGCAAGGTTCGCCTGGTGTAGACCAGTTGACGTATTCAGTCCAAAGTTTGGTATTTCATTACAGAATGGTTTTCCAGTGTTGTTGGTGGAAGAACAAACGTAGATAGACCATTTATAAACAAGCCGGGAGCTTGGTTCACAGTTCGAACATTTGCTTTCAAGAACCAAGCGTTGCACCGGATTAACGGTTTCTTCGCAATTGAGAACGCAGCTTTATAAAATACAATGAAAATAAAGAATAAGTTTATTATTTTCACAGATCCGCAACTCCAAATCACGTTTTCTGATTTACAAACGCAAGTTAAACCTACTCATAAAGGATTGGAACTTTCAAAAGAATATTAAAAATATGAAGAAACAGTAAGAAAAACCAACCAATCCATAATCTATCCATCCCACTTACATTCCCTTTGTCTCTTGGCCCACATTCGTTCGTTTGTTTCTTTTCCTCTTTCCTTTCTCCCTCCTTCCCTCCTCCCTTCCGTTCGTTCGTTCGTTCGTTCGTCCGTCCGTCCGTCCGTCCCTTCCTTCCTTCCCTTCCTTCCCTGACCTGACCTGGGCTGACTTAATTGAGCTGACCTGAGCTGAGCTGACCTGAGGTGAGCTGACCTGACCTGAGCTGAGCTGAGCTGAGCTGACGTGAGCTGACGTGAGCTGACGTGAACTGACCTGAGCTGACGTGAGCTAGGTCAGCTCATGTCAGTTCAGCTCAGCTCAGCTCAGTATAGCTCAGTACAGCTCAAGTGAGCTCAGCTCAGCTCATGTCAGCTCATGTCAGCTAATGTCAGCTCATGTCAGCTCAGGTCAGCTCATGTCAGCTCAGGTCAGCTCAGGTCAGCTCAGGTCAGCTCAGGTCAGCTCAGGTCAGCTCAGTTCAGCTCAGCTCAGCTCAACTCAGCTCAGGTCTACTCAGGTCTGCTCAGGTCTGCTCAGCTCAGCCCAGGTCAGCTCAGCACAGCTCAAGTCAGGTCAGCTCAGGTCAGCTCAGGTCAGCGCAGCTCAATAGAGCTCAGCTCAGCTCAGCTCAGCTCAGCTCCCTCCTTCCTTTCCTCAACCCTTCCACCTCTTGTATGTCAGCCAGCAACGTTTAACTTCTCTAGTTCTCTAATACACTTTTCGAGCTTACCTCAAATCCATGGCAGGTATAGAGGCATCAACGACAACTACAGTTTGCTCAAAATACGATTTCCGTGTTCCTTCCTTCACTTGTAAACGAAAAATATATCTCTGGCCAAGAAAAAGATCTGTAGCTGGTAAGGTGATAATCTTAGAGTCTGACAAGATAGCACTGTCATTCTTGAAACATCCAGATGATGGATCAAATGTTGTATTGCTTGTCCAAGAAAGTGAAGTGTTTATTACGCGACACGACCAAGAGAATTGGATCATAGCTAGGTCAAGCATGTTGGCAGGATCGTAAGACTCACTACCATCCAGAATAAATAATGATTTCCAAGGAGCAGAGCGAGATATACCACCTAGTAATATCAAAAACATTTGAAACGTCAAACAATTCATTCATCCGTTTGTTTGTTTGTTCGTTCCCTTCTCTTCCCTTTCCCTCCCTTCTCTTCCTTTCCTTTCCCTCATCTTCCTTCCTCTTCCCTTCCCTCCCTCCCTCCCCCCCTCCCTCTCCTCCTCCCGACCCTCCCCACCCTCCTCCCCCCACTCCCATCCGTCAGTCCGTCCTTCCTTCCTTCCTTCCTTCCTTCCTTCCTTCCTTCCTTCCTTCCTTCCTTCCTTCCTTCCTTCCTTCCTTCCTTCCTTCCTTCCTTCCTTCCTTCCTTCCCTCCTTCCCTCCCTCCCTCCCTCCCCCTCCCTCCCCTCCCTCCCCCTCCCTCCCCCTCCCTCCCTCCCTCCCTCCATCCCTTCCTCCTTCCTTCCTCCCTCCCTTTCTTCCTTCTTCCCTCCCTGCCCCCCTTCATTCATTACCTTTGATGCGAGCCACAAGAGGAGGTCTGACAACTTCCAACCAAGTGTAATTCGAGCCATTCACGTGTCCTAAATCTCGGTCCGTTCCTGTAAACCCGACACTAAGTTTTACCATAAACAACTCAGTCGGAAGGCTCCGTACTACTACCGATAACTGTTCCCTTTCTACGTAATCCGTCAAATTTCTGGAAATAACCTCTCGCTGTACATTGTGCAGTAGTTCCATACGCTGTTTCTTACCTCCAGGCTCCTCATACTTCACCACAAACACCTCCCACCTGATGATCACTGCCTTAGCAACATAACACTTCTGTATAACAACAGGCTCTAATA
Source organism: Paragorgia papillata (assembly GCA_035771165.1). Taxonomy (NCBI): domain Eukaryota; kingdom Metazoa; phylum Cnidaria; class Anthozoa; order Scleralcyonacea; family Coralliidae; genus Paragorgia; species Paragorgia papillata. Next base: position 1,659,073 of record JAWNZC010000002.1, on the reverse strand, counting down.
CGACTACCTCCGAACTTGTTACGATCAGCGGCCGATCTTTAGGTCCACCTCCAAGTATAATCACGCTAGGAAGTGGACACGCCTCGTCCCAAATTGAAACTTTTATAGTTCGTCGGACTGAGCTGACTTGGTTCCAACTCAGTAATTCAACAGTATAGTTTCCTTGTGTTTTGTACTCATGAGAATATGTCGTGAGATTTCCACTTAAAAATCGACACGAAACATCTCCGAACCTGACAGTTGTGTTGTCTCCAAGATTTAGCGCAAAACACGCATTCTCGTTTTTTGCTGAAAATGTGAACACAGTGGCATCTTTAAAATAAGTTGGTCGTTTTACGTTCAACTCGAGATCCTGTAGTTCATCTTGAATACAAATACGACTTGCGCAATGTTCATGAAGTGTCAGACTCTTGATAACTGCCGTAACATTGACGCAACCACGGGAGGGAAAATCCTGTTCCACAACACTTTTTCTTGCTTGCTCCAAACTCTTGTTACCAAACTTCCACTCGAAGTCTACGTCATCACGGTCTTGCTGTAACTCAAACCTAAGAGTACTTCCAGTGGGGAAATACTGCCTACCAGACCCCAGACCTTGCTGGAATTTCGATCCATGTTTATGCGTTATCCATATTCCTTTCAACGGACTCCATCCGACATATGCGCTGACCATCAAGAATTGACCGCTCACGTAATTTGTGACGTTAACGGTGATGTTATAAAGTCCCGGATGAGCATAGTTATGTTTTTGAACGCATATTTCTCGAGGGAGGTCGAGATTCTCAAGAAATCTACTGGAACCATCCCCGAAGTCGAAAAAAGCTGACGCGTTTGAAGGTGGTGTAATGTCTGCAGATACGTTCACACAAGAAGCGATACTTAGAGACTGACATCTCGAAGGAAGAGCTAAGAAAAACTGAATTCCTTTCACAGGATACTCAACTATAATCTGTCTAGAAACACTAACACGACTTGAACTCACCGAGTTCCATAAACGAGCAACGATAGAATACAGCCCAGGCTGTAAGTACGCGTGTTTAATGGTAACCATGGTAACATTCTTATTAGCCACGTGTCTTTTATTGTACGGGTTGTCATCACAATCAATACAACACTGTACGCGTGATCCCTTTTTCCATTTTAAAAGAAATTCAACTGACTGATTGACTTGGACAAAAGGATTTTCGTTCACGATTGTAGCATTTCTGATTGGCTCGTCAACGTCGGCCAACACCGTTACCGAGGAGTCCCCGATGTCGTTACGACAAGTCACGTTCATTGTATACGTGCCGACTTCTTTATATAAATGTTTTCTACTTGTGTTAATGAGAGGGAATGCGGTGGTTAGTCTCTGACCGTCTCCGAAGTCCCAGTAGCATCTGAAGAAATTTCCAGACGGGATTCTCATTTGAAAGACAGATGGAGCACCAAAGATTGCTGGGAGGACACTTAGAGTTATATTCTTAAGCGGAACAAGATCTTGGACTATGATAGTAGTATTGAGACCTCCCCATATAGAGCTCACAAGATTATAGCACGTGACAGTAATGTGGTATGTCCCTGGTGTGTTGTAAGTGTAATTAACTTTTCGTCCCGAGTGGACGACGGATGTGTTGGAATCTCCAAAGCTGAACGCACAATCCACATGGGTCCCACACTGTAGGTCACGCTCGACTGTGATCTCACTAGATGTGGTGAGATATAACGTTTCTAACTGTGGTAAAAATGGTAAGAAAACTCGGAGGCCAGTAATTGGAATTTCAACCAATGCTTGGCTGGTTAACGTAGTGTTTGGTCCCACTGGACTTGAAGCTAGAATCTTGACAGAAAAATTACCAGCAGTGGAGTAGACATGCGAAAAGTTACTTCCAATCATTTCATTCGGTTTCAAATGGCTATAATTCATGAATCCGTCGCCCCAGCTAACGAGAAACGAGACATTAGAGCCAGAACGACATCGCCATTTTAAGAAACTCGACTGACCAAGGACTGCCGCTTTGATTGATTGGCTAAATCGACATTCTTTGATTGGATCCAAAACTTCAATCTTCGCCACCAGAGAGTAATTACTAACAGCATTGGTGGCCAAGAGGGTAATGGTGAACCAATTGGGATAACTGTAGATATGTGTGACACTTGAATTGGATGAGTTCACTGCAGAGGTATCACCAAAATCCCAATAATACGTTACACCTGAACCATTATGGTTACAAGTTTGAAAAAGAATACTTGAGTTTGTGGTGGATAGACGAGGAAACTTTAGTTCAAAAGGAGTGATGGGGTCATCGACGGTTATAAACATAGTTGGAGTTGCAGATGATGATATCTGGTATACACCTGTGTTGGAGTAAACGTGATCGACTTCAAAGTGCACAGGTTGTCTGATATTAACAGCCAATGCGTGAATCCCGAAGTGCATTTTGGTATAGTTATTACGCGAGAGAATAGACCCAGGGTGAGCAGCAACTGGATACTCAACCATGATGTATTTCTGTAGTGTGTTATTCAAGTAGCCAAGCTGGCCTCCATCTGATGTCCAGCCAATCACATCCATGGCTTCAACTGGGAAACGTTTACTGCGTGGAATAAGAATCACGTGATAACCTGATTGACGTATATTCAGAGTATGTTCTAACCACAGTTGATAATCACTGTCTAACTTTGAGCTGACTTCACACGATGCAGTACAGTTGTGAGATGCACGCTGGGCATTATCCGCGGGTACACAATGTTTCCAAGATAAACACAAGGCTTTTTCAGAACACGCAATTTTTCCCGTGTGGAAACAACTGTTTTCTTGCGAAGAGCATGATTGATTTTGACAAGAATGGTTTGTGGTATTACGATACGGACGGAACACCTAAAGTAAAAACAATATAAAGAAAATAAATCAACCCCAGGCCACAAAATCAACACCTAACATCTTAGCTGTGATCCGTGGTCTGAACTGTGTCGTTGGCGGCAACCTGAAGAGCCTTTGATATGCCTCGACACGGCCACGTTGATCTGCGTCCTTCGCAATTCAGCCACTGGCTGCAAGTAAGGATGGTTAGCCCCTCAGTCCTTTATCCTTTATCCAAAAACCCTGACTCAAGACACCTTCTCAGGCAGTTGGCAAACGAGTGGTGTTCACTAAACTGCAGTGTGGCCCAAGTTCTTTTAAACACGACGAGAAGATAATTGTCATTGTATATATTTCAAGTATATAAAATTAAAACTTCAGCTAGAAATAGACTCTCCTAGTTGAAAATAGGGTGTTGGTGGCACAGTGGTTAGTGCACGTGCCTTTCACCTCTGCAACCCAGGTTCGATTCCTGCACGGTGCAGTTATCTGATTAAAATTTCACCTTGGCCGCATGTGAGAAGAGTGCATCCAGTTTGACTCTCCCAAACACCACAGGTTTCCTCCGGGTACTCCGGTTTCCTTCTGTAGTAACACTGGACCAATGAGGGTGGGCCATTACTGGACCTCTGAGGATAACAGTTTAGATATAACTGATAGAGTTATCCAGTATAAATAAGGTTAGGTTAGTTTAGTTTAGTTTAGTTTAGTTTAGTTAGTTAGACTTGGGATTATAAAGATACGACTTTTCCCTATCCCCACTTCAATGAATACAGGGCATTACCTGTACTCTAATCTTTCCAGGTTTCGAAGCAACCAACTCCCAATGTGATATTAAGCCACGTTCAGGTATTACCGCTGACACATGAATAAACGTTGCAAGAGTAACATTGTCTTTGTCTAGAAATTCACGTGTTTCATTTATTTCTGCTCCCACTCGGTAACAAGGAGCGTCTGGTGAAAAAAAAATATTAATGAATAAAACAAACACAGTATATAGAATATGGTAAGGGGGTATAGTATGGTATGGTATGGTGTGGTATGGTGTGGTATGGTATGGTATGGTGTGGTATGGTATGGTGTGGTATGGTATGGTGTGGTATGGTATGGTGTGGTATAGTATGGTATGGTATGGTATGGTGTGGTGTGGTATAGTATGGTATGGTGTGGTATAGTGTGGTATGGTGTGGTATGGTATAGTATGGTATGGTGTGGTATGGTATGGTGTGGTGTGGTATGGTATGGTATGGTGTGGTATGGTATGGTATGGTATGGTGTGGTGTGGTATGGTATGGTATGGTGTGGTATGGTATGGTATGGTATAGTATGGTATGGTATAGTATGGCATGGTATAGTATGGTATGGTGTGGTATATGATATGGTGTAGTATGGTGTGGTATGGTATGATATAATATGGTATGATGTGGTGTGGCGTGGTATAGTATGGTATGGTGTGGTATGGTATGGTGTGGTATAGTATGGTATGGTATGGTATGGTGTGGTGTGGTATAGTATGGTATGGTGTGGTATAGTGTGGTATGGTGTGGTATGGTATAGTATGGTATGGTGTGGTATGGTATGGTGTGGTGTGGTATGGTATGGTATGGTGTGGTATGGTATGGTATGGTATGGTATGGTATGGTGTGGTGTGGTATGGTATGGTATGGTGTGGTGTGGTATGGTATGGTGTGGTATGGTATGGTATGGTATAGTATGGTATGGTATGGTATAGTATGGCATGGTATAGTATGGTATGGTGTGGTATATGATATGGTGTAGTATGGTGTGGTATGGTATGATATAATATGGTATGATGTGGTGTGGCGTGGTATAGTATGGTATGGTAGGGTATGGTATAGTATAGTATAGTATGGTATGGTATAGTGGGTATGGCTTGGTGTAGTATGGTATGGTATGTTCTAATATTATAAAGTAACGGTATCCAATTGTATGTCACGTTACAGAATGATACAATTTAGTATAGCAGAGTACGGCATTAAAATACAGTATGGTACGTTACGTATAATCTGTTTATCAATTAGATTATGAACAACACGTAGCAGAATGAGCTTCTACTAAATATTAAATCATTATTTCTCTAAAACAACTTACCATTCAATACATTTTCAGATGTTTCATCTCCAAAATAAAACTTCACATTTCCAGTACTTCTAATCCACTCTCCTTGGCAGATTATTTCTTCACCAGGCAAAGACACCGCAGGACATTGTACTTGAACACCACCCTCCATTGCGTCAATCACGTCAACTACTTTTACAACCGAAGCAATGTTCGTAAATTGATTTCGTGCTGTCACACGAACAAAATGTTTTCCTTTCTTCCTGAAGATGTAGGACACTGAAGAGGATTTTGAGAAAGGTGAAACAACTTCGTCGTCGATCTGAAATCTGAATAAAAATTTTAAAAATGTATATTATAATGATGTATGAATAAAGCAGGCACCGTTGGAACAAGCTGTTAGCGTGTTGCCTCCCTGGGCAATGTTGAAACAAAATCTTTGATATACTGCTGAAAAAGAAAATGTAGGAGTCTAACGTTTCGAGCGAAGGCCCTTCGTAAGAGAGAAACGTAAATAGACTCCTACGTTCTCTGTTTCGGCAGTATATCAACATACATACATACAGGTCGACCGCAGTCGGAGGAGCCGAAGGCCCCGTCGTTTAGCTGCTACCCTAAGGCAGGGGTGAGCGCCACTCCTACCCCAGATGGTGTTGATTTTGCGGAGGGAGGAAAACCCTCGGAGCACAGGAGAGACCAACTAAACTCTACTCACATGGTCCAAGCTCGAGAACGGGGCTATTCCCAAACGGTCACCCATCCAAGTACTAACCCCAAACCGTGCTCCCCTTAATCAAACCTTACTATATTTTCTCTTTATTTGTAATACTGTATTACTGATACCTGAACTCCATCTCATGTCCATCAAAGACACTGGCATTAAACCACGTGGTCGAAAACACTAAAACTTTCTCGGAAACCTTCAATTCTAATCCCGTGATTCCTCGCTTCAATTCGTACACACTTTCATAGAAGGCTCCGCCACACGTGCCTAGCACGTGGCCATCACGTGATCCTTCACACGGAGTGGCGCAAAGCGAGTTATTTACTTTCAAGGAAGCGTTAATTCTATTGCCACAAAAACACGCATTGCCTCCACTAATGGCGGCATACTTGTACTGAGGTGAGCACAAATCGAAACAGGTCAGCGGAGTAATGCGTGAGGAATCGTAGTCACCAGGCGGGAAACGGAAAATCCAAATTTCAAAATCTTGTTTGAAACATCCAACGTAATCTAAGAAAGACAAACACGTATTATAATGGAAGAATTAATGTGGGACAGTGAACGCAGGTGGAGAATAATGATATTAGCTGCTATTTCGCGACCTTCGGTTTACTAGTCCGACGCTCCACCGACTGAGCTACAGGTCAAGTTGGGAATAGGTCGTGGAATGATGGTACTTATATTTGATATTTCCAAACTCGAGTCTTCAATATTCATACTAAAAATATAAATTTAATATTACAACGCTTCTGATTGGCCGACCCCCGTACCTATACTAAGAAGGTTTCCAATTGGTAAAGAACCCAAAACAAAAACCCTAACTCTAATGAGTAAGGAGCATGGGAACGAATTGATAATTGACAATGTGATTGGTTACTTGTATAGCCAATAAAAAAAACACGTTCATCAATCTCGTTCCAGAGCCCATGTTCCCACCCGGGAAACGCGAGACTCTGGGATAATCCATTTCAAATCGTTACGTTATTGGCTGACCGGAAGTAGAATTAATAAAACCAAAATAACAAAGATGTCGGACGACAAGACTCCAGTGAAGACGTTGCCGCGATCGATATCTTCGCCGTATGTGTGTAGATGCTGTAATTCGAGCTTCGCCAGCAACCCCATTGACTTGTTTGGGGAAAAGTCAAACAAGGAGAACATGCTATCCAGATTCCGCTCGGATATTTACGCATGCGTACTTCAACCGGAATAACAAGAATCCTGTGATTTGAAACGGATTATCCCAGAGTCTCTGGTTTCCCGGGTGGGGAACGTGGGCTCTGGGAACGAGATTGCACGTTCATAGATTAGAGCAGGTCTTTACCGTTTGTTGATAAAGTAATCAAAAATCCCAACTATCGCCTCGAGTAATTAATTATTCACGCTTTTTATAAGTTTCATGCAGTTTAAAATAATTTATTTTGTACCGTGGTCATTATTTTTTGTTCAATCCTAAATCGGGTATAGTTTTCCACAATCAAAACTTACCAGCTGCACCAACATCTACTTGAGAAACACCAATACAAAACACCTATTAAAAAAACATTTAGAGAACTTAAAAGCAGTCTACAATTTTATTATAACATAGATGTTAATACAACGGCGTTTCTGATTGGCTACCGTGCGTGCTCCATAAACTCGATGGAGCACGGTAATTTCAAACGTAATGAGAAACTTATTTTTAATCAGCGACATAAATATTGTTTTCCGTTGTTTTGTGTCTGATTCTCTGTTATAAAAGAAATGTTTCATGGTTTGACGTGCTCCATTGAGTTATGGATGCACTTGGGAAGTTGGGAAAGCACTCAAAAATCTAGAGCTCGGCTACGCCTCGACCAACTCTTACGCTTTTTTCGTGCTCTCCCAACTAACCACGTGCATCCATAACTCGATGGAGCACGCCAAACCATGAACCATTTCTTAATTTTTGTACGAAAATTGCACACGAACGTTGATTATGGTAGACAAAAGAAACACAAGAAAACGCTTAGGACCATCTTTTAACCAAAGTTGAAAAAGAGCTAAAAGTATGTGGGTACCATTCGTGAGAAAAGTTTACTGGTGAGAAAAGTTCAAAGTGATAACACGTTAAACACCGCATAAAGACAATTTAGAGTTTGAGAAAGTTACATGTGTTCAGGCAGAGTGTTGAGAAGGAAGGTATATTGATTCGCAGCAAAACATTGGCTAACCAACAAATACACAGCGCTGCAGTGACAGCAGACACAGTAAGACAACTAAAGTCTGCCTCTGCAGCGATTGGGAGTAGTTAGCAGTAGTCAGTAGCAGGCTAGCAGTCAGTATCCAGTAGGAGTATGGCAAAGCTTACCCATGCAGGCAAAGCTGGAAAACAAAGGTAGAAATCACGATATTTGTGAGTGTTCCGAAAGCCAAAATTTCCGAGTTTTTTTTTAGAATGTAAAACCTTCAAAAATCAGTCTACCTAAAAAAAGGGTTGAAGACTTTTTCCAACTCTTCTTTACCATATTAGCTAATATACTTACCAAGAAAACACCATAAACGTTTTTTAAACTTGCCATAGCTCGACATCTCAGTGTTGACAACTCATCTTTCAACTCAGCTGTGTTTGATAATACATCCTGTTTTAACAGATAACTAAACAAAGATCCACTCATACTGCTCACGATTTTGAAAGATAACGGAAAGTCTTATATATCAATGGCGTCAGCAAGGTCTTTGATTTGATATCTCAATAGATAAAATATATTACAGTCAGTTTCAGCTTGCTTTTGAAATCCGAAACGTAGAAATACGGGACTAACATTTTCTTAAAGCCTGGTATAAACTGAAACACGTTTGCAAACGAGTTTCCGAATCATGTTTTGCAAAACAGAACTTCTTAGTAACTTTGTTTTCAGAACTAGTTTTCCATAAGAAAATTTTTTTCTAACTAATTATATTTTTAAGAAATTTAGTTTTCTAAAAAGTATTTTTTCTTTAGGTATCCCATTTGATGAAGAAACTCGTCTTTCTCTTTAAAACGTCGAAATTTCTATTTTTCCCGTTCCTTCTAAAGTCTGAGGTATATGCCTGAAGTCTTCAAGACAATTTTGCGTTGTTTAAAATTATGGAGACTTTTTATGCCTCTTTACTTTTAAAACAGGTTCGTTTGGCAGTAAGGACTGCAGAGAAATGCAAAAACATGAAAAAACAGGATCGAAGACACGTCGGCGTTGCCATTTCAGCAGGTGATTCGTGTGATGGTATAAAAAGATAATATCAAGAAAAACCCAACAAATCTGATAATTAGCAACAATAACATTTTCTATAATTGCGTTTTGTCTAACAGATAAAACTTTTTCTAAATGTTTTGTTCAAAAAAAATTGATTACAAAAAATTGAAAAGATTATACTACATGAACAGATATCTCCAGCTCAAATTGTCTGCCGCGTTATACCGTCTAACATTTTTCTCAGTTGTTTACTTTACATTGATGCAAGTAGCCTTTCTAATGAAAATAATTACACAGAAATGTCCTTTTTAAAGCTACTGTTACGCGATGCGATTTTTCTTGCAACTTACAACAAATAGCCTGAATGTTGCTCGTTGTTATTTTTGCCGTGTTGCAAGTTGCAAGAAAAGTTGGATGGGTTCTACTTTTTCCTGCAACTTGCAAGTTGCAACAAAGTTTGCAACAAAGTTCGCAAGTTGCTGAACGTGTAGCACCCTTCCTGCAAGTTGCAAGAAAAATCGCATCGTGTAACAGCACCTAACAAACATAAAAAAACTGTAGTATTTTTTGTAGCCAGAAAAATGTCTCAAACAAACTGATTAATATATAGAATCCAAACGTGACGGAAACAACATATTAAGAAACCAAAACTCCAAAATTAATATAAAAGTAGAGTGTTGCGTAGGCAGTGTGTTATGATGTATAGAAAATCGTAAAAGTGGTGGACTGCTGAGATTTTAGAGAACGAAATACTGACGTTTTAAGCCAAAGTTCTTCATTAGAAGAAATCACGAATCTACTTTGTCTTTGACGAGAACTTTTAGCTTGAAACGTCAGTATTCCGTTCTCTAAAATCTCAGCAGTTCACCACCTTTAAGATATTGAACAATTATAAAGAAGGTCCTTCGCTCGAAACGTTAGACTCCTTTATACGTTCTCTGTTTCGGTAGTATATCTAACCTCACTATATTTCGATTCATATAAAGAATGGTGCTCCGACTAAAAATGAAAACCATACTTGGGATACCATAGTAAGCAATAAATACAAACTATATTGTCTGTTGACAAAGTTAGTCACGGTATTCCAAACAAGAAAACCGATTGTCCCTTTTGTTTACGCCAATCAACATTCCCCGTTACCTGGCAACCAAATACTGACTACAGTCAACAAGCTCTCCACGACGTAAACATTCATCAATCCAAGATTTACACACAACAGTTCTGTTTGTAAAATCCAGATTATCATCCTCCTAAAATTAGAATTCATGGAAACATAAGAACAGAATTAAACTTAGACAACTTGATCATCTAAAATAGACCACTTTCATAACGGCGACTAATTTGAATATTCTTTTATACGAGAGGCAAATCACTCCAAAAAATCTCGTACTTTTAAGAATCCAAAAATCCAAAAAAACTTCAAAAAATCCGCAAAAACCTAAAAAACCGCAAAAATCTCAGAAAAATCCGCAGAAATCTCAAAAAAATCCGCAAAAATCTCAGAAAAATCCGCAGAAATCTCAGAAAAATCCGCAAAAATCTCAGAAAAATCTGCAGAAATCTCAGAAAAATCTCAGAAAAATCTCAGAAAAATCTCAAATGTGCATTTTAATAAGCCGTTCGTGCCTCGTTTGTGTGTCTGTAATTCAAAAAAATCTTTGCTTTATAACGAGGGCAGAAAGGCTCATTTACATGCATATAAAAGAATATTCATTATGAAAGTAAGTCTATTGTTTCTGTCACTTCAAACAAATGTTAATTAAATACCATACCTCAAAAGTACTATCTGAACAGATGACATGAGTGGCGGATGAGTTTAAGTACTTTTCAACTTCGCCATCGTAACTGATTGAAATTAAGAAAATCGCCTCGAAATAAAAAATGTTTACACAAATACTTTATCAAAGAAATATCAAAGGATACGCAATAATATATCGACTCAGCCTCCTCTTTTCATCCTCAGGTACTTGGTGAAAATATACTTTTATGTCAGAGAAAATATTCGGTAACAATGGTGTCTTTCGCTTTTTCTGATTTTCAACCAGTGTCTTCGACGTTGACGGAGTTTCTGCAGTAGATGGAATAGATTTTGAGCCTTTTCTTGAGAAATAGTATCTAATATTTGTAGTTAGGGAAATATTTATAACGATATTTTTCTTTTGAGTTTATAAAGATTTGTCTTCCTACGTGGTGACAAGTTGATGATAATGATGATGATGATGATGATGATGATGATGATGATGATGATGTTGATGTTGATGATCATCATCATGATGATAATGATGATGATGATAATAATAATGATGAAGATGATGATGATGATAATGATGATGATAATGATGATGATAATAATAATAATAATAATAATAATAATAATAATAATAATAATAATAATGATAATGATAAATGATGATGATAATGATGATGATGATGATGACGATGATGATGATAATAATAATAACGATAATGATGATGATGATGGTGATGATGATAATGATGACTGATGATAATAATGATGATAATCATAATTTTAGATAATTTTAACAAGGATACATAAATGTTGGTGTCCTTTTAGAAGCAAGATGTTTCTTGATAAGTCTTTCCGTTCCGTACCAATTAAAACTTGGAGTGGCGTAACCAATTCGAGGGAGATGCACGCTCGCTAAAAATAATAAGTTAAAATTAAGCTACATCAATGAAATGATAACAATATTTTGAGATATCCAAGTTGAAACTCATATAAATACCATTCATTTCTGTGGCAGCTTGATGCACTTTTTTCAATCCCTCGCTTAAAGCAGTCAGCTTTATAGGAGAAACTCTCTGGTGACGATCTCTGGTTTGAGCGACTATTAACGCTACCTAAAGAGAATAATTTACAATATCAATTATGGTTACCCTGCGAGTAAAGCCTCCTGTATCCTTGCGAGGCGAAGGAAAGAAGACTCTGCAGAAATCGTGTATTTTCTTTGATGTCGCCATCGCCCAAGTTTTGGGGCGAGACAAACCAGTTCAGTTCCTGTTTCAACAGGTTTTGATGACCAATATTTGAGCCCATGTTGTCAAGTTATTCTGAAGTTTCGAACAATTAGCACGCTTTCTCGTACGAGTAGCCTGCGAATACAGCCCACCTCGGATATCTATTCTTTTCACAACCAGTTCGATTTGCGATAAATTTGCAAGATTTCCTATCAAAATCGAACGATTTTTCAGTCATCAAACAGGACTTCCCTGTTGAATCTTTCAATAGCCGACGTCTCTTCAGAAGCATTCTAACTGATTCTAGTTATGTACATGAACTCTTACAAAATCTTCGCCTTCTCCATTATTTTCTCGAGCCCCAAGAGGAATAAGATGGCTGTCTCCAACATTGAGATCTATAAAAATAGAATAAGTGTAACAATAAATAAACACAACATGCCTTCGATTAAAACTCTAGCGGTCTGAGTGCAAATCCTGACTTCTTACCTTTCATTCTGCCAGCCAATTCATAACGATCTTCTGGTTTCGATGATCGCGCTGACACAGCAGAAAACAAACCACCTGAACCCCACTTGCCAGAATTATCTAAAAAATGGACAGATATATCGTAAAAACTCTATGGTAGAGAAAACAAGGCTTTCCGAAACGTCTCTCAGTTTGATTTGATTTAATTTAATAACTTTATTGCCTATAGCAACTGGTGGTCAAACAGGGTGAAATGCCCCAATTAAACATGACTACCATGATGTAAGTGTTGGTTTTACGGGGGGAGGAAAACCGGCGAACCCGGCGAAAAACCCTCGAAGCACAGGAGAGATCAACTACAACTCTACTCACATGAGTTCCAAGCTCGATAACGGGGCCATTCCCAAGCGGTCACCCATCCAAGTACTAACCTCGTCTAACCGGGCTTTACTTGTTGGTGAAAAGCAGCACAGGTCACCCATGCTATCCATTGACGAGTAAAATCGTCTGGCGTTAGACAGAGTAAAAAGACAAAGTTGTTCCAGAACAACAAAGCGAGTGAAACTGTGAAAGGATTAATCTTTCAGGAAAAGAATTTCCTTCTCATTCTTCTTTTTTCCGATTCCATCTAATTTTTTTGAAATTCGTGTTCTCTCTCCATCGGCTCTCCCTTCACAACACACATATTCCCAGTATTCATTGTACCCTCATTCTCTTTATTTCACTCTTCCATTTATTTTTTTCCTCATTCTATTAAATCCGATATTTACCAACACAATGAACAATAATAGCATCCTGCTCCCCAGTCCTCTCCGGACGAGTTACGTCACCAATCACATATTTTATCTCTCGGCTTTCTTCTTCCTCTGTGTCGTCTTCAATATCGAGTTCAGCTTCCTCTTCGTCCGACTCTTCGTTCAGACTGATATTCAATGACATATAATCATTATCTAGCCACAACTTCTCCCTAAAACCACAACAAGAACATTACAAAACAAATTAAAGTGCCAATGCAGCGAAATTTCACCACAGTTTTTTATAATTGCATTTGAAAGAACACTTAAAATGACAACGTAACATCTTTCGTAGAATTTCGTTTCCTTGCTTCATTCTTGAGATATTCAGGTTTGTTTGATATGCAAATATCATACTTATGACATCACACTGCATGACTTTTTAGAAAAGTATGATTTTCTTTGCCGGGGTGCTTATCGAAAGTACTTAATAAAAATTTACACTTGCATGTATGTAGCCATGACTGGTCACTAAACGTGTGTAGCTGGGTGTAAAATATTTGGACTATCCTAAAATTGATGCTATTTCAAAAAGTCATTAGGCAGTGTGATGTCATAAGTATGACATTTGCATATCAAATTAACAAACCTGAATATCTCAAGAATGAAGCAAGGAAACGAAATTCAACGAAAGATGTTACGTTGTCATTCTAAGTGTTCTTTCAAATGCAATCATAAAAAGCTGGGGTGAAATTTCGCTGCATTGGCACTTTAATGATACCAGGAAGTCACCTCTGAGGAAATGGATGAACGTACACGACCGAAACGTACATTTTGTGTTTCTTTTCTTCGTCCTTTTTTATTTCTTCTTCTTCCCTGAGTCTCGCTCTTCTTGCAACAGTTTCTTCTCGCTACAACGCACAAAGCAAGCATTATGAAGCAGTGCAGCAGGGCATAGATTAGCCTGGCCCAATCAAAGAATATGGGCCAGGTAACCACTAAAAACCTCTGCTTTCCTATTGGTTGAAACTTTCGCGCATTTTTACTGGCTATGAGTAAAACTGCAATCGTCATAAGTGGATTTAGCCCTGATGACGCGAGAATGAGATTAGTGGTTACCTGGTCCATATTTATTTTGAAATTGGGCCAGGGTATACCAGGCTAGGCATAGATAGTACATGTATGAGACAAGGGTAGCGCAAGCTGTTAGCGCGCTGAAGTTAAGGTTACAGAATACTCTAGAAAGTTAAAAAAAATCAGAAAATGATATTTTTACATATTCGTAAAGCTTACTACCAGATCTATCATCTGGAAAATGTTTGATTTCAAAATATTGAAAATTGAATGAATTATTGAGTAAAACGATTACCCAAGTCTCCATGGCGGGAAAGTCTGTTATTATTAACAGCGGATTAATGACAGCTCATGACAGAAATCTTACCCTTTCTCCCTCACCTTAGAGAGTAGATTCTCTCTGTACTCCACTTTGAATTGCTCAGTTGAATGGGGTTAGTAACTTAGTACTTGGATAGGTAATCACCTTGGGTTGATGTGAGTAGAATTGTGGGTTCTCTCCTGTGCCTCGAGAGTTTTTCACCGGGTTTTCCAGTTTTCCTCTCTCCGTATTAAATCAACAGTTTCTCCCGCTGCAATTCTTATTGTTTCATCAAGAAGCTTACCTTGCGTTTTCGTTCTTCCAGCTCCTCTGGAGTAAATTCTTTTCGCTTTCTAGTTTCATCAGGTAAACGATTCAAGAATGGCTGTAAAAGATGAAAATTATTTAACGTTGCAAGAACATTTATTTTATGTGCGCAAACAATTTTCAAGTCGTTTTCACAATTATGCTATCGATTTTGATTGGTTGTAAATTTGCTATGCCAATATTAATAGAGAAAAAAATATCCAATATTGTTTTAAGAAATAAAAACAAAGAAATTTATATGGCCGTGGTAATGATGACAAAAAAACGCGTATATACGTACCAGTCCCCTTCGTCGAGATCCTCGTTCAGTTGTTTCCAAATTACCTAAATCTGATAAAAAATGCACCTAGAGTAAAATTTCATGTTTGTACATAGATACAGATCATTCCGCGGTAATTGGCGTACGCGTATGGATCATCCCGCATGTATACTTGTCTTGTATGTACTTGTTTGTATGTATATCTGCATGTATTCTTAAATTAAAAAATACAATCACGCTTACAGTCGCTTTTTTTCGCAGGGTTCTGCGGTTTTCCTCCCTCCGTAAAATCAACACGTTAGGTCTTAGCTTATGTCGTGCACTTTTAACATGAGCCTCTGGCTCCCTCCGAGGGCAACCACATCCTGTGTTTACGACGTTAAATAAATCATTACTCATTACTCACCTAAGCAGAAACACTGCCCATCAAAACATGTTCTATGTCAACGTCAAAAATAAAAGTTTTCCTTGGAAACATATTATGTTTCCCTTCGATACGTACATGTTTGTGCTCTTAGCCAATCACGTCTTGCCAATCCAACGGTATCAATTTCAAAACGGTTAACTTTTGAACATGTTTTGATGGGCAGTGTTTCCACTTAGGTGCAAATGACTGTACCTGCAAGGCATTCATCAAATGCTTTTTTATCGGCTCCAGTTGTTTCTTTTGAATAGTCGTGTCCTTCATACATGTACATATTATCTAAAATAGATAATCACATTGTTTTGAAAACAACTCGTCAATTTAGAAAGGGATGTTTCAGACAAGCAAACACATACTTTCAGTCATTTGATCTTTTCCCTCTTGATCTATTTCACTTTCCTGCCTTGTTTTCCACTCTCCATTGTGTGTACGACCTAAAATTCTTGAAAAACAACTCACTGTCGTAAATTTCGATAATAATGATGATGATGATGATGGTGGTGGTGATGATGGTAGTGGTGATGGTAGTAGTGGTAATAGTGATGGTGGTGGTGGTAATAATGGTAGTGGTGGTGATGGTGGTGATAGTAGAGATGGTGGTGGTAGTGATGGTGGTGGTGATGGTGGTGCTAATGATGGTGGTGGTGGTGATAATGATGATTATGGTGGTTGTAGTAGTGATGGTGGTTATGGTGGTGATGATGGTTGTGATAGTGGTGGTGTTGGTCACAGTAGTGGTGATGGTGGTAATGATGGTGGTGGTGGTAGTAGTGGTGGTGGTTATGGTGTTGGTGGTGCTAATGATAAAAAATATAACTGGACAAACTTTTACACCCAGCTACACGAAATACTTAGTAATACCTCACGAGGTCTTCATCTGTCAATTTACTGCAAAATATTAAATCACAATTAAAAAATAAATTAGAAAAGAAAAACAACGCCGAAAACACTATCAGAAATGCGTTACCTCTCATCAGACTTAGACAGCTTGTCAAAACCAAATTTCAGTAGATCTTCCAGCTTAAAAAAGTTTAGAAAATATTTTGATAATTTATTGGTGATTTGTACAAAAGAAATACATAAAGGTTTTGGTTGTTACTTTGATTTTAAGAGTTTTTTACCTCAGCCTTCGTGGAAGTAACTTGGTGGGATGCATGCGAGAACTATAAAAGAAATTAAGTATACTTTTTTTTAATGAAATGAGAGTACCTATTTAAGATAATTTATACAAAGAAATAACTGACCTTGCCACCCTCTACCACGGCGTTTGTCAATTTGAGTTTTTCTTGAGCACGGTTAAAAAAGATTTCATCAACTGTACTTCGAGCAAGCAAGCGAATAATACGAACTTCCCTGGACAAAAAAAAATTAAGCAAAGGAGGAAATTAATTAAAGTGGGATGGAAGGAAGGAAGGAAGGAAGGAAGGAAGGAAGGAAGGAAGGAAGGAAGGAAGGAAGGAAGGAAGGAAGGAAGGAAGGAAGGAAGGAAGGAAGGAAGGAAGGAAACGGAAGGGGCAAGGACGGAAATATGTAACAGCTTCTATAACACGACTCTCCTCTACGTTACCTAGTCTGGCCAATGCGATGTGCCCGAGCGGCGGCCTGGAGATCATTTTGTGGATTGAAATCACTATCAACAAATATAACAGTGTCTGCTGACACAAGATTAAGACCAACCCCACCTTAAAATAATACAATAATAATCAAACTAAGAAATGTCCAGATTAGGTGGTATTTTATAAATTCCATCAGTATAACGGAGTCTTTCTTCAGAATCAAACGCTCAATGCTTACCAGCACGGGTACTGAGAAGAAATATAAATGTATCTTCAGTTTCATTAAAATTCTTAATTGCAAGATATCGCTCCTCTCCTCTTACAGAACCGTCAAGTCTTTCGTAAGAGTATCCTAAAACAATTAAATAACATTGGTGTCCTTCTGATTTATGTGATTGCCTCTAGACAGACCATTCCTATTTATGATTGGCTCGTTAATGTTAATACAACACTTTTTCACTCCAGTGAATCAAACGGATTTGCCAGGATGACAATTGAAAGAAAAAATCATCATTTTTCGTTTCCCATCGCCTACCTGGTGATGGTAGTAGTGGTGATAGTGATGGTGGTGGTGATGGTAGTGGTGGTGATGATGGCGATAGTAGTGGTGGTGATGATTATGGTGGTAATAGTGGTGGTGGTGGTAATAATGGTAGTGGTGGTGATGGTAGTGATAGTAGTGATGGTGATGGTGGTGATAGTAGTGATGGTGATGGTGGTGATAGTAGTGATGGTGATTGTGGTGATAGTAGTGATGGTGATGGTGGTGATAGTAGTGATGGTGATGGTGGTGATAGTAGTGGTGGTGATGGTGGTGATAGTAGTGGTGGTGATGGTGGTGATAGTAGTGGTGGTGATGGTGGTGATAGTGATGGTGATGGTGGTGATAGTAGTGGTCGTGATGGTGGTGATAGTAGTGATAGTAGTGATGGTGATGGTGGTGGTAGTAGTGGTGGTAATAGTAGTGGTGGTAGTAGTAGTGTAGTGGTGGTGGTGATGATGATGATGGTTGTAGTGGTGATGGTGGTTATGGTGGTGGTGATGGTTATGGTTGTGATAGTGGTGGTGTTGGTCATAGTAGTGGTGATGGTGGTTTCCCATGGCCTATACCTCTTAATCCTAAGTAATCTTGGATAATATCCAGCATTGTGGACATCTGAGAAAAGAGTAGAACTTTATGATTCCTACAATGGAAGAAATTTCAAGAATTTAACAAAAAATGATTGAGCAAAAAAATACAATTATTTCTTACTGAGAACAAAGAAAGAAAGCATGGCAGTAGGATAAAGGAGTTTAAAATACCTTTTCTTTAAAAATCTCAACAGATGGTCGATAAGTTGAAGTTTTCCTGGAAGAATGTAGTCAAGATATACAGTAAGAGTTGTAGTTGTGCATATAGATAAACATTTAGTATAGCTCCGAAACCGCTGTTGTTTCCCAAGGGGAAGTCAAGCGGTCAAGAAACGGCCACGAAATACAATGTTTTCCCGAGTTTCCAGTAAATAAGTGTTTTCTTAGGTATGAAGTGTTAACTCTTTCCTGTCCGAATCACGGTCTTTAGTATTTTATTCTGGCTAATGCCAGACGATTTTATTCACCTCTGGGGAAGCCCTCGGACAGGAATGAGTTAAATGGCAAGAAAAATGTTGAGAAAACCTTAAAATAGTGTTTTAAATAAAGGCATGAAGATCCCTCATCTAATCAGAAAGCTATAGGAAAACCGGAGTTTGACACTTGGTACATAACATTTACGTTTGTTTCGCAGTATAGTTTTTAGTTTTCCCAAAAGAAGCAGAATAAAGTACGAATTTCATGACAATGGTAGACAAAATATCAAAAGGCACGGACAGCAATTAGCTATTCCTCACTGCTAACAATATAACAAAATAATAAACAATATAATTTTAGCTTTACCACTGGCTTCGACAAGATGTTCACCAAGAGTAAATGGTTCGGGTTCAACGCCTAGAAATACAGACGACACAAACTATAGTTGACATTTTACTTTGATGAAGGGCTCCGCTCGAAACGTCAGTATTTCGTCATCAAAACTAATCTAAACTAAACTAAACTAAACTAATCTTATTTATACTGGATAGCTCTATCAGTTAATAGATAACTGTTCTCCCTAGAGGTCCAGTAAGGGCCATCCCTCATTGGTCCAGTGTTTCTACAGGAGGAAACCGGAGTACCCGGAGGAAACCTGCGATGTTTGGTAGAGTCAAACTGGAAGCACTCTTCTCACATGCGGCCAAGGTGAAATTTTAATCAGATAACTGCTGAGAGCAGGAATTGAACCCGGGTCGCAGAGGTGAAAGGCACGTGCGCTAACCACTGTGCCACCAACACCCTCGGCAGTTTCCCATCTTTTCACTTTGATCTATCTATCTAAAAATACTGCCTACACAACACTCTACTTTTTTACAATCAAAATATGGTCTGGAAACTCGGCGAAAGTCTTTGTTCTATCTTTTTGTTCACGTTTATGCAAACTTGTGCACGGCGAGCACAATGTAGTTGGTATAATGAAGCAATCATCCAGTTGCCTGAGCGTTTGGGTTTAATCGCGCTAATCGTAACACGGCTCTTTTAACTCCACTTACCATTAAACATGTAGGGATGATTAGCGCATTTTCGTAACTGCATAAGAATATTTAACAATCGAGTTCGGTTACCACTGCTATCTGTAAAGGCACCTACACAACACAAAAGTTATACATGTAACAAATGCTGAGCTTCAGAATTCGGAAACTATCCGTCTACAAGGAATAAATAAATTTGATCTCGAAAAATTCATAAAAATTGCACTGCAGGTGTTTGGGAAAATTATCAAAATTCACCTCTTTTAAATTTTCATCTGATAAAACATTGCTAGTCATGTTTTAAAAATTACAAGAATATATCGCCAAACACCGATTTAATTTGTTATTAATTTCTAGCCGAATAGTGCTATTTGTTATACTTGAAAATTAATATAATTAAAATGTACCATAATCCTTGAGTAATAATGCTTTGTAGTACTTCTTCTGAAGATCTGACATCCCCGTAAATAAAATAACCTATATATGTAAAGAAGCATGTTGTTCATCGTACATTATCACTTCTAAATTTATTACAACATATTAAACAAAATTGGACAATTCTTTCTGTTACACGATGCGATTTTTCTTGCAACTTGCAACAAATATCCTGAATGTTGCATGGTTGCAAAAAAATCGCACTGTGTAACAACTTAGCAACTTTGTTATTTTTGCCGTGTTGCAAGTTGCAAAAAAGGTTGGATGGCTTCTACTTTTTGCTGCAACTTGCAACAAAGTTCGCAAGTTGCTGAACGTGTAGCATCCTTCCTGCAGCTTGCGAGTTTTTTTTCCCATGGCTAAATTTGTTGCAAGTTGCAAGAAAAACCGTTTCCGTTTGAAAACGCAACTTTTTTTCTCCGTTTTTAAAATAATCCGCGTTAAAAAAACGAAAAGTTCCACTTTGGAGACCGTCCTCGAAAAGTTCCGTTTTTGATAACCGTTTCATCGTTTACGTGTGGACGGATGACTAAAGCCCCGCACAGATGAACGTACGATGAACACGTTTTTTCCCAACAATTTTCCTTGACAAGTTATAATTGCTCGTGTGTACGGTTGGACAAGTTTTCCTTGACGGCAATGATCGCGTAATAAGCTTAGGAGATGATCTTGTCAAGTTTTCCTTGACGGCTATACACACGAACAAATTTCCTTGTTCAAAAGCTGGCGTGACCAGCTTTTGAAGAAGGCTCCTTGTCAAGGAAAAACTTGTCAATTTGTGTCGTACACACGAACAAATAAAACTTGTCAAGGAAAAACTTGTCAAGGAAAACTTGTTCGTCTGTGCGGGGCTTTATCCGTAAAAAAAGTTGCGTTTTCAAAAAAATTCGGATACGTGTGGACGAGCTGGTCTAAGCAATTAAACTGACTCCGCTTTCTTCATTCGTAAATGTTCCAGCCATCGGGCATTCCCGACTAAAAACCTTAACGCACCTCTGCTTTTTTTGGTAAGTCCAGATGAACCTAAATTATTAAAAAAGCATGTCACTTGATGATTTTAAAAAAGGAATTAGGATTCCAATAATATTTTATCAATTACCTCTGATTTTACTCTTCGTAATAAAAACGGCTGCAAAAGACGTTGTAGCTTTGAGGAGTCTTTAAAAAAATTAGATAAGTTGAATGGATGAATGGATAGGTGGATGGAAAAGTGGATGAATGGAGGGATGGATAAATGGATGGATAGATGAATGGATAGATGGATGGAAGGAAGGGTGAATGAATGGATGGATGAATGGATGGGTGAATGAATGGATAAATGGATGGATGGATGAATGAATGGATGAATGAATGAATACATGGGTGGATAGATGGATGGATGGATGGATGGATGGATAGATAGATGGATGATTGAATGAACGAACGAACGAACGAACGAACGAACGAACGAACGAACGAACGAACGAACGAACGAACGAACGAACGAACGAACGAACGAACGAACGAACGGACGAACGAACGAACGAACGAACGAACGAACGAACGAACGAACGAACGAACGAACGAACGAACGAACGAACGAACGAACGGACGAACGAACGGAAAGAGGGACGGTAATAAGTTGAATGGTGATATAAGTTTACAGTCTTAAAGTTATTCTCTCACCTTGCAAAGAATTGGTCACATTACTAAAACTGGTAACAAACTCATCCATCAATGAAATATCAAATATTTTCGAAGCCACAAAAGATAGCAGTGAGTACAACTAAAAATTGAATGTGAGAAAAATGGTACCGAATAGAGTGAGAAAAATAAGCACAAATTAAATACCTTTGGTTAACATGCTTTAGAAATTTACCTCACTAAGATTGTTTTGTATTGGAGTTCCAGTAAGCAATACAGATACTTTGTGATCAAACTACAGAAAAACCCACCAACATCATTACTTAATACTTATTTTAATAACGGTATCATGCATTGTATATCAATGCAGATTACCTGAATTAATTCTTGATGAAGTAATGACTGATGATTTTTTAAACGATGTGCTTCATCCACAACTAGAACTTCCCATGATACACTAGTGATCAGATAATGATGATCATGACATGTTAATGATCATGTTATAATTATAATAATCATGTTGGTGATCATGACATGATGATGATAATAATAATGATAATAATGTTGATGATGATAATGATGATAATGATGATGATGATGATAATAATGATAATAATAATGATGATGATGACAATGATGATAATGATGATGATAATAATGATAATAATGATAATAATGATGATGATAATGACAATGATGATAATGATGATGATAATAATGATGATAATGATGATGATAATAATGATAATGATGATGATAATGATGATGATGATAATAATGATGATAATGATGATGATAATAATGATGATGATGATAATGATGATAATAATGATAATAATGATGATGATGACAATGATGATAATGATAATAATAATGATAATGATGACAATAATGATGAAGATAATAATGATAATAATAATGATGATGATAATAACAATGATGATAATGATGATGATTTATGATGATGTCATGATTATCATAATCAATACAATTAATTATATTAAGAACAAACTACATTACAATGTTTATACACTCACGTTTTTAGAAAATTTGATTCCTTTATGCACATCTAAGAATTATATTAATTATTATAGTTATAATCACACAACTTTAATAATTGAAACTATTCAGTTAGACAGAAATAATCTATAGTAGTGCATTATTATATAGATATACCTCGTATGTTGTAAGGACTACATGCAGCTGTTGACCACTAGTTTGTTTCTATATAAGTATCAAAGTTCACACCTTCACATTCATGTCATTAATTATATATTAGCATTTTTATAAAATTAATATATATATATACTATCCAGTTCTCACGCTGGGTTGCCGTATAAGTCTGCCACCGCACAAGTGCAGCAGTGCCTTTATTAACATAAATATAACAAAACATCTAAATACATCAATTTCAACTATAATACATAACATAGCATCCATGTCCTAGCTGTAGGGTGGTGGGTGGGCTATAAACTACCACACTGGTGGCAAAAAGACAAAAGATGCTATATCACTGAGGTGCATGCCCATAATGGCATGCACCTCTCCCCAGGCTCCCCAGCATGAGAAAACTGTTTCTCGCTTCTTTCATACTTCAGCCAGCGAGAAACTCTAAATATCAAGCTTGAATGGACAAAATTACAAAAATAAACCTACTTTACTAGGAAACTTTGTCTTGATCTGTGCCCTCTTTTCCTTATCTCCAGTGAAGCAAAGAAAGTTTAGACATGGAGCAAATCTTTTAAAAATAATAATTTGAAAGTAATACATAAATGAACTAATAATAAATTTAAAGTACAGAGCACAGTACACTGTACAGTACAGAGTAAAGTACACAGTACAATACTGTACAAAGTATGGTATAGTACATTACATTACAGTACAGTGTAGTGCAATGCAGTGCAGTGCAGCATGTACAATGCAGTACACAGTACAGTACACAGTACACAGTACAGT
Source organism: Paragorgia papillata (assembly GCA_035771165.1). Lineage (NCBI taxonomy): Eukaryota > Metazoa > Cnidaria > Anthozoa > Scleralcyonacea > Coralliidae > Paragorgia > Paragorgia papillata. The sequence continues at coordinate 1,635,516 of JAWNZC010000002.1, read as the reverse complement.
GCAGTGCAGTGCAGTGCAGCACAGTGCGATACAGTACAGTGTGGTACAGTACAGTACAGTGCAGTACATGCATTCATTCATTCATACCTTGAAAACTCAGTCTGCCAATTCCCAAGCACTGAAAGTGGAGATATTACTAAACAAGGCTTATTCAGAGCACCAGTACTTTTGATGTGTAACAACAATGAAATGACCTGAAGCAATCAAGAATACTTAGTTTTTATTTCTTAATTGTAACTTTTACTGGTAACTAGTTACATTTCTGTTAATGTAGCTGTGACTAGTTACAAAAAAATAAGTACAGTAACTGTTACATTACACTGCTTATAGTTTTCAATTATATTCTTTTATAATTAATATAAAACAAAGTGCTTTATTGATGTTTCCACCACTAATAAAAATCATAATCTCACATGTGTGATTATTTATGATAATCTCACATTGTGTCGATTATCGTGAAACTTATTAGAGTTTACTGCTCTAATTTTGTGGGGAAATAGGACTATTTTTTTATATAATAAACAGAACAATACATTAATGCTTGGAAATATGAAATTTATTTCTTGTGTTGACCAAGATATCTGACTCGTTCCCTTTGCTCACTCATGAGATATATCCTAATCAACACTCAAAATAAATTTCATATTTCCATGCAACCATGTATTATATATTCTCTATATATAGTAATATGTATAATAAATGTTATATTGTAACCTGTACTGTTTTTCCCAGGCCCATTTCATCCCCCAAAATACAACCATTTTGGTTCACAAAGCATTGATATAACCACTGAACACCAAACAGTTGATAATCTCGTAAAATAACTGCAGTTAAACCAGCATTTGAAAGTTGCTCTTGTGAAATATCAGTGATATCATTTTTCCTTTTTAATAATAACTCGACACACTTTGTTATCCTCTCCATTAGTTCTTGTTTTACGAGAAATACCGAGCTTCCAACTGCGTTTCTGATTGGCTAGGAATATTCTACATGAACCAATGAAAACCAAGAGTAATTACTATTCACAGAATTATCAGAATTTTTTGGCACCAAAGATAACAGTATTTCAAGAACTTTATTGAGCTAAAATTGTTAGCCCTTTTTGTTATTAAAATCCATGTTTCAAGTTTAAAAGTCAACGTTACATATGATAAATAAAGCATAAAAGAATAATACACATTACATAATGCAACATGTGTTACTATCACACTGTAATTTATTTATATAGCCCACGTTAGTGACGTCACAAGCTAAATACTTGTTTCCATCTATCAAACTGACGTGACGCCATTTCCCCTTCATTTTCCCCCTTTTTTTAGAGTTAGTATTAGTGTTTTCTTGGAATCAGTGTTAATTTTAATGTTAGTTTTGCATTTATGATACGTTTTTTGGTTGGAGCGAGGACTAGTATTCGAGATTTGTTAATAAGTTTTTCGGTCATGTCAGTTTGGCAGTCGTAAACAAGTATCGAGATCGGAAACCCTCGTTCAATCTTCGGAGTAAATTTCATTCTTGTTTTCTACGAATGTTAGAACTAGTTTTTTTAATTTTTCTAGAACCTGCAATATTTTTTTATTTGGTTAGTTTTTTAAAACACAAACAAAATAGAGCTCCCCTGAGGAGAACATGAATCGTGATGTCGACAAATCAGGAAGAAATTATAATAAAGGACAGCTGAAAAGGAAGTCATTCTACTGTGACGTTGCTTAAAATAATTCCATATGCAAATCTTCCTTCCTTGGCCTGTTGTTGATAATACCAGATGAAATTATTAAACGAAAGCTCTAGGATACAGTCTTGGACAACAAACCGAACTATAGCACTTCAAAAGAAACAAAACTACAACTGACATACCTTGACATCGCTTGAAGGATAAACTTGGCAAAGGTAAAGTCATTATTTTGAGATTTGACTGTATCTAAAATGATTTGAATAACACTATACGGGCTAGACTGAAATATTTGTGTATATTAAAGTCTCCAATACGTGTCACGCTAAAGATTTTCAAGCTAAGGATACCCGGATGATTGTAATCAATACATGTTGATATAAAGGGAGATCAAAGACGTCAGACTCTGTAAAAATATATGGCGTTTTCTCGCTTTGAAAATCGAAAATCTTTTTGGTGAAACGGGGTTGTAATAGTGATGTATTTATTTAGTTATAAACAGCTGCGTTTTAGTCCAATACACATCTATCTGGATTACCAAATACTGTGAATTAATATCTAATATTCTCATGCTATATGGCCTATATTGTCATGAATCTGGACATTGACCTGAACATTACAAGAAGCTGTTTTGTATGGTACTATAGTACATAGTAATACAGGTTTATATACAGTGTACTATTGAACTGTTCCAAGTGTTTTGGGTGAATTACCCTTCAAAATATTGCCCTTTTATTAGTCTTGGATAATGACCCAGTATGTTACATTCACAATTTATTTATATTTTTAAGTTGAATATATTTTAAATAGTTTATGAGTTTTTTAAAAGTGTGGTTTTCTTCATACTGTATGCTTGCTGTGCTGTTTGTTTGCCTCAAATTGGTCGGCATCAGTAGTGTGAATTATTAATGATGAACGTCCACCCACATGCTAAATGATATTTGCATATTAAATATTCCAAGCCAATATGTGATTATTTTCATGAATATTTTTGACAGTAATCATATTACAACAGTATATCGTCTGGCATCTGTATTTATTGTGTGATTAGCCATTATAATAAATTTTTCAACTATGTATTCCCAATAGACCTTATTAAAAAATGGCTGCTGAATTAGAATTATTTTATGTGCATATAAATTAGCCCTTATGACCTTGTTTTAAAGTAAAAATTCTTTGAATTTCACACATGAAAGTTCATAAGGACTAATTTATATGCACATAAAAGAATTCTAATTCGGTGGCCATTTTTGAATAGTTATACAACTCAAGATAGATTTGTGGATAACATTATATTTAATTATTTTGCTGAACTTTCAACTTGTTTATATTACTTGGTCGTTCATCAAAGAAATATTGCTCCAAAAGCTCAGAAAAAATAAAACATGTATTCACAAATCTATCTCAAGTCAAATGATAAATATTATAGTATTTTAAGATACTAGAACTTACAATATCTGGAGATGTATTTCATGCACAATCCATGCCAAGCGTGATATGCATTCTTGTCATCATGTTTAAATATAAATACATGTAGTAAACTCAGAATTGAGTTCATCAGTTAGTGACATCATCAGTTAGTGACATCATCAGTGACCTCATCAGTTAGTGACCTCATCAGTTAGTGACCTCATCAGTTAGTGACCTCATCAGTTAGTGACCTCATCAGTTAGTGACCTCATCAGTTAGTGACCTCATCAGTTAGTGACATCATCAGTTAGTGACATCATCAGTTAGTGACATCACCAGTTAGTGATATCATGTGTTTGTGACATCATCAGCTAGTGAGATTCGTCAGTTAATGATGTCATCAATCAGTGACATCATCAGTTAGTGATGTCATCAGTTAGTGACATCATCAGTTAGTGATGTCATCAATTTTAGTGACATCATCAGTTAGTGACATCATCAGTTAGTCATGTCATCAGTTAGTGACATCATTAGTGACATCAGTGATGCATGTGCTATTCTGAGTGGATGAATCCTAGACTAAGGGCCTGTTCACATGAGGCGCGTTATCTCGGGGGGTAGGGTTATCCCTATCCTCCGAGATAACTCGATGTTAGTTTATTTCCATGTTAAAAGAGTAAACCGTTCAGATGAGACCGAGATAACTCGGGGGATAGGGATAACTCGGTCGGAGCGATAGGGTAACCCTAGCCCCCGAGTTATCCCTACCTCCATGTGAACACTTTCACCCGAGTTATCTCGGGGGGTAGGGTCAACTTAGGCATTCGTATTTATGCTGTTGCTCGGGATAACTCGGGGTGAAGCGTTCACATGAAGCTAGGGTTATCTCGGGGGCCAGGGACAACTCAGTAGTTGCGTTTTATCATGTGAAATAGGGTCAACTTTGACTAAGCCCCTGAGTTATCCCTACCCCCCGAGATAACCCGGTCTCGTGTGAACAGCCCCTAAGGCTGCCAAGTAGAGAAAGCTCAACTTATGTTGATCTTAATTTGATTAACTATAGGTTTATCTTGCCAAGCCATGAAGTTGTTTATTGCAACAATAATGGCCGTGGTTCTCGCCATTCCCAACCATGCCAAGGTCAACTTTGTACACCACAACTACAAAGACATGACCAAAGTGCTCAAAGAGTATGCTGAATCTTGTAAGAACATATCTCGACTGTACAGTATTGGGAAATCAGTAAGAGGACGTGAATTGTGGGTGTTTGAAATTACAGACAAGCCTGGAGTTCATGAACATTTGGAACCAGAATTTAAATACGTTGGAAATATGCATGGCAACGAGGTTGTTGGAAGAGAATTGTTGCTTCATCTTATAGCATTACTGTGTGACAACTACAAGAAAGATTCAGCTATCACCAAACTAATTGATTCAACAAGAATTCACATTATGCCATCTATGAACCCAGATGGTTATGAAGAAGCAAGCGAGGGTGATTGTGATGGTCTTACTGGTAGACGTAATGCAGACGATGTTGATTTAAACAGGTAATTTTCAAGATTTTGAAGCTTGGCATGGCGATGTATGTTAATGTAATAAAACAAAATGTTTCCGGTTATACAGTACACCATGTTTATTAACCATAAAAATTCGCTGAGGTTTCCTCCGTAAACTCGGGACTTCGTCAGAGCCTGACTGAAGTTGGTCACAGCAGTGGCTGAATTGCGAAGGACGCAGATCAACGTGGTCGGATCACAGCTAAGATGTTAGGTGTTGATTTTATGGAGGGAGGAAAACCGGAGAACCCGGCGAAAAACCCTCGAAGCACAGGAGAGATCAACTACAACTCTACTCACATGAGTCCAAGCCCGGCAATGGGATCATTCCCAAGCGGTCACCCATCCAAGTACTAACCCCATCTAACCGGGCTTAACTTTTGGTGAGAGGCAGCGCGCTAACAGCACACTCCACCCGTGCTCCCCAATAAAGTAACAATTTAAAGTGTCTATGAAATTAAAAATTCGTTGGCATTTTTATTGTTTTATTGTACAGAGGAGCATGACAGGAGCACTCACTGAAAATTTCAAGAGAATCTGATGCGTAGTTTTCGTGCTATTAAATCTCAAAGTTTGCCATGGCTAGTTCGTTCTTGGAGAAAAATTGGACTTTCGGTAACAATGCTTATGACGTACGCAAACGGACAACTATGCATAAGAACAACAGATTTCACTATTAATGACCGTTTGCGTACGTCATAAGGCATTGTTACCAAGAAGCCCAAATTTCCCCAAAACAAACTATCCACGGCAAATTTTGAGAGTTGATAGCGCGAAAACTACGCATCAGATTCTCTTGAAATTTTCAGTGAGTCCCCCTGTCATGCTCCTCTGTAGAATAAAACAACAAAAATGGCAACGAATTTTTCACTTCATAGACACTTTAACAACTAATATCACCTTGTATTTTACATTTGATGAAACACTGCTACTCATATTACTTAACACTTTGAGGCCTGGACCTCTCCCTATGCTGAATAAAATCGTCTGGTGTTAGCCAGAATAAACCTTAAAGACTCGTCGTCAGGCTTCAAAGTGTTAAAGAGATCGGTTTTAACACTTTGAGGCCTGGACCTCTCCCTGTACTGAATAAAATCGTCTGGCGTTTGCCAGAATAAAATACTAAAGACTCATCGTCAGGCTTCAAAGTGTTAAAGTTTGTACTAATTTTTTTACAGGAACTTTCCAGATCATTTTTATGATAATAGTGACCCACCAGAGGCCGAGACTAAGTTGTTGATAAACTGGATTGAATCCAACCCTTTTGTTCTATCAGCCAATCTCCACGGTGGTTCATTAGTAGCCAACTATCCTCTAGATGACTACCCAAAAAACTCCAAAGACAGCTCTACCAAGGATGATGATGTCTTTAAATCATTGGCTCTTACTTATTCTGATAATCATAAAACAATGCATCTTGGGAAAGCATGCTCTCTCTATCCAGACGAAAGATTTAAACATGGTAAGTTTCTTAAAGGGATCCTCGCATGTTTGAACAAATAGTTAGCTTCAAGGGAGCCGTTATCTTCGATTTGATGACGTAAAATGGTTGTATTTATTGTCCCTGAAACACTATGGCCGTTTACAAGCCTGGTTTCCATATAATCGCTACGATCATCGCGATTGCTCAAAAATTAACTCGGCGATCGCAACGATCAACAATCGTGTCGCTGTTTCCATATGATCGCTAAGGTGGCCATGGTTGACTGCGGCCATTGTTTTAATGGTCCGCTGGGATGCGCTGGGATTTTGTGCACGGTGTACGGTCACTGAACCCATTGTATTTTAGTATAATGAACGAATTGTCCAATAGCAATGTTTCAGTTCAATCACTCAACCGTGCTATTTAAATATTAATAAACCTAAAACAAAGGATGTGCACGGTGTAAGGTACGGTTCAACATAAAATCACAGCTCATTATAGGCGCTTTGAAGTTTGCCGAGTTTCCAGACCATATCTCGATTGACTATGGTATAAACGGCCGTAATGAAACAATTGTCTTGGAATAATAAGTGTATAACCATTTTACGTCATCAAATCCAAGATGGCAACGCCCATGAGAGCTATTTGTTCAGACATGCGTGCAGGGGTACCTTTAACGCCATGTAGTACAGTAAGGAATGAATTATTGAGTATTTCAAAAACTCATTAATAATTCATGAGGAAAACACAAAGGAAATCAGTACCATGTCCGTGGTTTTATACCTGATAAAACTTCTTGACGTCAGAAAGAATACTAAGGGAACATACAATTTTATATAAAGAATACTAATGAACGTACAATTTTATATAAAGAATACTAATGAACATAACATCCAATAACGAATCGTTTTTGAAGCCATTCAAAGCACTCGCATCACGTGTTTTATCAGATCTAAAACACTCGGGCTGCGCCCTCGTGGTTTGAAATCTGATAGAACACTCCTGCTCGTGTTTTAAATATTACATAAGCTTGACGAATATCTACCAAACGTCTCTTCACATACACTATACATGTATACGTACAACTCATATCACTTTAACTACACGAGTACACCTTAGCTCTTTATCTGAGCCACAGTAGCTCAATCCTTATTACAATCTCTAACCGGTCATTTGAGGGTTGCAAGTTCAGTCCCTGTTTGTAGCTCAGAAATATACTTAAGCTTGACGAACATCCACCGACCGTCTGTTCTATAAATGTTGCACAGTAACATATGTTGTAAGATATCGTGTTAGTAGCACTTCATATTCTCTCTTTGTGTTCCTTCCTTCCTTCCTTCCTTCCTTCCTTCCTTCCTTCCTTCCTTCCTTCCTTCCTTCCTTCCTTCCTTCCTTCCTTCCTTCCTTCCTTCCTTCCTTCCTTCCTTCCTTCCTTCCTTCCCTCCCTCCCTCCCTCCCTCCCTCCCTCCATTCCTTCCTTCCTTCCTTCCTCCCTCCCTCCCTCCCTCCCTCCCTCCCTCCCTCCCTCCCTCCCTCCCTCCCTCCCTCCCTCCCTCCCTCCCTTTTTTCCTTCCTTCCTTCCTTCCTTCCTTCCTTCCTTCCTTCCTTCCTTCCTTCCTTCCTTCCTTCCTTCCTTCCTTCCTTCCTTCCTTCCTTCCACGGCACCACGCTTTAAGACTAGGTCTGCTTTTGAGTGTAGTTCTTACTGAATGCATGGATTTCTCTACTTCATTCTAGGAATTACAAATGGCGCCCACTGGTACAGTGTTTCTGGTGGAATGCAAGATTACAACTATTTCCATAGCAACTGCTTCGAAATCACGCTGGAACTGAGTTGCTGTAAGTTTCCCATGACCAGGGAACTGGAGACGTTTTGGGATCAAAATAAGAACGCTTTGCTGGCATTTATGAGCAAGGTACACTCTGGAATCTATGGGACAGTGAAGGACTTGAGTGGTAACTTGGTACCTGGTGCTATCGTGAATGTGACAGACGGACGGAGAGTGGTGAAGACTGCTGAACAAGGTGACTACTGGCGTTTATTAGAACCGGGGAACTACATGGTACGAGCATCACTACCGGGGGTATCTGGATCAGTTTCGAAGAGAGTGGTTGTTGGACAGGAGCCAGAGGCGACAAGAGCAGATTTTGTGCTGGAAGTCGCAGATGGACAGATGCTCAAGCAGAAAAATAATGAAAATTCCTCATCTGGACCAGGCGTGATTGCTATCGTGTTACTAACTGTCTCTGTTTGTCTTCTGATTGCTATTATAACCATGATTGTATATTATCGGAAAGTTCGCAAGAGTTACGACTACACCAAGATGGAATTCACTTGAATCTACCTTTACAGGCCTCGCCCTTCTCTTTCAACTTCCTCCAAGTTGCGAAAATCTCAGAATTTAGTTAAGTAGAATTCTTATAGTGCTAGATCTCTGTCAAGCTGTAGGTACCTCGGGAAAAAGTCCTCAGCCATATACGAAGATTGAACCAGCAAACTTGTGAGAACTATAGGCACAGAACCACCAACAAGAGATCTATGATCAAGCTTTCCACAAACTTTCATGAAAACCTGCGCAGTACTTCATAGCTAGACGGACGGACGGACGGACGGACAGAGGTGAAAACATACCTTTGAGCTACTGTGGCAGACCGAGGTGATTTGGGGTATTTAAGTACATGGTGATGAGAGTACGTTCTTGAGTCTGACAAATACTTGTTGGGCAATAAGTCGTGTTTTGTCAGCGTTAAGTCATTCTTGCATGAGCCAGCCAAAAACGCCAGATGATATTGCTCGGCAAAGGGAGAACCTTCAGACAATCCTAGGCAGGGTTAAATAGTTATAAAGCGTGTGACTAGTTCTCACAAGGTTGCCGGTTCCTTTCCCGTCTGGGAACTCAGGATTTTTCAAAATTAAAAAGCGGATGCAGTTTTCGAACATGATCATGTATACAGATAGACAAATATTTTATTTTTTTTAATTTAATCTTATTGTAACTATATTTTGTTCGGTTTACATTGTGGACAAACATGGAAATCGCTTGATTAACTGTTATTCTTTACTCTTGTAACTCATTTTAACCAAACTTAGAGGAATGTTTTAATAGGAGGAAGGGCCTAGTGAAGAGTATATTCTTTGTAATTAACATGATTCTAAATATATTCTATTGCAATGATGTATTTAAACGCAATTTAATATATTGATTAAATGACTTCCTTCCTTCCTTCCTTCCTTCCTTCCTTCCTTCCTTCCTTCCTTCCTTCCTTCCTTCCTTCCTTCCTTCCTTCCTTCCTTCCTTCCTTCCTTCCTTCCTTCCTTCCTTCTCGATATACCGTGGTAAAGATTGTCCATAAATTAACGCAACTGTTCAGCGTCGATATTCTCCTTATAAATACTGATTCGTTTGAGAAGCTATATCAAGCACTTGAAATTCTTCTTTACCACGATATTAAAACACCTTCAAAAACTCATTAATAATTCACGAGGAAAACACAAAGGAAATCAGTACCATGTCCGTGGTTTTATATCTGATAAAGAAACCTCCTGATTTACATAAACTTTAGCTTTGATTTTCTCGGCTTAAACAAGGTTATTTTTCAAACTTACTACGCCAATGAACTTACCAAGTGGTTCGTTTTTGAAGCCGTTCAATAAACTCACAGTTCGTGTTTTATCAGATATAAAAACACTCGGCTTCGCCTCGGGTCTTTATATCTGATAAAACACTCCTGCTCGTTTATTAAACAGTACTTAAAGTTCGTTAAAAAAACTCGGTTATATAGCTTCGTTTTTTCAACTCACTTCTTGATGTTTGGACGCCGTGGTAAGCAAACGTTATATATTAAATCAAAGATTCAAAAATAATCTTTCCATAACCTTGTATTTGACATATTCATCGACCGTCCAATATGATAATATTTTCATATATGACAAATAATTTCCAATATTTAAATTATCCTTGAAAATGTCAATCATTGAGAAACTATATATATATATATCAAAATAGTGAACTAAAAGTAGCGTGCTGCGTAGGCAGTGTAGAAACAAAAATCGAAATATAGTAAGGTTAGATATACTGCCGAAACAGAGAACGTAGGAGTCTAAGAGAGAAACGTCATATATTCTTGGTTTGCACTTGACGTCATGGCGGCCATGTTGGAGGAACTTTAACAAAAGAATCTCATTTGCAGCTATTGTATTTGGAGTATGTTTTCCTCCAACATAGCCGCCGTTTCTTTGTCTTCCAAATCTCAAGAGATTGATTGCAAACCATCAATATATGATATGGTCTGCTTTACTCGACAATATATTTGCAACAGTGATCGAAGCTAAAACAATGTTGATCATCGATCTATAAAACGCCCGGCGTTTACACCGCAAGGCTTTACAGTTTACAGCTAATCGAATGAAGTTATAAATTCTGCATGCTATTATCATCTTCGTATCGCCACTTTGCTCAAAGATTTAATTCAATTTATGCAGAGCACTAGTCAGCCAAGTTCTGTTTAAATTTTAATAACGGTTTTAAAGCCTTCTACACATGGAAAATTAACAACTTAATTGAACAATAAAAGACTGTCCAATAAAAGCTGTCGGCGAAGATGATTTCGACAGCTGATTACGTTCGAGCCCAAACAAAACAGGTGTTTCCAGCTCTTTCGCCTGACATATATTGCCTAAAATTTGCATAAGTCTTTAGTCAAGGGTATATATATATATATGCATACGAGAAAAGAGTTATCAGTTGACGTTCATTGATTAAATAACTAGTCGATGTTCACTGAAGACTTCAACAGTTATTATTTAGCACTGCGACCCCAAACTCAACCACAACAGCAATCCAACCACGCCGACAACAACTAATGTCTTTTAAACCTCAAATATTTGAAGTTTTTATGATCGAAACGCAACGCGACGTGAATTGAATCGTTGGTATATAAACTTGTCTATCAGTCTATCCGTTGGAAAGATGGGCCAGGCAGGTAGTAAGCCGTTTGAAGGGAAGGTTGTAAAGACTTTATCAGGTCATAGTCGAGCGGTACTACACTGCGAGTTCACAAAAGATGGAGAAACTTTGGCGACATGTTCAGCTGACAAGAATATCATTTTATGGATCGTATCAAGTGGAGAACCTTTGAGAACTTTGGAAGGACACACGTCGGAAGTAAATTGTTGTTGTTTTTACGAAAACGTCCTGGCGACAGCTTCGAATGACAAGACAGTTGTCTTATGGTTATATAGCACTGGGAAAAGGGCTTCTCGATTGGGTAAGGATACCTTAATAGTATTAAACACATTAACAATGAGTAGTTCTCAGTACTACCTTAAGTAAAGGTACTTCAGGCTTTTGTGCATCGTTGTTTTGTCATAATCGGTGCGTGTTATGACTTATGAAGAAATTTCAATTTATAACTTAAATCTCCGAACGGAATCATTTATCATTGTCTGTGATTGAGAAAGTTTTTTGCCTCGGATAGTTAATAAATTATTTAAGGAGTTTGGGTTAAATGTTTAGCTTAAATGAATATATAATTGAATTTTTTTGGTCTATTTTTTTGGTCCACAATAGAAATGGAAATTGCAAATATAGTGGCATTTTTAGTAAAAAAAATTTATACGAACGGCATGGCTTATATTTGTGAGGACTTTGTAAATATCTGAATCAGGCAGTATTTTCTTGCTATATAGTAACTTCTATGGTATATAAATGAGTAATAAAATACAATTTGATTGGCCTTATAGGAAGAAGTAAAAAGTAGAGTGCTGCGTAGGCAGTGTTTTACATAGATCAAAGTGAAAAGGTGATAAACTGTCAAGATTATAGTTTTTATTATATGCATGACAAAATTACTACATTCTGATTGGTTGAGAGGAGTACAATTATTTTATTAAATCTACTGCAGAACGATGTTGACAATAAAATTCAAAATGGCGGCTAATTCTGCAATGGAAAGTTTTCACATTTCCAACGACTTGTCGGGTACACTATGAACTAAAAATTCCATGTAAATATTTTGAAATGAGTACAGAGAACACCCAGAGTGAAAATGTTTCTTGTTTTTAAAGGCGTGAGTGAGTACGAAGCGTCGAAGCGTACGTGTCGTAATTTTGTCATGCGTATAATAAATGAGTAATCATATGATTTTGCCCGTACAATTAAGGATTTACACTACGCGTGATATTTGAAAATTATGCTAAATTGCACTCGCCTGACGGCTCGTACAATTTTGGCAAATTTTTCAAATATCACTTGTAGTGTAAATCCTTAATTGTACTCGCTATCATATGATTACCTATACTTATAACGAAATACTAACGTTTCGAGCGAGCGAAATGTAACCGAGAAGTTTTTATGAATTAATTACTGTTAGGGCCTGAAAGTAAAGCTTCTTTTACATCCTCCAAGGCGAAAAAAGGCTCTGCCGAAATCGTGTACTTTTTATTTGAGCATGCGCGACGGTTACGTGGATACAATTTTTAAAATTTCCATGATCATTCATGCATGTAAACGATGATAATCAATGAATAGTTAGTATATTATAAATGACCTCCCTTTTCCAGTAGAGACAAAAAACCAACGTATTCCTCTGCAAGAAATATAATTCTCTATAACGCTTCCGGCTTCTGTTTCGTTGTCAAAATTATTTTATTGTTGCAAAAATACGTCCCGAAACTTCAAAACTTCAGAGATATTTATAAAATGTCTCGGTAACATTTTGGTTTTGTTCTTGGATAGAAACCAAAACATTTCTCAATCTTTTACACGCTTGTTTTGAGTGGACATTTGGATTTTTAAGGTCAGGGTTAGAGCTGTGGGCAAGATAAGTATAGGTTAGTGACCGAAACCGAGGTCACTACGCTGGTTATTAACCCCGAGGGCCGCAGGCCCGAGGGTAATAACCAGCGTAGTGACCGAGGTTAAGGTCACTAACCGACTTCTAGTTTATTCATGACAGACGATATTTGTCGTTATTTAACAAAAAAATGGTATTCTAGACGTAGTTTTAAAGTGATATAGTAGGTCATTTAATATGCAAGGTCAATAACCTATTTATTAACCGCGGCACATCAAAGATAATTTATGCATGAATAAACTAAGGGTTATTATTATACGGCACGGATTACTTCCGGTAAAATCACGCGCTGTGATTGGTTGCTAACGTGGCGAGATTTCTCCGTAATGCCCGCGGGCATTATGAAAATTGTTAATGCCCTACGATTGGAAACAAACAAAAAATCCTAATAAGAAACTTTTATTGCTGAAAAACGACGAAAATATTAAATGAAATAAACGACGATGAACATTACAAAAGTAAATTCTAGTATCCAGACGAGAAAGAAACAGAAGAAAATAACGCTAGTTCGGTGTTTTGACGAAGTTAAAGAAAGCGAAGACCAAGAAATACAAGATTGATTTTAAAATAAAAAGTGCCATATGATAAACTACTTAATAACCTCGACCGTTCGGTCTTTACGGTAAAATATTAAACCTTGGTCTTGAACGTATTAACCTCGCTATCGCTCGGTCACTACAGCAAGACCTCCGTTTAATATTTTACCGTAAAGACCTCACTCTCGGTTATTAAGTAGTTAGTATTTGATTTTTGGCCGGGATTAAAAGCCGAAATCTTATAAGAAAACAACGTTAAATGTAGCTGTGATGTAGTCTGTGTCTGATTGTTTCGCCTTTGCCCGAGGAATCATCCTTACATTTTGACACCGTGGGCTCGATTGTGGTCACTGTTCATACACATAAGCAATGTCGTGCGCAGCATAAACCTGCCAACCAGGAACAGAACTGGTTTGCCCCAATTCATGGCCGACAGCAATTCATAAATATAATTATTATTGTTGCAGCAGTTCATTCGGGTCCAGTACTATCTTGCTCCATTTCGCCAAACGGTCGATTTTTAGCAACGGCTTCCAAAGACAAGACAGTCCGACTTATGAAGTTCCAACCAGGCTCGGGAGCATTCGTCAGCGGCTCGGAAATGCGAAAGCTCGTTGGTCACCGCGACTCAGTAAACGATGTTCAGTTTGCTCACGACGAAAGTTACCTAGCAACGGCTTCTGACGATAAAACTATTCGATTGTGGGATATTGATAGCGGCACATGCGCAATGTGTTTGGATGATCCGTTTGGTCCAGTGCGCAAACTCCGCTTTTCACCCAACGGAAATCACATGATTAGTCTTTCAGCTCCAGGGAATTTCTTAAGCGTGTGGAACACGGCCAAAAATATGGTTGATAATGTCTTAGAGGCCAACAATGGTCGAGAAATCCAAGTAAGAAATCCAAGGCTATACTCTAAACTTTATTACGTTATTTTGTTTGTTTGTTTGTTTGTTTGTTTGTTTGTGTGTGTCTGTCTGTCTGTCTGTCTGTCTGTCTGTCTGTCTGTCTGTCTGTCTGTCTGTCTGTCTGTCTGTCTGTCTGTCTGCAGTGTCTGAGCACCCTCTTGTCGTATCTATAATTGAACGTTCGATATGAAAAAAAATTCCCAAAAGCGCAACATTCTTTTTTAATTTTTATATTTGTGTAGAATATTGCCATTAGTCCTGATGGTCGGATTACTATTGGTTTATCTCAAGATAATAAGATAACATTGTGGGAGAAGATGACAAAAAAGTGCATGCCTGAACTAAGGTAATATTAACACATAACGTTTGTCTAATGTTGGGTTAAAAGTTTAACTTTGACCTACAAAATAACGTTTTTGGCCAATCTGTAGATAAATTCCCAATTTGTTGTTGTTTGTTCTTTATTGTTGTTGTTGTTTGTTCTTTATTGTTGTTGTTGTTTGTTCTTTATTGTTGGTGTCGTTTTGTTAATAGGGAAAATTATTTTAATCATACCTTTAGTCCTTTTACAACATTTACCAGCTCTGGGCTACAAAAAGAGATAAAATAAATTGTTGAATCTTGACAAACTTAACTCTTTTTCGGGGCTTAACTTTTTTCCGTATATTTGTTGTTGTTATTATGACTGTTGTTGCTGTTGGTTTGTTGTTGTTGTTGTTGTTGTTGTTGTTGTTGTTGTTGTTGGTGGTGGTGGTGGTGGTGGTGGTGGTGGTGGTAGTGTTGTTCGTGGTAGTGGTGTTGATGCGTTGGTGTGAATTGGTGGTGGTGGTGTTCGTAGTGGTGTTGATGTTGGTGTTGTTGTTGTTGTTGTTCGTGGTGTTGTTGATGTTGTTTGTGGTGTTGTTGTTGTTTGTGGAAGTGGTGTTGATGCGTTGTTGTTGGTGGTAGTGTTGGTAGTGGTATTGATGTTGTTGTTGGTAGTGTTGGTAGTGGTGTTGATGTTGTTGATGCTGGTGGTGTTGGTAGTGGTGTTGATAATGGTGTTGGTGGTGTTGGTGGTGATGGTAATGGTGATAGTAGTAGTGTCATTGTTGTTGTTGTTTTTGTTAGTGTTGATGTTGTTGTTGGTAGTGTTGTTGATGATGTTGTTGATAGTGTTGGTAGTGGTGTTGATGTTGTTGATGCTGGTGGTGTGGAAAGTGGTGTTGATAATGGTGTTGTTGAACATTTTAATACAGAACAACCCAACACAAGGGAGGAATAAACACAATCGCCATCTCATGCAATGATCTGATGCAATGTGTTGCCACAGGAGATGGAGAAGGAGCTGTGTTTATTTGGAACTGAGTCATTACACAAGTAAAACTCTACTCTACAATGGAATTTCTTGGAAATTGAAAGAAATACAAGAAATTGTAAATATGAGAAGCACTGCAGTAATGCACCTATTATGGACTTTAAGATGCTAGAACAACGACGGCGGTTAGAAAGCCACATGAATTTTACAATTTAAAGAAGTCACGCGGTTACCTGACTGTTATAGATATATTTGATATTAGAAGCTAGTTTAATGACTTTCAAAACGTCCAAGTATTGCTAAATTGTAGTGTTTGTATTGAAGTCAATCTCAAGCAACAGTTCTCATCTTTTGGTGAGTTGACGTCGTCCTGAATACGTGAAAATGCTCTAAGTGGCGTCGTATAAAGCCTGGTTTCCATATAGCAGAAAGAGTCGGCGGCATGGCTGCGGTAAGGGGCGATGGTCCAATTATTGACAGTGTTGAATTAGCCAGCAATAAAAAGCTGTATGCGATTGGACAGTTGCCCCTTGCCGCAGCCATGCCGCCGGTGTTTACGGCTATATGGAAACCAGGCTTAAACAACGACGACGATGTTGAGTTTACTCTTGGGACGTAAAATTATTCATTTTCTTTGTTTTGTAAAAATAATTATTTTGTTTAAAGAACATCGTCGTTGAGGTTGACGTTGGGTTTATATAGAGAGCCCTTTTTTGTCGTTCCTTGGTTTACATTTTAAAAGAAAATAGTAGAAACGACAAAGAACTCGGTGTTTTTATGAACATATGTTTTATTTTCATCATATATATAGTTCATACCCAGGTAAAATCGAGTGAGGCCGGCTACTGTAAAATTATAAAAATTTTTACTTTGCCTTAAGCCTGATTCATATGGCGGGTGATGTGTGTCAAAATTAAATAACACATTTGGCAACGATTGTGTAACATTTGGCTATCGGTTCTAACTATTTTATGGCAACAAGACGTTTGTTGACAATAACAAAACATTCAATAACAAAAATATCGTTCGGCGACAATAAAACATTAATTGGGCTATTTTGCAAATTCCAACGCGCTAATCCCACGCAGTGGCCGGAACAGGATTTTGAAAATGGGGAACGGAAACGGGTGAACGGGGGTGGGGGGGGTCTGCCCTGTTTTCAAAATGGCGAAATTGTTCGCGCGCTTTTTCAGTAAACATGGCGGGAAATGAGAGATTCTTCGCGTACAGCGAAAGCTGAATCGAAATTCAGTCATCTTTGGTACAGGCTAGAGATATTATTGTACAACTACTGCATGGTGTAGGTACTTCGCCTCAAAATTCAAGAACTGTCACAACCAGCAATCCCACCGTAACCACTAGAGCAAGTGAGCAACAGATATCGGTAGTAGTATAGTACAACACAATCTAGTTGCATTTGGCATCGGGCTCCGTTGCAATACATTCCGTTACCTCAGTCAATAACATTTGTAAACGAGTTGTAAGATCAGTTCGTACGTCATTTTCATCTTGTTCCGCCTTCTTGTGTATAAACGTGAGACCACTGCGTGGGACTGGCGCGTGCCGGGGAATTTGCAATGCATCACGGGATTGTTGTTGCCAAATGAAACGTTCGTTGCCAAAAATAATATAATGCGGATATGTCGTTGCTAAATTGTATGTTCTGATAGCCCATGCCAGATGATTAATGTTTTGATTGTTGCCAAACAAAATTTTTGTTATTGAATGTTTTGTTATTGTCAACAAACGTCTTGTTCTTGCCATAAAATACACACGTAAAAACGCACAGTCTGATCAGCTCTGATATCAGATCTGTTCAGAGAAATGTAGCGACCCTTGATACAGCCTGACAGCTACAGAATGTACCAGCGCTGATGTATAAACATTTAGTTAGAATTTCTCACAGACTGCGGTCTGCGACAGCTCCGTAGACAACATACCTGTTCAATCTGTTATATCAAACTGATACAGCACTGACGTGACTGACCGTGTCAGGCTGATACAGTTTGACAGAATCTGTTCTGAACAGTCTGTTGTAGTTGCAGGTATGATACAGATATGATATCATAGGTGTATCATAGCTGATACTGCAACAGGCTGTATCAGGGATCGCTACATTTTTCTGAACAGATCTGACATCATTCTGCATCAGCTCAGGTCTGACACAGAGTGTGCGTTTTTGCGTGTGTAGTTAGAACCGATAGCCAAATTTACACGATCGTTGCCGAATGTGTTGTTTAATTTTGACACACATCACCCGCCATAGATTCACACTTGTGAAATAAGCACAAGCACAAGAAACAAAAAGCAGGGGCGCAACTAGAAAATTTCGAGGGCAGGGGTTGAACGCAAAAAAAGGGCAAAGTCGTTCAGTATTCTAAACAATTTGGGACTAGAAGGCAGTGGTGTGGGAAGCAGAGATTCTAGGGGGGTCCGGGGGCATGTCCCCCCGGAAATTTTTTGAATTTTAGGTCTCTGAAACGGCATTTCCTGCATTTTTAGGACGCTTTTCTCGTATTTTCAGTTGCGGAAATGTTTATTTTGGTCTCGCATTATTGCGGAGAATTGTATTGCATGCTACAACACGATTAATTATCTGTTTATCTAATGTCTAACCTAGTATTAGAGGTCTCACAAAAAGGGCAGGGGTTAAAAAGGGCAGGGGTTGCAACCCCCCCAACCCCCCCCCTAGTTGCGCCCCTGAAAAGGTATTCCTATGGGGCGAAACAAGCATAACACAAGCACATGAAATAACCACAAGCACAAGAGCTGCACAAAAGAGAAAACAAAGGTTATTTTGTCTCGTGCTTACGCTTGTTTTACCCCGGTTCACACAAACTATTTTGTTTGTGCTTTGCTTATTTCCGACAAGTGTGAATCAGGCTTAAGCTTTCATCGTACAAACTGACGACAATCATACCATTGTGTTTAAAATGCCTATGAAACGAAAATTAAGTTTGTCTTATTTGAAAGAACACTCAAAATGATAGAGTAACATCTTTTGCTGTTTTTCGTTTCCTTGCTTTGTTCCTGAGATATTTCAGTTTGTTTGATATGCAAATTAAACATTTTGACGTCGTAGGTGCAAATGAGCTATCGGAGAA
Organism: Paragorgia papillata; assembly: GCA_035771165.1. Lineage (NCBI taxonomy): Eukaryota > Metazoa > Cnidaria > Anthozoa > Scleralcyonacea > Coralliidae > Paragorgia > Paragorgia papillata. Next base: position 1,616,753 of record JAWNZC010000002.1, on the reverse strand, counting down.
GGTTAGATATCGTTTCTATTATCAAACCAAATTAATTTGAATGAAGCACGTGGATGTGTTTCACCCACAAAACTAAACATGTAGATCTTCAAGTGATGATAACAAATATATATATAACTTTTTCGATAACTCGTTATGCACGTGTGACGTCAAAATGTTTAATTTGCATATCAAACAAACTAAGATATTTCAAGAACGAAGCAAGGTAACGAAAAACTGGAAAAGATGTTACTCTATAATTTTAAGTGTTTTTTCAAATAAGACAAACTTAATTTTCGTTTCATAGGCACTTTAAATGAATTATAAATACAGTAAAAAAGTGGAGTGTTGTGTAGGCAGTATTTTAAATAGAACAAAGCGAAAAGATGGTAAAATCGGCGAGATATATATATTTTTTTAATTTATTTATTTTTTTATTTTTTTTATTTAAACAATATTTTATTAATACATTACCGTAATTATTCGAATAAACGCCGCGGCGTTTATTAAATTTTTGGCGCTTCAGGTGCGGCGTTTATTCGAGGGCGGCGTTTATTCGAGGGCGGCGTTTATTGCAAATTTTGTAACAACAACTGTGAATTTATTAAAAAACTAAGAATAAAATTCATATGTCTTTTAAATATATATAAATATATATGAAAATTGAACTGTTCACTGTCTTATATAATGACTAAGTTTCATTCTATTTCAATGTCACTGTCTCCTTCGTGGTCCGAGTCTAACAGCTGAATAATAGGGCATGCCTCTTCAACATCGGAAGACGTGTATTCTTCAGTATATAAGTACCGAATAAACGCCGCGGCGTTTATTAAATTTTTGGCGCTTCAGGTGCGGCGTTTATTCGAGGGCGGCGTTTAATAATATTTTTGCTTGTCCCTGCGGCGTTTATTCGAGGGCGGCGTTTATTCGAGGGAGGCGTTTATTCGAATAATTACGGTAACCCCAAGAGCTTAAAGCTCATCGTGGGGGCTCATGTTAAAAATTACATAAATACATAAATTACCACCACAAAAACGAACAAAAAAGGAGCACTTGATATTACATAAAATAACTTCAATATTATAATATATATAATATCAATATTATATATGGCTTCAATATTATAAATGGCTTCAATATTTAAATTTCTTGAACCGTATAATAAGATATCCACTTGTTGTGAAATATTCAATAAATTCCACGTATTTCCGGCATGATGCATGACAGAAGCAAGCATTGAAGCACGTAGAGCAGCAAAACGAGGGCAAAACAATAAATAATGGGTCGCATCCTCTTTAGACGCACCACAGGCGCAGGATGGAGATGGAACACAGTTCATTAAAAAAAGATAATAATTGAGACCACAGTTGTTTAGTCTTAATCTGGTATGTAAAATAGAAAGATAACGTTCTCCAAGGTAAACCAATTTGTTAACGGGAGGTATATAGAACCTTTCACGTAACAAAGAAGTTTTAAAGGAAGCAATTGTTACAGATTCACGTAAAGATTCAGAGAGAACTAGAATCTTGATGTTTCGAGCAGACCATTCTTTATCAGATTTATCTCATTAAACATAGATTTTCTTTGTGTTTTCCTCGTGAATTATTAATGAGTTTTTGAAAATTCGTTAACGTAACCGATCGTCCCACATGTTACCAAATACCGACAGCCAGTTGGATTTTCCCATTTTCTATTGTCGATCAGAAACTTTTCAAATTCTGAGTTACAAAAGACAATATTTCACGAAACTACAGTGACAAAGAGAACGACACAGATGTGAACGGCACAAAGAGAACTGCACAAAAGTTGCGCCAAGGATGCGCGTGGGCGCAACCACGGCGCAACGTCAAATTTCACCCACACTATGACGTAACTACTAATATTTGACAGACGACAGACGCGTGCCAGTTAAAGAAAGACTAAAAGAGGTCTTGAAGCAAAAGCAATGTCATTGTCAACGTCAATACTTCGTAATTCATGTCAGTGATAAACATGCATTAACGCAAACCCTTTCATACATCGTTGACAAGATAGAGTAAAAAGATAAACGTTGTCCCACAACAACAAAGCGAGTAAAATTAGGGTTAAGCTAGTATAATAGGGAGCTTGTGAAAAGGTTTGCTGTATGAAAGGCTGTATGAAAGGGTTTGCGATAACGTTAAAACCAAATCGAACAAATGATAAAGATATTGATGTGTCTCTTAGTATTGACGGTTACCAAATACCTAACAGAGAAGATCTTAAAGTACTGGGAGTAAACCTTGATGAAATTCTTCATTTTAATAAACATGTCACTACTGTGTGTAGAAAAAGTAGCAGAAAAGTTGGGGTGATATTACGTTTACGGAAGTTAATTCCAACATCTGCAAAGCTACAACTTTACAAGTCTGCAATCTTACCGCATCTTACGTATTGTCACTTAGTGTGGCACTTTTGTCGGGCTTCAGATAAAAGAAAGTTAGAGGGAATTCAAGAGCGAGCCCTCAGAGCAGTATATAATATAACTGACTCAACTATTACGTACCAGCAGCTACTCAATCGTGCTAATCTCCCAAGTTTAATTAATAGAAGACTTCAAGATACAGCAATATTTATGTACAAAATTAAGAACAATTTAACTGTCCTATTCACTTAAATGAAATCTTCATAAAAAATATTAATCATTACAAACTGCGAAATGCAGATTTTAACATACCGCGATACAGTACAGTTAAATACGGTAGACATTCTTTAAGATATTATGGCCCTTACATATGGTCTAAATTAACCAAAGAAGATAAAGAGAAACCTAGCTTAGAATCTTTTAAAAGGAATATTAGAAAACAGGACTTAGAAAGCATACTCGATAATAACTGCAGAAATTGTATTTTATGTTCAACTTAATTTTTATTATTTTATTTATATTGATCTATTTATTTTTTTATTTATCATATTGTATATAGGTGTATTTTAAGAAATATTCTTAATAGTTTTAATAGATAAATTATTGTAAAAATAGAGAAATTTTGATCTTGTAGTATAAATCCTATTTTAGTCTAAAACTTATAAATAGTGTCCCCAATTAGCTGTAATACATAGCTAAATACATTGACACTTAAATAAAGTTATTCATTCATTCATTCATTCATTCATTCGTTCATTCGTTCATTCGTTCATTCGTTCATTCGTTCATTCGTTCATTCATTCATTCATTCATTCATTCATTCATTCATTCATTCATTCATTCATTCATTCATTCATTCATTCATTAAGCAATTAAGCTACTGGAGGACGACGGCAAAGAAAAGTTCAGTGTCTAGCAGAAACCACGAATCATTTACTAGTTAACAATTACTCGCCGAAGGCGAGGTGAATATCAGTGAATAATAACCGAGACGAAGTCAAGGTTATTATTCATCGATATTCACTGAGCCTGAGGCGAATAATTGTTTTAGTATAAATACACATTTTCGTACTTTAGGAGGAGAATTTTCTTTAAAATTGTTAATTTCCTCGTCTGTCGCATTGACAAATTGGCTGGCGGCCATTTTGAATAAACGCTGTAGGTGATTATCGAGAATTAGTCCGAAGTAGCTCGACCAATCAACGCGCGTGATTTTCTATAATCACTTGTGTATTTATACTAATACGTATTATTGAATACTTAAAGTATGTTTTTCGACATCCAAAACCTTATAGAGCTCTAGTTTTAGAAGGATTTTGTTGCATAGTTTGAAGTCAAACTCGACTACGGGTTTCGCCGTTCCACGAGTTAACGTTGTCCTGAAGACGTGGGCGTTAAGATTACTCTTGGGATTAAAAACTATTCGTCTTCTTTGTTGTGTGAGGAAAATTCTCATTGTATTAAGGACGTTGTCCTTGACGTTCTCGCGTTGGTTGTATTAGGGACCTTACGATGCTAGGACGACGACGACGGCCGTGAAGAAGCAACATAAACTTTATAATTAAAAAAAGTCACGGCTAACTGACTATTATATTTGATATTTGAAGCTAGTTTAACGACTTCCAAAACGCCGCAGTACTGCTAAAAAGATTTTAGTGTCTGTATTGAGGTCAATCTTAAACAACAGTTCTCATCTTTTGGCCGTTGACGTCGTCCTGAAGACGTGAAAATGCTCTAAGTGGCGTTGTATAAAGAACGAGGATGCCGTTGAGATTACTCTAGGGACTAAAAATTATTCATTCTCTTTGTTCCACAACTAGAATTATTTTGTTAAGACGACGTCGTCATTGAAGTTGCCGTCGTACTTCGTAAGGTCCCTAATAAGCTCTCTAATAATGATCTAACTGCTCCAATTCTCGTCTGCTTGACTTTTTCCTGTCTATATTATATAGTATACTGTGTGCTTTATTCTGGCTAACCCCAAACGATATTATTCACCTCTAGACTAAGAAACCCTCAGACATACATGAGCCGGGAATATGAGTTAAACACAAGACGGTTTTAATTCACCACTAGCCCTAGACAGAGGAAAGTTAAGCCTTATTATAGTCGGTTTCAGCTTGCTTTTGAAATTCATTTGTCAACATTCGTTGGAAGGTTGGGAACTTGGTACGGAAGTTCGCGAAGTTCGTTGTGAAGTTCGTCGTGAAGTTCGAATTTAATAAGGTTTGAATTGAATTCCTTTTGTAAAATCACGGAGAAGAAGATTATTTGTTGTATAGAATATAATAATAGATACTTGGTTAAGCAGAAACAAATTGCCGACTTAAATTTGTATCTACCTCGCAACGTAGTTTGGAACATTGCAACGTAAGTTCGGAATGTTCATTTCAATTATACGTATCGGATTTCAAAAGCAAGCTGAAATGCACTATAAGGTCTGTACTAATTATATTCACCAAATACATCGGTCTGAATTCTTATATAAACAGAAACTGCATGCATGGCTCTGATAATACTTAGACTCACAACTTATTTAACGCCTAAAGACACTCTTTGTTGAGTGTTGATAGCGCAGTGGTTAGCACACGTGATCTTCAGAGGTCTGCGACACAGGTTCGATTCCTGCTTGGTGCACGATGCAGTTATTATTCAATTAAAATTTCACTTTTGCCGCATGTGAGAAGAGGGCAATCCAGTTTGACTCTACCAAACACCACAGGTTTCTTCCAGGTTCCGCCTGTAGAAACACTGGATCAATGAGAGACCTCTAGGAGAACAGTTTAGATATGATTGATAGGCATGGACGCAAACACGCATTCAAAAGAATTAAATAGACCAGTTGTTCCACCTAATTCTGGCGTTGAGATGAACGCCAGGAATGTACATTTTTGTTCATCCCAGGCGGGGATTTTTCTTTCAAAAATCGTACACAAAGGTGTAACTGTCTATCAGCGGTATCATGTACAATTAGAAAACATTCAAATTATGTTAGGGGCGGTAGCGGAAATCGTCTCGGTTCTTGTGTCCACAGAACGCTGTCACGGTATAGACCATTTTATTATTAGGGACCTTATTAAGATCTACGACGGCAACTTCGAGAACGACGTCCTTCAAACAAAAGCATTCTTCTTGCAAAACAAAGATAATGAATAATTTCTTGTCCCAAGAGTAATCTGAACACCGTCCTCGCTCTGTATACAACGCCACTCAGAGCATTTTCACGTCTTCAGGACGACGATGACTCGTGGGGTGATGAGAACTGTTGTCTGAGATTGCCTTAACACAGACACTGCAACCGTTTTAAAACTTTGAAAATTATAAAACAAGCTTCAAGTATTGAATACAGTAGTCAGTTAACCGTGACTTCTAAAATTTGAATTGCTTTTTGAAATGTAACCGCCGTCGTCGTCCTAGCATCTTAGACTATGTGCACACGGTAACATTTCCGAGCGTTTTCGTATTGTTTAAAGGAATGAGCTGATTGTTCTCGATTCCCTTGAGAACAGTAAACAATACGAAAACGCTCGGTCGCTAATAAGTGCAGAGTACGTCGTTCTCCGCCATTTTCAGCCTTTTGAATTCTATATTGAAAATAAACGAAATTGAAAAGAATTCAAAAGAAAAATTGAAAAGAAATTGACGTCAAAGGGTGAAAATCACGTGTTCTATACTTATTAAAAGGGTCTGGATAGTGTCCCCAAGACTTTGTCGGTATAGACGATATGTATACAATAATACCCTTATTTACATCCTCTTTTATGTTCTCGAATAACTCGAAAACAGCTGCGCGGATCGCCGCCAAACGTGTTCCATTCCCCACAAAGTGTGCATGTGTGTGTGTGCATGTGTGTGAAAGAATATAGGCACATCGAATTGGCGAAAATATTTTCCTCCACACGCTTTGGCCGCTTAGCGCTGGCGTCTGCCTTGATACCGCGCAACCTGCAAGCAAACGGCTATATGGTTACAAATGAGAGATGACCAGCAGATTAACGTAGACAAGCTAAAGGGAATTTGATCTTAAAAACCCTAATAAGACTTATTGAAAATTAATGAATCCTGCTTCGAAAACTAGGGGCATGTGGTTTTGGCAATATTTGTATTCTGCGTGAAACACACCAATAGTATAGTCGTCTGCGCATATGTTTATATATACAGCTAGCTTTTTTTCTATAATATATATAATTCTTGATTCATTGTAAATAGTTAATTCATATTTCTTATCTATATTACGTTATATATATTTGTAACTTTTCGACATTTTTGACATGAGGGGCACTGGTCTGTTGTTGTGTTGTATTGTATCGTATTGTATTGTATTGTATTGTATTGTATTGTATTGTATTGTATTGTATTGTATTGTATTGTATTGTATTGTATTGTATTGTATTGTATTGTATTGTATTGTATTGTATTGTATTGTATTGTATTGTATTGTATTGTATTGTATTGTATTGTATTGTATTGTATTGTATTGTATTGTATTGTATTGTATTGTATTGTATTGTATTGTATTGTATTGTATTGTATTGTATTGTAGGTATACTCCCTTCAAATAAAGATTATTGCTCCAAAACATTAAAAATTTTGTTAAAGAATCTTGGACTTGAACCAAAACACGTAAAAATACAATCTCTAGAATAGGGAAACTGGTTTTTCCAACACTTGTAGCTTGTAGTACTCTGGGTGGAACACACCAATATAGTACGGATGCATGACCAAAACACGTAAAAATATAATCTCTAGAACAAACCTGCTCCGGAAACTAGTTTTGGAACACTTGTACTAAGGATGTATAAGGATGTACACCCTTTTGAGATAAAGATTAATGAAACAACAATTTGCTTCGTCATGTGATTTTGCATTTTTCAAATAGTCGTAATAATAAAATGTTCGTGTTTTTCCAGAATAAACCTGCTTCGGAAACTGGTTTTACAAACGCATACTCAGCATCAGAAACACCACCCCCCTCCCCACCCCCCCACCCCCACCCCAAGTAAAATAGTCTGGCGTTAGAAATAGTAAAATACTCTGGCGTTATAGACAGAGTAAATCAACTGGTGTTAGACAGAGTAAAATAGTCTGGCGTTTATTGACAGAGTAAAATAGTCTGGTGTTTATTGACAGAGTAAAATAGTCTGGCGTTAGACAAAGTAAAATAGTCTGGCGTTTATTGACAGAGTAAAATAGTCTGGTGTTTATTATTGACAGAGTAAAATAGTCTGGCGTTTATTGACAGAGTAAAATAGTCTGGTGTTTATTGACAGAGTAAAATAGTCTGGCGTTAGACAAAGTAAAATAGTCTGGCGTTTATTGACAGAGTAAAATAGTCTGGTGTTTATTGACAGAGTAAAATAGTCTGGCGTTAGACAAAGTAAAATAGTCTGGCGTTTATTGACAGAGTAAAATAGTCTGGTGTTTATTGACAGAGTAAAATAGTCTGGCGTTTATTGACAGAGTAAAATAGTCTGGTGTTTATTGACAGAGTAAAATAGTCTGGCGTTAGACAAAGTAAAATAGTCTGGCGTTTATTGACAGAGTAAAATAGTCTGGTGTTTATTGACAGAGTAAAATAGTCTGGCGTTTATTGACAGAGTAAAATAGTCTGGTGTTTATTGACAGAGTAAAATAGTCTGGCGTTTATTGACAGAGTAAAATAGTCTGGTGTTTATTGACAGAGTAAAATAGTCTGGCGTTGGACAAAGTAAAATAGTCTGGCGTTTATTGACAGAGTAAAATAGTCTGGCGTTTATTGACAGAGTAAAGTAGTCTGGTGTTTATTGACAGAGTAAAATAGTCTGGTGTTAGACAGAGTAAAATAATCGGATGTTAGACAGAGTAAAATAGTCGGATGTTAGACAGAGTAAAATAGTCTGGAGTTAGACAGAGTAAAATAGTTTGGTGTTAGACAGAGTAAAATAGTTTGGTGTTAGACAGAGTAAAATAGTCTGGTGTTAGACCAAGTAAAATCGTCTGGCGTTAGAATTCGGGCATTTCGCTGTTTAACCACGAGTTGCTACAGGCAATAAAGTTATTTAATCTTAATAAATGTAAACGTTTTGTCAAAACAAACCTGAATGAATCTGGGTCACGAGAGATTAACTATTTTTTCCGATTCTAATTGCCTAATTGAAATAGTTATACTTAAGGGTTGGCAACTATTCGAAATATTACAACAATTTTAAATGTAATAGAAAAATTAATTAGAAGATCATAGCTTTGAGGTCTTGAGGTGAGAAAAGATCGGATCTTTACAACTCTGAATTGCAAAATAGTGAAATTCCTCGAAATCATATCACAGACAAATTGAAAGGATTTTGTGTGTTGTGATAACCACGCGCCAAAGGTGTACGTAAATTACATTAAATGGGGTAAATCTAATTTATTTGACGAATTAAAGCATGCAACGTAGATTTATGCACATATACCAAACAAATTACAGTCAGTTAATTCAGTCAGTTTCGTTCGTTGACGGCGCAAACTATTAAAAATGTCGTCCTATATTTAAAACAATTGAACATCGTGTGAATAAGCTCATTACTGCACTGGTTCTGGCAAAAATGAGAGTTAACTTTCCGTTAACTTTAACAGCGAAAATGTCCATGAAGATGAAATTTTAGAAAAGGAAGATATATTACAAATCTTTTCAGAAGGCTCCAAATATCCTACATATGTAAAACACCCAATTACGATTCCGGCACTTTAAAGCCCTAATCAAACGAGAACGCAAGTCATCGCAAGTTGGCAGTCATGCTATCTCAGCCAGCCGCTCTGAATAGTTTCCCGAAAATATCATGTACCGTGACAAAGTTAAAACTTGTTTAAAACACTTATGAAACCTTTATTTTGTTAATTTGGGTGTTCAAACGACCGCCACAGAAATTCTGACTGCCAACTTGGGATGACTTACGTTCTCGTTTTGATTAGGGCTTAATTAAGGCTTAAGCTCCCGGACTCGCCTCCAACCGGAAGATACTTTAATAACATTGGTTGGGTGAACCTTATCATTACATTTGTTGTTTATTTTTTTGTCTTATAAGATAGAGTTTGTGCTAAACACATAAAACAACTTGATAAACGGAATTAAAATTAACTTAAGACATGTTAGGGACCTTAAGTGCTAGGACGACGACGGTGGTTAAAAAGCAATTCAAATTTTAGAAGTCACGGTTAACTGACTACTGTATTCAATACTTGAAGATTGTTTTATAATTTTCAAAGTGTTAAAACGGTTGCAGTGTCTGTGTTAAGGCAATCTCAGACAACAGTTCTCATCACCCCACGAGTCAACGTCGTCCTGAAGACGTGAAAATGCTCTGAGTGGCGTTGTACACAGAGCGAGGACGGTGTTTGGATTATACTCTTGGGACAAGAAATTATTCATTATCTTTGTTTTGCAAGAAGAATGCTTTTGTTTGAAGAACGTCGTTCTCGAAGTTGCCTTCGTAGATCTTAAGTCCCTAAATATAACGTTGATGCATGACAACGGTGATTGCCCGAGTTAAGGGGCTCATTCCTCAGGCCAAGGCGTTCAGCAATGTTTTCATGCAGTGTTTAAGACTGATTCTAATCAGTCTATAAAGCTGAGCTTGCAGACACAGCTAGGAAAGCGAGTGCAACTCAACACTCAATGAGTCTCCATTCACCCTAGGCCTGGTTTATACAGCGTGCTACGAGCGGACCGAACTAATTAGAGACCTTAAGATACCCCGGGTTCGGTTTACGCTGGTGATTTATACGATGATTGAATATAATTTATTATAATCCATAATTTAATTTTAGCGTTCTGATAAATTTGGTTCGTTCAAAATTTTTCATGTATAAATCGGACAGCGTTCTATCAGCGTGCCAAGACGTAGCCAAGACTGCACCAATTAATGAATTAGTTTGGTGTGCTCGTAGCACGCAAGACTAAACTCACTCTCTAACCATTCAATTGACTAGTGTTTGGAGAGCGAGTGTAGTCTCATACTCAGTGAGGGTGAGTGGAAACTCATTGAGTGTGAGTGAGCTTTTAGAATACACTGGCGTACGTTAACCTCGCTCTTTCATGCAGTGCAGGATCAGAGGCAACTTGCTAAGAACACACGCTATCTATACTTTATAAACATCCTAATTGCTGTCCATGAATCCTAATTGTACCTCTAAAATCTCTAAAGTCTCTAAAATCAGTTAATCCTTTCGTGCACGGCTTTCCGAGACGCCTGCGGAGGAAAATCGTCTGGCGTTAGCCAGAGTAATAAAAAGTTAAAATTGTTCCATGAGAACAATGCGCATGAAAGGGTTAACCCTACATGCTCTATATATAGATATGATTTAGCGATATACAGCTACTCGGCTGAACTTTCCTATTTCCCATTTCTATATATAAAATAAATAATGGAGCAAATTGGATTATATGATTTAGCAAAGTGAGAAGATGGTAAACTGCCGAGAATAGTTTTGATAATGAAATACTGCGTTGCGAGCGCCGATGTACTTCAATACAAAGGTCGTTGAGCAGTTTTTCAATATCGCTATACAAGATATAGATTGCTCAACATATTTTAGGTTCTCAACACTATATATAATAATATTTTACACATATAATTTATCCTCCATAAGATGATATAAGATATATAAATATATATATATATATAAGATAGTAATATACCCCCGTGAATCAACTTCCAATTTCTGTAAAGACTATAAACGTTTCTCATTTTTTAGTTGATTAGCCCCACAAAAATCCAAGCAGATGTTTGTACAGTGTTATATATAATACATACATGTAATCGCGTGGTTTTACCAAAAGTATATTCGAGAAATTTTACTCCAATAAACGTTTCGTTTCGATTCTTGAAACGTTTCCCATTTTAATTTTCATTGCATACCGTATTTTCGTTTAAACGCCGCCCCCGATTAAGCGCCGCATATGAGAACAATTAGAGAGCTTAAGCATACAGGCGTTTTTGAGACACGGACGGTGACCGGAAGAACAGGAATACAATACAGAACTACTGAACCGCGTATTCTTTGAAAAGACTTTTTTTCCCAAAACAAAGGCTATGAATAATCACATATCTAAACTGTTAGCTCATAAGCTTAAATTTCATCTTTAAGTAATAAATACAGATCCTTTATTTTATATTGTAATGTAATGAAATTATCCCCCTTAAAATACAAGTTTCAGCCTACTTTAAAAGCATGTCTATTGTAGTAAAACAACGATGACAGGCCTCAACGTTCTAGCAGTTCCCGTCGTCTCAAGAACGTGAAAATGCTCTCAATGACGTCTTGTGTAGAACGACGACGGCGTTCACTTTGCTCTTGGGATTTTAAATTGCTCATTATCATTGTTTTGAATGAAAAATGCTATTGAATTCAATCGCCGTCCATGGTTCTAAAACGCCTGTATGCTTAAGCTCTCTACTATATTAAAGAGCGCCGCCCTCGAAAAACTAAAAAACAACTACAGTACATCTCAATCTTAAATCAGCCTCGGAAATTTATTCTCCTGTATTACAGTGTTTTTAAGTTCAAAGTGAGTATATTTCAATGCTCTCCCATTTAACTCTCTCTTGAAACATGTTTATTTTGTTGTTAATATTTCTTATTATCGTTTGGAAATAAAATCATTTTTAAAGAGCGCCGCCCTCAAATAAGCGCCGCACCGAAACACTAAAAATTTAAAGAGCGCCGCGACGCTTAAACGAGTAAATACAGTATCTGTCCACTCGAAAGCCCAGGCCATGTCCAGGCATAAAAATGCATGTACTGTATGAGTGTCTACAGCGCTCAGGCGCGAGCTTTCGACCAAAGGTATTCGAGAAATTTTAGGGCTGTTCAAGGTTATCTCACAAAAATCTTTCTTTGCCAAACCCTGGCATGGGTGTGCTATACCCAGAAAAACAAACCCAATTTTTTCCCAATTTCGTAATAAGATTCAACTTAAAATCAGCCCGGCCCGCCTAATATGAATGGCTCCTTATTTGGGACGTAAAAAAACATAATATGAAGAGTGATCTCTCCTCACCGCAAAGTTTTTGTGAGGAACACCGAGAAAGATACGCGACGTGATTGTCGAGCAATTGTTTTAATCAATGACAATGTAGTTCAAATCAGTTTTTTTGTGACGTTTCTATTATTAGGTGTAATTCGAACGATACAAGATAAGTGGCCGCCGGCTCTGATTGAACCCAGCTACTGAGCTACAAGGTCATTCATCCGCAATACAATTGACATGAAAATTTTCAGACTAGCCCGAAATTCAGCCCAATTGGCTTGGCCTAACTTTCATCGCAGACTGAAATCACAGTGATTTCAGTCTGATTTAATCATTCGTGTAATAAGGTGATTGTTCAGCGCGGTTAATGGGGTTGAACGGTGTTTCAATATTTCCCACTATCTTTAAGTGGCTATAGGTCCAGTAACCGGAACTCGTTCAAGAAAAACTAGAGGTCCGGCAATCGGTTCCTCCGTTCCTGTACCTCTGTATGTTATCTTTCAGATGGGTTGATTCGCTCAGCTGAGCGGATTGAGTTTGTGATGGCTTCAATCAACAAAGCTTTTGCAATTTTACGTCATGAGACATCTACCAAGACGTTTTTGTCCCCGGGATCCCCGTTTCTAAACTGAGATATGATAAATGTAAAAGGTAAAGTGCTGCATAGGCAGTGTTTGCGATATGACAAAAGCGAAGCGCAAACCTTTGTAAAAAATTTTAGTAAAGAAATGCTAACGTTTCGAGCAGAGATTTTTATCACAGTAAAAGGTAATATATGTTTAATTTGATCAACAACATCAATACCAGCTTTGGTATATAGGATACAAACGTGACACTAACTACAACTACATGACATACATATTACATATATATAAAGTTAATTTCTATTATCTACGTTAAGTTATAATATGACAAATACAGTTGCCAGTGTTACCCATAATTTTATTTTCGATACATAGTTAGTGCTCAGTGGTAACAGAAATCTTATTTACTCCGCTACGTCTCGCTACCTTTAAATTTAGTTTTTCTTGAACGAGTTCCGGTTACCGGACCTTGCGCTGTGAATATCGTTTACATGGTCAGATAAAAAGATCTCAATTTAGGATGCTCTTAGGTGCTGATGACATGAACCCGGCCTAGCCCAGCTAACTGGGCTGACTGATGTCACGAAATTCTTTCCTCGGCCACAAAAGGAGATTTGAATCAACGTTAGGGTGCGTTTACATCTAAACTAAGCCAAAATTTTTCGGGCTAGCCCGGCTCATGTAATGAGCGACCTTAACCTGCGTCACACACGCTCGTAACTGCAAAAAAACAACGTCAGTCCATAGCGGTCTATGGTCAGTCGAACGTCATGCGGTGGTAACACTCCCATCGGTAAATGAACAAAAGCAAATTGACAGTAAAATCGAATTGGGAATAGTGAAACGGGAAAGCGTCGAGGCATATCCTGCATGCATATATCCGTACGCTGACAAACCGACAAGTGCACTATATATAGTTATTACCCCTTATATAGCGATATAAACTTCCTCCCGCGTAGCTATAGAATGTTATGATCTGAAAGCGAGTCTAAATCCTGGTTACAGTATACATTCTCATACTCGTGTATTCTAAAAGCCCACTCATACTCACACTAACACTCAATGAGGTTTATTGAGGGACTGTTTACATGAGCTGGGCTGGCCCGACTAACCGGGCTGACTCGTATCACGAAATTCTTTCCTCGGCCACAAAAGGAGATTTTAATGAACGTTAGGGTTCGTTTGCATCTAAACTAAACCAATTCTTCTTTGTAAATTTAGTTTATGTGAGTTTCAAAACCACAGTGAGATCCTAATCAATCGCGTGAGCCTAGTTAACCGGGCTAGCCCGGCTCATGTAAACAGCCCCTGAGTGTGAGGGGCCACTCGCTGAGTGTGAGTGATAATACAGTGTGTAGAAAATGAATTAGTATTCTGTTCAAACAACCTATTGTAGTAGTTTGAAAGCCCTAAACACCTCTGAGACACAGATGCGTAAAAAACACGGTCTTATACACCTGGGAAATTAAGATAACTTGAAGTGTATGCATGGTGAACGTATTTAAAAGCTTTTTCTCTTCCAGTTTAACTCGATCATGTGCTGATTAATTTATAACGCAGCGCTTTTAGGGCTTTCAAACTACTGCAATAGGTTGTTTTAAAATAATACTAATTCATTTTCTAAGGGTTCCGTTTTTTTTGATACACACTGTACAGGCGATAGACTTAAAACATTTTTTCAAAGGGAGGAAGCCCTTGATACCTCTGGACAGATAAAACGGAAGTGACGTCAGGTGATCATTTGAAACCAACAAACGTGACCGCGAAATCTAACTGTTCTACATATATAACATTCCTTATTTTAGTTATAGTATTTACACGAGGCCGGCCTGAATTTTCCATTTCAGTTTTTGTTTACATGAGGCCGGTCTTGAAACAATATAGGCTTGGTTACGCTGACTCCAAGATTTGTGTCAATTGCCTTACAGCTCGTGACCGCCGCAGAATCATTATTTTATGTGGATTTGACACCAATCTCATTTAATTTAAAACAACGTATTGAGTTTGAGAGGTGAAAGTGCTTCAGTTTGCTCAAGCAGGCGACTTGAGATTAGGCCGGCGTGAACTGGCAATACGGCATAAGTATTGGTTCTAAACGTTTGTTACTTCATTAGTTCTTGCTCTACAATATATATATACATTCTCAGGAACCTTCTGAAAACACATTTTGTGATGTTGGTTTTTCCTGAATAAATATTGTTATCAATCAATATATATCACTCTCTGATTTAACTAACAACAGCTTGGCCAGCAAAAGCTAACAAAACCTTACAATATTTGTTTAATTGCAACCTGTTCATTAAACTTGAACTCATATAAAGGGAAGGCATGCGGTATACAATTGTCATTTTAGCATAACTATGTGTGGCGTATTTCAACATTCATCATCCAATCAGACACAAGAATACCATAACTAATTTCCGGCCACATTTTGGAAGACACGCTAATAAATTCTTTCACACCGGATCAAAA
Organism: Paragorgia papillata; assembly: GCA_035771165.1. Classification (NCBI taxonomy): domain Eukaryota; kingdom Metazoa; phylum Cnidaria; class Anthozoa; order Scleralcyonacea; family Coralliidae; genus Paragorgia; species Paragorgia papillata. Next base: position 1,601,347 of record JAWNZC010000002.1, on the reverse strand, counting down.
TTATTTTAGTTTGGAAAATAGTTATCCATCTATCTCAAAATAGTTTCGGAAGAATTACGGATCCAAAACTAAGAAGTAGAAGGAAAAACAGAATACCCATAAGGGTATCTTCCATATGGTTTAAGACTATAACGGGGATCTATTGTAGGTGGTCTGAATTTCAGAAATCCGTTCTAAAATTTTGGCAATCAGTTTAACCGCAACCGCTTTCCCGTTTCACTTAGGAATAATACATAACCGTGTTTTTGAGAGATTGCCAGTTCTCCAAAAAGCACTCTACATTCTAAAAGATAACCGTACGTATCCGTTGAGAACATTTCAAAAATTTCCCTCAACCGAACGGTTCTCAGTAAACCGCAAAACGCCCCGAAAAACTGGATATGATCGAAATCCGTCCTAAACGAATGCTAAAACCGCCTAACAACCAAACTATATTACATTGGGCAAACAGAAACAAAGAGTCAGACACAGCATTTTTTCCTGTCGTGTGGAGTTACACCGCGATGTCGAATTGCAGCGTGACCTATTTTGCTCAATAGAGATCCAACCTTATATGGTAGCTAAAAAATTATGCAAATCTAATTATTTTAATTCGAAATATTTTATTTCCGGAAGTATAATAAAATACATTAAGAAGTAATTTAGAAAAAAAATTTTAACATGAATAATTAAAGATGTAATGCGAGGAATGTATTGCTGGTATATTCTAAAGTAAATAATTATTTAGTCACTCCGTGAGGGGGTGAGCCATACAACGTACGCCCCAACACCCGTAATTAGATCTAAGTACTTTAATTAATATGAACTAAATATGAACGTGACAGTTCATACTACAAGCCAAAACGGAACGTGAAACCATAAACTGTCGTATCCACGACAACTATACTGTACTCACAGAAAGGACCACTCCCCCGTCGTGAATAACATCTCACAGGGGAGGACCACTCCCCCGTCGTGAATAACGTCTTCCGTTTTGGCTTGTATTTAAGCCAAAACGGAAGACGTTATTCACGACGGGGGGTGTTCCTCCCCTGTGAGTACAGTACTATTTTGTAAAATGTGTAAACGGTACGCGATAACAAACCGCAAGAATCCAGCTAAAATAGTTTCAACTGTTCCCTGATGATGACTAAGCATCGTCTAGAATAACAGCCGGTGTTTTTGTGGTTAAATAATGATATGTCTTTTACTTTCGACACATCCCGCACGACTATAAAAGTTAGAAAGTTTCATTTTTCAAAGAGTCACTTGCAACCGAGCTTGGTCAAAAAAACAAACTCTCGCAAAACCAAGTCGATTAGAACACATTTGGAAAAGACAGTTCTACATAGCTTCGTGAAGTCAATTACTGCAATGGGTAAGTGATTGTTTTTTATAGTTTCAGTCCTACACGTGCATTATTACTACAGTTGCAAACTAAGTATCTTTTGGGGAGCACGAGTGGCGTGTGTTGTTAGCGTGCTGCCTCTTACCAAAAAGTTAAGCCCAGTTAGACGGGGTTAGTACTTGAATGTGTGACCGCTTGGGAATGGCCCCGTTGTCGAGCTTGGAACTCGTGTGAGTAGAGTTGTAGTTGATCTCTCCGGTGATTCGAGGGTTTTTCGCCGGGATCTCTGGTTTTCCTCCCTCCGTAAAATAACACCTACATCATGATCATGGTAGTCATATTCAATTGGAGCCGATTTCGCCCTGTTTGACCACCAGTTGCATGCTATAGCCAATAAAGTTATTAAATCTAAATCTTAGAAGTAAAACAATACGTAATAAATAAGATTCGTTTACATCTAAACTAAGGGGTGTTTACATGAGGTCGGTTGTGGTGTTTTTACTGTAGATCGTTTCCATGCATGAGTCCAGTCTGACATTCAGTTCACGTCGGCCTAATCTCAGGTCACCTGCTTGACAGAACTGAAGCACTTTCACCTCTCAAACTCAATACGTTGTTTTAAATGAGATTGGTGTCAAATCCACATAAAATAATGATTCTCCAGCGGTCACGAGCTGTAAGGCAACTGACATAAATCTTGAAGTAACAGCGAAACCAAGCCTATATAGTTTCAAGGCCGGCTTCATGTAAACAAAAACTGAAATGCAAAATTTAGGCCGGTCCAAGTTCAGGCCTGCCTCATGAAAACACCCCCTTAACCAATTCTTCTTTGTAAATTTAGTTCAACACCACACTAATCAATCGCTTGACTGGGCTAGCCCCGGTTCATGTAAACAGCCCCAAGTCGGGATAGAAAGACAACAGCTGATCGTTATACTTCACTAGATTTAGATTTAATAACTTTATTGCCTATAGCAACTGGTGGTCAAACAGAGCGAAATGCCCCAAGTGAACGCGACTACCATGATGTAGGTGTTGATTTGGTAATGTGCTAATTACAGCACACGCCAAAAGCGACTGCCACGTCACGACAGTGCTCACGCTATTTACACAAACACACGCCAACTATACAATCACGACTATACACTACATATGTACTATACAAACAAAGTACAAGTCTCTGTAGCCATAGCGCTGCATTGGTGCGCAACCCGTGCACCAGTTAACCATGACCTTGACTCGAAACTAATTAGATCTCGGTCCTCTTTGAGTATTTCGGTATTAAACCAACCTTTGACATTTTAGATTTGCATTCCCATACATGCACTGCCAACGTGCTACACTATAAGTAATAGATACAATATGAGCGGCCGAACTGTACGGGATTTACACCGTAAATGTACCGAAATCTTACTTAAATTACGATGAGTTTATATCACGAATACTTTGTTTAGCGGTCGTAGAAAAGGCAAAAACAAGTTATTTAAACAAGGAAAAAGCTCAATTTGAGCCAATGGATCCTAATTAGTATGTTGTATATCTGATACAGCATTGATGTTTTATCAATCAATGCTGTATCCGATTTACAATACCTGTTTAAACATTCATTTCTTTTAAATTTTCGTCATGAATTATTAATGATATTTTAAGTAATACAGTGTGTATCAAAAAAACCTGAATCCTTAGAAAACAACCTATTGTAGTAGTTTGAAAGCCCTAAGCACTTCGCTGAACCCACAGATGCGTAAAACACACGGTCTTATATACCTGGGAAATTAAGATAACTTGAAGTGTATGCATGGTGAAAGTATTTAAAAGCTTTTTCGCTTCGTTTAACTTATATGCTGATTAATTTATAACGCAGCGCTTTTAGGGCTTTCAAACTACTACAATAGGTTGTTTTCTAAGGGTTCAGTTTTTTTTTATACACACTGTAGTTAAAATATGAGCGGCCGATCTTTATGGGTATTTACAATGGCGAGCCGAACGCGCATGGTCTGCTGTGCCGAACGTAATTAAAACTGTCGAATTGAAATTGATTGATTTCGTTGAACTGCAGTCCTTATTATGTATTGTTGTTTTTTAAGTCTGGCACTATCCAATACCAAACCACATCTAATGTTATTATGTTACTTGGCTTACGTCAAACTTGACTAACTATAGCTGCCGTCTTTACCGCAGAGGCGGACTGGACTGGCTCACCGGGATCTTTCCCGGTGCGCTCCCCTGTTTTCCGTTTCAGGCGCCACAAAGACAATTAACAAAATACAGCTCATAACGTAAATATTATGAAATACAGTTGTTACTAGTTACATTGCTAGGCTACTAGTCGTAATCTCCAAACACAATGATATACAATTTGTATTTTCTAAACTACTGTCTCTTCATGTAATTGTGTTATCTTTTCCTTCATAAGATGTAACCTTATGTAATTTTTCTGGTATATAATAAATTTTGTAACTGTAAGACTAAGAGTATATAGTTGAATCATGGAACAGTAATCCACTTGTGACTTAAATATATACTGGCTCATACATAGTATATGATATATTATTGTAGTCACAAAAACAAATATGGGCATACACAATACATAAAATTGTGCTTAAAATTATTAATGCCGCTCTCAAAATCGAGGAAATACGATTTCAGAGGCTCAAACATTTCCAAGAGGCTGGAACGCCCTGGGCGACAGAGGCACCCCCCGGCCGGGACCTTTAGATAATTCAGGCTTTTCACTCAACCAGGCGCCCCTTTCATATAATTTCCCGGTAACTTTTCTGCTGCCAGTCCGCCCCTGCTTTACCGCCTAGCTTACACGCTATGACTCGAACTCGCGAATCCAAACTCGATGATTTCGGATCCCATCTTGGACTTACATTAACTTTTTAAAATAGCTATTTGTAATACTGTACCGCTTGGTTTTATAGGAATATTTTCAATAGGAATAATTTTAAAACAACAACAACTAAAGGGTTTACTTTATTCACTTTTATTATTAAAAATTAAATAGACCCCGCACCCCGCGTTTTCCGAACAGATGTTCAGCACTGCCATAAACAACTTGGACTTTCGCATCGGCTTCGCCTGCAGTAGCCATCGTCTCCTGATCATCGAACGAAGGAACCAAATAGACTGCTTTTCGCAAGGTCTCCAACTGCTACAACGAAATTCTCCACCGTACCATGTTGAAGTTACATGAGGTTACATGACCATTTTTAATTTTCGGGTTTAGCGGAAGGCGGGAACAAATAAAGGCCTGACATTCCCACATAGCTTTTGCGCCGGCACGAAAACCATATCGGGGATAGGCCTTCTGTACACACACAAAACGCCTGTTCCGGCACAATTTCTGTGTCACAATTTCTGTGGACGAGTGTTGACACTTGTTGATATGCTCGCCCATCAACACAGACTAAATGTAACAATCAATATTGCAAACTGAGAAGAAAGAGGTTAGCCAGAGAACAGAACAGAAGTCAGAGTTGGTAATAAAGAAGTTGAAGATAACTTTACCGTAATGTTGGCGTATTGAATGGCGTGGACCTTGCCGTGTTTCCATAAATTATAGAAACACGGCTTTCAACCTATCGCCACGCTTGTTTTCAAAATGTTATTTTATAAATAGTACATATAGCTATAAAAAGAGGGAATATGTACTCGATCCACTACCTGGAACTCAAAAACATTTCTAAGATGTTTAGCGTGACAAAGGTCTCCCAGACGTCTGTTATCTTTCACTTGTAGACTTGTGTATATGATAACTTGATGCTTAATTTAAATAAAAATACGTCCGCAATGCGTACATGCGTCTCGGATTTCTGGTTAAGGTAAACATGGACACAGGAACATATTAAAATATGTAAGCATGACGTGCACATGCGTCTACTGTAATTTTAAGCAACGTATAATTATTGCAATGAAACAAGAGACAGACATAAGAAGATATAGACAATTAAAACAGAAACTGACAAATTTAATTTGAGAATAATATAAATAGTTTTTACAAGATTTTCACAAGAGTTATCAAGGTCAACGTCCTTAATACAATAGAATTTTCCTCACACAACAGAGAAAATGAATAATTTTTAGTCCCAAGAATAATCCTAACGCCGTTCCCGTTCTACATATAACGTTATTCAGATCATTTTCACGTCTTTGAGGCCACAGTTACACGATACCGGATTACTCTCGTGCCGGATTTGTTTTCATATCACCTCTAAAGCGGAGTGATTTTTCCACGATGGCACGCACGGGATTGCCAAATCGTGTAACTAGAACGCCTAACCGGTCTGAAAAGGAATCCGGCACGAGAGTAATCCGGTATCGTGTAACTGGGGCCTAAGACAACGTTAACTCGTGGAACGGCGAAACCCGTAGTCGAGTTTGACTTCAAACTACGCGACGAAATCCTTTTAGAACCAGCTCTATAAGGTTTTGGATATCAAGAAACATACTTTAAGTATTCAATACTATGGTTTCTGCTAGATACTGAACTTTACATTGCCGTCCTCGTCCTAGCTTGCTTAAAAAAGAGACAATTTTGGTTTTCATGTATTCTCAGATAAACAGCCGTTACACAAAATGTAGAGACAGTTCTTTCACTATTGCGGTAATTTACAGTGGAAGATGTTTTATATTGGGAGAAGGGGACGGGCTAAGTCAGAAGTTTTATTCAATTTTAAGCCCTATCTTTAGAGATATAGGGGGGGGGGCGGCCTTAGCTCCTTGTTCCAAACCAGGTGGCAAGGTTAGCAACTGGAGTCACCATTTTTACGATCTTCAAACCAAATAACTTCAGGAAGAATAATGAGTGATCAGTGAACGATAAAAATTGGTAATCGCCATGATGAAATATTTTGACCGATTTTAATCGGACTATTATCAAACAAGTTTGATATGGTCTGGCGAAAATTGTCCGATAAAAATTGCTCAGTAATGAGACCTCACACGTAGTCAAAAGCCCAAAATTTAGTTATAAAAATCAGCCAACTAAAATCGTAGCGTGTCTTAGACTTTTATATATTCATACTCTGCAAACAGAGCAATCCAGGTTTGAAATTTTAAGTGTGTTGTTTATATTGATTTGGTTTTCTATATTTGTTATTTTCTAGCCGTTTACGCTTTAACTTTACTTGTTTTAATGGCCCTTAGTATGTATAGCCGAAGTGTGAAAGGTATGTTTATTAAATTATGTTTATACATATATGTACAGTCCTGCATCGTTCAATGTACGGCACACATCACATGAGAAACTGTTATTATATATATATATATATATATGGCAAACTGGCGCTCTGGCACTAAGGATCGCGTTATTTCTCTGGCGTTCTGGCAGCCAGTCAATATTACACTGGCAAACTGGCGCTCTGGCACTAAGGATCGCGTTATTTCTCTCGTTTCCGCTTTGAGATATTGAACACTTTTCCTGGCGCTCTGGCAGCCAGTGGATAATTTTACACTGGCAAACTGGCGCCCTGACACTAATATGGAGCACCTTAGAAATACATTGTTACTCTTAATATGGTTTGCACACTGGCGATTTTCCCTTCCTTCTTGCCAGATTTGCTGAATCTATTGCAATAAGTACGCTGTTTCTTCGTTTCACTCCAGGTCTACATGATGGTTTGACCACGCTTGACTGTATACTTCTTCGCATTTTCGAATTTCATTCCAAAATTCGATACACCTTTATGAATAAGTTAATAACATACTTTAAGATTTGCATTTATGATTGACGTCATAAGGCAAACCGACCAATGAGAATTTTGCGTCATGATTTGGGACGCAGATAACTAACATTCTACAGGCAGGCTCTCTCCCTCCCTCCCTCCACAAGAGCCTGCTCGCAGGCTAACCAATTTATCAGAATTTTTCTAACGATCTTTTCAGGTAATACTTTGATAAACCCAGATGAAGAAGTGGTTTCAATTTATAATGACAATTTTACAACTCCATATTCGCGTGAACCTTACTTCATTAAAGTTTTCCGCTGTACTGCAATACACTGCTGGGACGAGGCAAAAAGCCATCTTGACAGATACCCTGTTCCAGGCAATACAGCGTCTATAGAAATTGTCGTACAAGATATCAATAACGCAACCAAGTTCTATAAATATACTGTTCACAATCACACATCATGCAAGTGTGGTGGTTTTCCTGCACTACATAAATCATTACAAGACAACCGTCGTGTCCACAGTGTGGAAAGTAAGTAGAAGTCAAGCTAATTAGTATTATAGAATACGGCATAGCCTCCATATAAGAATATATGGTTAGTTTAGTTGTACAGAATGTCCCAAGTATAGCTACTATGGTTCCAGAACACTTTGAGGCCTGGACCTCTCCCTGTGCTGAATAAAATGGTCTGGCGTTAGCCAGAATAAAATACTAAAGACTCGTCGCCAGGCTTCAAAGTGTTAATAATCGAACTGGAAAAATCAAAAAAGAAGAAGGAGTCGCTCATTAGAGAATGGGGATGCTTATTGTTCGCTTAGGGAGAGAGAACGGAGTGCTTATTAGAGAAAGGAGTACTTCTTAGAGAAAGGAGTGCTTATTAGAGAAAGGAGTGCTTATTAGAGAAAGGAGTGCTTATTAGAGAAAGGAGTGCTTATTAGAGAAAGGAGTGCTTATTAGAGAAAGGAGTGCTTATTAGAGAAAGGAGTGCTTATTAGAGAAAGGAGTGCTTATTAGAGAAAGGAGTGCTTATTAGAGAAAGGAGTGCTTATTAGAGAAAGGGGTTGCTTATTAGAGAAAGGGATGCTTATTAGAGAAAGGAGTGCTTATTAGAGAAAGGAGTGCTTATTAGAGAAAGGGGCGCTTATTAGAGAAAGGGGTGCTTATTAGAGAAAGGGGTGCTTATTAGAGAAAGGGGTACTTATTAGAGAAAGGAGTGCTTATTAGAGAAAGGGGTGCTTATTAGAGAACGGGGTGCTTATTAGAGAAAGGAGTGCTTATTAGAGAAAGGGATGCTTATTAGAGAAAGGAGTGCTTATTAGAGAAAGGAGTGCTTATTAGAGAAAGGGATGCTTATTAGAGAAAGGGATGCTTATTAGAGAAAGGGGTGCTTATTAGAGAAAGGGATGCTTATTAGAGAAAGGAGTGCTTATTAGAGAAAGGAGTGCTTATTAGAGAAAGGCGTGCTTATTAGAGAAAGGAGTGCTTATTAGAGAAAGGGTGCTTATTAGAAAGGGGTGCTTATTGGAGAAAAGCGTGTTTATTAGAGAAAGGGGTTGCTTATTAGAGAGGAGGGTGCTTATTAGAGAAAGGGGTGCTTATTAGAGAAAAGGATCGCTTATTAGAGAGGAGGGAGTTTATTTGAAAGAAGGGGGCTTATTAGAGAGAAAAGGGCTTATTAGAGAAAAACTAGTCCTTATTGGAGAGAAGGGTCTCTTATTGGAGAGATGGGTCGTTTATTAGAGAGAAGGGTCGCTTATTGGAGAGATGGGTCGTTTATTGGAGAGATGGGTCGCTTATTGGAGAGAAGGGTCGCTTATTGGAGAGAAGGGTCGTTTACTAGAAAGAAAGTAAAGTCATTCTGCAAGGACGGTCATCCTAACTCCATTGATTTTAATTCATCTTCACAAACGTTATATTTTAGTAAGCAAAACAAACTACGAAAAACATTTCAAAAATAATCCAGTCAATCTACGAGGATGCAAATCATTTTGCAACACACCCCAACCACGCTTCAACTTCACAGAGGAAAAATACAACCCAAGTTTTGTCTACATCACGAAGTGTTTGCCTGGATGTAACGCAACAACGACGATTAGTAACGTTAAGATTCAATCCAATAGTAACCAATTTAAAATGAAAACATTTAATAATGATATGAAATGTAGTGATTATAATCCAAATACAAATTCAGCGGGACAAACTTCAAAGCTGGTCTCACGAGAAAATCCGTCAACATCAAGTCTAACAGGTAAGAAACAATGTAGATGTTTCGAATGATTATTGTAGGACAGTGAACTCGGGTGGAGAATAGTAATGTGTTACTCCGAGTGACGAACCCGCGACCTTCGGTTTACTGGTCCGATGCTCTACCAACTGAGCTACAGGTCAAGTTGGGAGCTGAAAGTCGTATGATAGTACTTGGGCTATTTGATATTTCCAAACAGACTAGTTTCTTCAATATCTAGACAACAGTCTTCATACATGACGATTTCGAATGATTATTGGACAGTGAACTCGGGTGGAAAATAATAAGGTGTTACTCCGAGTGACGAACCATACCAGACAAGAAGAGAAAACTCTACTTGGCCCGGCTGGGAATCGAACCCGCGACCTTCGGTTTACTAGTTCCAGTTCACTGTCCCACAATTATCATTCGAAATCGTCATGTATGAAGACTGTTGTCTAGATATTGATGAAGAAACTAGTCTGTTTGGAAATATCAAATAGCCTAAGTACCATCATTCGGCTTTCAGCTCCCAACTTGACCTGTCGCTCAGTTGGTAGAGCACTCTACTTTTTCACTATACATGTATATGTATCACTTATCATATCACTTCGACTACATCCCATATGCAAACGCTACCGCGTTGGAAGCATATATACTACGAGCTATTTAAGAAATAGAAAACATTTTCCGTGTTTCCATAGTTATAGAAACACGAGTGGAAGTTTGGGAGAATGAGAAATTGTAGTGGGAACACGAGCTCGCAGGGCGAGTGTTTCCACGCTATTTCGAATTCTCCCAAACTTCCACAAGTGTTTCTATAACTGTATAGGAACACGGAAAAAATGTTTTCTATTTCCTTTATAAAATAACCTGTCGAAAATAGGTATAGAACGTAAAAATAATCACTGCATCACAGTGTAAATTCTCCTTACTCTTCATAATGGCGTATGATGGCGTATTGAATGGCGTGGACCTTGCCGTGTTTCCATAAAGTTATAGAAACACGGCTTTCAACCAATCGCCGCGCTTGTTTTCAAAATGTTATTTTATAAAAGATATATACTTGAACTTCACTAACTCAATGGTTAAAGCGTCGAACTGGTCATTAACCTCTTGACTCGCAAGCGTACATACATATAGACGCACCTTCAGTATTTTACTCTGCATGGCTAACGCCAAACGATTTTACTCGTCAAGGGAAGACCCCTGGTAGTCAAGGAGTTAAAAATTGAAAGTTCAATCCCTGTCTGGGGCTCAAAAACATTTTCTGAGTATTCGAGCTTGACGAACATCTGTAAAACCTTTTATGCATAAGTAAATATTTTTATTCCTTTATTTTTTCTCAGTTCCAGACTACCCACTTGCTATTTACATTGGTTCAACGAGAACATTTCTAGCTGCACTTCTTCTGTCGCTGATATTACTAACCATTCTAACCGTGGATTGTACATTTTGCCGTCGAAAAAGAGGATTTTTTTATAATTTATTTAACTGCAAGACAAGAGATAACGAGTGCCTAAAATGCCGTTATAAAGAAACAGTTGTTTAAAGGCTTTGTCCTTGGTCTATGACCAATATTTCCATAAACTTTCATGAAGGAAAAATACCTGTGCAGTACTTTGTGAGATATCCTGGCGACAGACAAACGAACAAACGAACAAACAAACAGACAGACAAACAGACAGACAAACAAACAAACAAACAAACAAACAAACAAACAAACAAACAAACAAACAAACAAACAAACAAACAAACAAACAAACAAACAAACAAACAAACAAACAAACAAACAGGCAGGCAGGCAGGCAGGCAAAAAAAAACAAAAACAAACAAACAAACAAACAAACAAACAAACAAACAAACAAACAAACAAACAAACAAACAAACAAACAAACAGACAAACAGAGGTAAAAACATAACTTCCTGGCGGAGGTAATAATTTTAGGCTTTAAACGAGACTGGAACAGTCTACAAAATGTTTTTTTATTGGCTGAAAAGCGCAAATTGTTGTGAGACAGGTACCTTACAAGGACGCGCTACATTATATGTAATGCAATTTCTTTCCTTTGAGGTTTTAGAGACTGTTTAAAATTCAATGTGTATATATATATATATACGAGTCTCAAGACTCAAAACATTCACTTAATTTGTAATAAAGTTGTTTAATAAACAAGCGTTTTTATTTATTTATTTATTTATTTTTATTTGTAAATAAAGAGAATTTACTTATTTCACAAATAGATTCAATTTTTTATGGACTGTTCCGCTGTCAGTTCCCAGAAGATGTCAGAAGGCGGTAATTACGAAAGCACCAGTGAGCACATTTCAAGCACTGAACATCATTTATATGCATCTAGAACTAATTATACAATACCCTGGTTGCTGTGCGTGTTTTCATTGGTTGTTGTCCATGACCTATTACAGGACAGACGCATGGACACGTCACATCACGTCAGCTGACTTGCTTTTTCCCTTCTTCATGCCCCAAAATCCGGCAAGATAAAAAGCTTTTTAATTTTTGTATTGTATAAAACAAATAGATTCCATTTTTTTGTTGTCTGTTCAGTTATAGATGCACAGAAGACGTCACAACGTGGTAAGAACATCAGTGACCCACTCGACTGCATCTCGTGGGCCACTTTTTTTGTTCTTACCACGTTGTGACGTCATCTGTCCATCTATAACTGAATAGACAACGGCAAAATGGAATCTATTTGTTAAACAGATAACTAAAACCTATGACGTGCCAAGGTGGACAATATTAGTTACCCCAAATATATTTAAAACGGACCTCGTAAATATAATTCCAACTCCATAAATATAATACGAACTTCTCAAATATAATATGAATTTCCCAAATATAATACGAACTTCTCAAATATAATATGAATTTCCCAAATATAATACGAACTTCTCAAATATAATATGAATTTCCCAAATAAAAAACGAACTTCTCAAATATAATATGAATTTCCCAAATATAATACGAACTTCTCAAATATAATATGAATTTCCCAAATAAAAAACGAACTTCTCAAATATAATATGAATTTCCCAAATGCAATACGAACTTCTCAAATATAATATGAATTTCCCAAATATAATACAAACTTCTCAAATATAATATGAATTTCCCAAATGCAATACGAACTTCTCAAATATAATATGAATTTCCCAAATATAATACGAACTTCTCAAATATAATATGAATTTCCCAAATATAATACGAACTTCTCAAATATAATATGAATTTTCCAAATACAATACGAACTTCTCAAATATAATATGAATTTCCCAAATACAATACGAACTTCTCAAATATAATATGAATTTCCCAAATGCAATACGAACTTCTCAAATATAATATGAATTTCCCAAATATAATACGAACTTCTCAAATATAATATGAATTTCCCAAATATAATACGAACTTCTCAAATATAATATGAATTTCCCAAATATAATATGAACTTCTCAAATATAATATGAATTTCCCAAATATAATACGAACTTCTCAAATATAATATGAATTTCCCAAATATAATACGAACTTCTCAAATATAATATGAATTTCCCAAATATAATACGAACTTCTCAAATATAATATGAATTTCCCAAATATAATACGAACTTCTCAAATATAATATGAATTTCCCAAATATATATTTCCCGAATAAAACATTTTCCCGTGTTCCTCCTATACAGTTATAGAAACACTTGTGGAGTTAATTTGGAAGAACTGAAAATAGTGTAGAAACACTACAGGCTCGTGTTCCCACTGTAATTTCTCGTTCTCCCAAACTTCCACTCGTGTTTCTATTTAACAAATTTTAACAAAAATTGCTTGCGTGTCTCTGTACTGTGATACAAACACGAATGACGTCATTTCAACAGGACGAAATGTCTATTTCGTCATTCGTGTTTCTACAGAGTCACAAAAACCATTTTCTATTTGTTTTATAAAATAACTAACCGTTTTACGATGTAAAAAAACAACAAGGAGAAGCCACCAAAGTGACCGAGACTCAGCTGATGAATGATGGCGCAATTCAAATAAATACGCCAGTGATTACGTGAGATTTAACGAAACGATCTTTTTGTTCGCCTTTATGCATTTTTGTGCACGGTCAATGAATATGAATATAAAGGATGTACACGGTGTTATATAAGGTATGGTTCAACATAAAATCACAGCTCATTATAGGCGCCTTGAAGTTTGCCTAGTTTCCAAACCATATATCTATGGACGTCATCTGTTCAGTTGTCGGTGACACAGAATAAAGATCAGTTGTTCTTTATTCTGTCTCGGTTCCCAGAAGACGTCAGAAGGCGTGGTAATTATGAAAGCACGAGTGAGCACATTTCAAGCACTGACCAAGCTATAAATAAAACCGAATCTATTGACCAAAATTGGCGAAAATACTTGCAACATCCTTTGTTTAACCAATAATATTTGAAACAGTAAGTACTTGTACCAATTTTGGTAATTATCACAAGGAAGTTTTAGGTCGGTTAACCAAAAACGCGGATATTTGTTAAAGTGTTAAATTAAACAAATGCACGAAATGGCTTTAATATTTTGAATTCCATTGCTTCTGAAAGGTAGTCGTAAATTAGAAAAGCCCAGAGTACAAACTAAAGCGAAATAATCTTTAATTATACGATTAATTACTGTCATCTCATACTTCGCCCAAAATAAGAATGTTTTGGGTTTTTTAAAGTGTCATAAACAATTTAATCAGTTGAACAACATTCTCTATTGCGCATTTATTATTTTAATAATTCCAATTCCAAACCAGGCTCGTATAGCTACGGGGCAACCACCAAAATTCTTGCTTTTCCTCCATGAGAATTCATGATGTGTGTATATTAATATGAAGAACAGTGTAGCAGACGTTTGGTGAACGTTCATCAAGCTCAGTTACTCAAAAAAGCCTCATCTGAGCCCCAGACAGGTTTCGAACCTGCAACCTTCTAATGACCTATTAGACGCTCTAACCATGCAATGAGCCACTGAGGTTCAGATGGAGAGCTAAGGTTGCAAATTCATAATCATATGTGCGCCTAAGTATAGTAGGGTTTGCATATGAGATGTGAGACGTCTGCTACATTACACCAAGCTCGTAAACGTAGCAGCACATACCACATGCACTACATGTATACGTACAACTTATCATGAAGAATATAGTCGTACCTGGTGTTAGCCAGAGTAAAATAGTCTGGTGTTAGACAGAGTAAAATAGTCTGCCGTTAGACAGGGTAAATAGTCTGGCGTTAGACAGAGTAAAATAGTCTGGTGTTAGACAGAGTAAAATAGTCTGCCGTTAGACAGGGTAAATAGTCTGGCGTTAGACAGAGTAAAATAGTCTGGTGTTAGACAGAGTAAAATAGTCTGGTGTTAGACAGAGTAAAATAGTCTGGCGTTAGACAGAGTAAAATAGTCTGCCGTTAGACAGGGTAAATAGTCTGGTGTTAGACAGAGTAAAATAGTCTGGTGTTAGACAGAGTAAAATAGTCTGCCGTTAGACAGGGTAAATAGTCTGGTGTTAGACAGAGTAAAATAGTCTGGTGTTAGACAGGGTAAATAGTCTGGTGTTAGACAGAGTAAAATAGTCTGATGTTAGACAGAGTAAAATAGTCTGGTGTTAGACAGAGTAAAATAGTCTGGTGTTAGACAGAGTAAAATAGTCTGGCGTTAGACAGAGTAAAATAGTCTGGTGTTAGACAGAGTAAAATAGTCTGGTGTTAGACAGAGTAAAATAGTCTGATGTTAGACAGAGTAAAATTGTCTGCTGTTAGACAGAGTAAAATAGTCTGGCGTTAGACAGAGTAAAATAGTCTGATGTTAGACAGAGTAAAATAGTCTGGCGTTAGACAGAGTAAAATAGTCTGGCGTTAGACAGAGTAAAATAGTCTGGCGTTAGACACAGTAAAATAGTCTGATGTTAGACAGAGTAAAATAGTCTGGTGTTAGACAGAGTAAAATAGTCTGGCGTTAGACAGAGTAAAATAGTCTGGTGTTAGACAGAGTAACTGAATAGTCTGGTGTTAGACAAAGTAAAATAGTCTGATGTTAGACAGAGTAAAATAGTCTGGCGTTAGACAGAGTAAAATAGTCTGGCGTTAGACAGAGTAAAATAGTCTGGCGTTAGACACAATAAAATAGTCTGATGTTAGACAGAGTAAAATAGTCTGGTGTTAGACAGAGTAAAATAGTCTGGCGTTAGACAGAGTAAAATAGTCTGGCGTTAGACAGAGTAACTGAATAGTCTGGCGTTAGAGAGAGTAAAATAGTCTGGTGTTAGACAAAGTAAAATAGTCTGGTTAGACAGAGTAAAATAGTCTGGTGTTAGACAGAGTAAAATAGTCTGGTGTTAGACAAAGTAAAATAGTCTGGTGTTAGACAAAGTAAAATAGTCTGGTTAGACAGAGTAAAATAGTCGGGTGTTAGCCAGTGTAAAAGAGTCTGATGTTAGCCAGAGTAAATATGCCGTGAAATTTGTCATCGAGCTTCAGTGATTCTCAAGATTTTAGCAATCATTTTTTTTTTATCCTAACCACAACAAAAACCCTAACCCTAATCAGAAATCTGATTTACCCCCTAGCTTTTTGGAAAAAGATATTTGACGACATATTTTGGAATAGCCGCGAGAGGACTAGACGGTTCCTCTTGAGTCATCCCGCGTTTAGCCGAAACCTAACCAACCTAACCTCAACCTTACCACAGCAACCATATGTTTAGACATAGAATAGTTAAACTCTCTTTGTATAGCTCCTAGACCTCGTATGACGTCAAAACGGCATCCTGCAGAACTTCAAAGGTTCCGATGTTCAAAAGTGCAAGTAATCAACGATAATAAAAATTGTGTAGGTTACAAACATCTTTTTCCAACCATGAAAATACGTGAGGTGATGATATTGCAGAATCGCTGCAATGTTATTGAGTTATTTCGGAGTTTAATTGAATGGAAATATAACCAAAATATGTCATTAGAGAGACTAAAATGTGTAATTTAAAACTGCCTAAAGGGTACAATATGAAATTCGTTCATTGACAATCGGTGCAGACAATTGTTTCCGCTGCACTGTTGAGTTACAAAGGTTTGGCTACAAAAAAAATATTTTATTCTTCACATCTATTTTCAGACGTTCTTGATATATTGTTATTATTGCCCACGAAGATATAGCAAAATGTGTTTCTCAGTGTGAAAACAGTGTGAATTGTTTGACAGCTTTGCACATGCATGTATATATAGGGCACATTTCACTCTCATAATGGGCTCCGCTTGAAAGTGTCAGTACTAACTTCGTTTTGAAAACTATTATCGGAAAACCCTGCCTACGCAGCACTCTATTTTTGTAAGCTAGAGTTAGTTAACAAGCGCTCTTACTATTAAGTGAAAGTTAAAAGTGTCTAATTATACTTTCTAACATGTTTGAGAAAGTTGCTCGTCTAGGTTAGAGTAGTCTTGAGAAAGACTGTTTGTGGTGGTAGTGAGTGACGTTTCGACGATACTTTCTAAACTGCGCAGTTAACAAGCAACGTGCTTCTAAAACTGTTAAACTGTTAAAACTTCATTTTCTAGAGATTCAGTCAGTTGAATTCACTATGTTTAACTTAGAGTCCATTAGCAAAAGTATGTTAACAATCTAGACACAAATCCCTGGACGTTTCCTATATAATCGTGGGAATCTATTAATTTGTTCAATTGCTAATTGAACTTGGAGACATTATATATTTGCTGGACGGAGAAACCGAATGGGGCGTAAAGGCGGACCTTGCCCAGCAAGGCACGTAAAAAAAGCGCTCTCGCTACTCTCAACTTCTTCTCTCCCAAGACGAAACGCCTGCTAGTCAAGTTAGGCGTGAGAAATGACTCTGACCAACTTTTGGCACCTACTGAAAGGGGTCGCTATACTGCAGGCATTTCTGGATACGTTCTTGTGGTAAGCATATACATGCCTGTGATAATGTAACCAAATTAGGCAAAAGCACCCCGGCTGAAAATGATGTATCCGCATGCATGCAAGGTGATCATTATCTGGTATCATTAGAGCTACACAAACAGTCATTTCTGGTGTAAATATATTAGACTATAATGCTGGTAAGACTATATTTAAGTAAACATTTCTCACCACACAATTAAAGCAAAATCCACAACAATCACTTAGGTCTCGGCAATAATAACTTTCTACCGGATAGGCGCGTCATGTTTTTTGATAAATAATGATTTTTCTTTATTTACTTATTGGTATTTATTTATCTTATATTGTTTAAAGCATTGCGTGGTGATTTATAAAATAAATATAGCACAATTTGTGGGTTATACACCATGTTGGGGTTTTTTCAATTTCTGAGCTTTCCGGCTTCACACAACGGTAACATTTTATAAATATATATAGTGTAACCCACAAATTGTGTTATGTTTTATTTGTTTAGCTTATTTATAGCAACGTTAACTCATTCCTGTCCGAGGGCTTCCCCAGACGTGAATAAAATCGTCTGGCGTTAGCCAGAATAAAATACTAAAGACCAATTCGGACAGAAAAGAGTTAGAGAGATAGTTTTTAAACACTCTCAGGCCTACGCTATAACTGGTTTGATATTATCCGATTACAATTAATCGGTCAAAATATTGCATCGTGTGTGGCGATTACCAATTTTTATCGTTCACTGATCACTCATTATTCTTCCTGAAGTTATTTGATTTTATGATCGTAAAAATGGAGGCTCCAGTTGTTAAAGGTATGACGTTTTACATGTGAATGGCATACTTGTATTATATGGCATCGTTGACCATGCAGTACACGGACCTTTATCAGAAATTTCTAAAAATACATCTATCGCTTTGTAATGCATGCATTCCAGGCCGTTCCTCCCTAGCCGTCTGGAAGCATCGCTACATAGGTATATTTTTTTCCGGCCCATCGTACTTCAGTGCCCCATGCCGATGGAATTTATCTTCAGAAAGTGTTGTCATTATTTAGTTTATAGGTCTTAGCTGTGATTCGTGGGCCGATATGTGTCGTATGGCGGCTGCCTGAGCGCCTTTAATATGCCTTCGACTCGGCCATGTCAAAAATTATTGTAAGGCGCATTTGAAAACCTTAAAGTTGAATTTGCGCGGTACAAATAAATGTTATTATTATTATTATTTTACTGCACTCAATAAGAAAAATAGATTGTTTTTCTTTATTACATCAAAACAAATCTCAACAATTACATTTTCACTTTGTTCTATCATAAACACTGCCTACGCAGCACTCTACTTTTAATGATATTTATTAGATCGCTGAAGCGATATCTTTACATCTGAAAATATATATATATATATAGAATGACTATAGACATAAACGTACAGAAATATGTAAGGTATTTCGATAAGAAATAGTTCTATTGCCTCCACAAAACTATACAGAGCAATGCATAAGCATATATATATATATTTATATTATGGGACAATGAACTCGGGTGGAGAATAATGATATTAGGTGTTACTCCGAGTGACGAACCATACCGGACAAGTAGAGAAAACTCTACTTGGCCCGGCTGGGATTCGAACCCGCGACCTTCGGTTTACTAGTTTACTCCACCGACTGAGCTACAGGTCAAGTTGGGAGCTGGTGGTCGAATGATGGTACTTGGGTTATTTGATATTTCGAAACAGATACTAGTTTCTTCAATATATATATATATATATATATATTGTGGAATCCGTATGCAAAAGAGAGTAAATTACTTCCTATCGGATCTAAATACCGCGAAAGAGCGTACTTCGACGAGAGAAAGAGTTGGTGTCAATTGCAACAGATAAACATTATCACAGATCAACTACGAAGCAATTCAGTTGGAAAACCCAACCAACACTTCGACCAAAAGCAAAGCTAGTCCAAAAGAAAGAACCCGTAAAAATTCGTACAAGTAGTCCCAAGCACCTCGCCCTTGGTATTGAGTTCCGAGGCTTTGGTGAGCGTGAGTTCCGACGCTTTGGTGAGCGTGAGAACTTCTTGCTAAGCAAGACTTCAAAAATCAGTAGTCTGCAAGTTTTGCCTGATCATCTTGTTTTTGAAGAATAAATTTTCTGGATTTTGCTAGATTTTTCTGGGCATAGTAATATATTGATAGTCTATAACTTACTATTAATATCATATCTAATTGATTCGAGAACTTACTAGATTGTTATCAAAACTATAACTATGTCAAGTGGCCACTTGACTTTGAGCACATACCGTTAGGGTTTCACACCCCCGTTTTACACTAGAGCAAAAGTATCGGGATTCACATTGTTTTTTTATTCCCATGAGGATGAAAAACAATGTGAATCTGGATCCTTTTGCTCTAGTGTAAACGGGGCCTCAAGGTTTCACACTCGTCTCTTTGTTTTCTTTCATCAATTTAATTACCTAAGCCTTTATGTTTGTTTTTTTCCAACAACAATTTAGTACCCACAAATGGGCGTTGTACTTCCGCCTCTTTGTATCCAAATCGTTTGAACGTTTTATAAAAACAACATCAAATTAGTTCTATTTTGCACCTGATAAAATGATATATGATATGATATACCATGCAGGCACCTATCATCTTGCCGACTGGAGCTCCGACGTCGTGGGGTAGCCGTATGAGCTCCAGCATGCAAGATGGCTTTGGTGTTGCATTTGCCGGTGCTCCCAGACCCCATTATTTTAAATTTTAAAGATTATAAATAGTAATTGTGCGCTTCACTATTAATATAACAGACATGCTTCTGTTGCATGTTCAGCTTCTTCGAAAGAATAAGTGGGAGAAAAAATGGAGTGGGCCCACTATTTTTTTGTCACACTTATTTTCAAGCCCAGAGGTTACTGTTTGGTTAATATATGCCATTTTATAACAGTACACTTTCTCCGTAATATTTAAGCAATTTACTAATTGACAAATTTCATATAATTTCCTGCACGGTGGTGACGAAGCAAACCAAAAGCATGGCTACTTAGAATGTCGGTCTGTGGGAGTTTGGAATTTGAGGTTCAGGCTATATATATATAAAGAAAATCCATATAAATAGCTATAGCACAGTGAACCTTCATCCACATCGAGCACAGCAAAGAACATTTCTGGAAAGAGAACTGTTTTAGCAAACAACTCGTACAATGGGTAAGTGACTATTCAGTTTTTACAGTTGGCTTAACTTTATATTTTGTTTGTTAAACTGTTTAGTTACAACACATCCGCCGTTTTAGTTTGAATCTGTATAATATGTGTGAAACCGGTTTGATTTTTTCAAAACCGGTATAGAAGTATACCAAACAGTGGAATAAGTAGTGTACGTGCTGTGTAGGCAGTGTTGAAATACAAATCGAAATATAGTAAGGTTTGATTACTGCCGAAATTATTGAACGTAGTTTCTAACGTTTCGAGCGAAGGCCCTTCCGGGTCAGGGAGAAACGTAAAGAGTGTGCAATAATATGTAACTGAAGTATGCAATCTATACGAGGATTATTTTAGTTTGTATTTCGTCCTGGCGTATAATTGCGTTCCATTGCCCATATGTGGAAAAACGATACCGTCACGTTATTCTTGCCCAAAACTCACTTATATTATTCTGAGCTTTAAACGTTACTGAATTAAGGCTTAGGATTCACGCTCGCACCTTACTACAGTTTTCATAGCACACGGAACAACTAAACATAGTAAAAAAATGCATGTTTCTAATACTACTGTCGGTTCTCTTTCATGTGCCGCGTACAATGGTACGCTGATTGTAAATTCAGCCTTTCCCCCAGAACAGAACGCCTGCTAATCAGGCTATAGCAGTTTAGAATAGGTGACTGTTTAAATACAAAGAATATTAATTACCAATAGACGTGCTTGATAAATTTGATCTTAATTAACATAACATTTCGAAAACTCTTTGTACTTAAAAAAGATTACCCCAAAAGATTAAAGGACTAATGACATGAGGCGAGTCGGCCAGCGTAGGAGCCGCTTTTGGGGGAGGAAGAAGGCTAAAGGCGAAAAGACCGAATTAACCAAGCTAGCTCGTCTGGTTAGGATCTCACTGTGGTTTTAAAACTCGCATAAACTAAATTTACAAAGAAGAATTGGTTTAGTTTAGATGTAAACGAAGCTTAACGATTATTAAAATCACTTCTTACGGCCAAGGAAAGAATTTCGTGACACGAACTAACCCGTGCTTTGCTCGGACAGCCCGAGCGTATATAAATAGCTCCTGGTTAACCTAGTACCATGAAGTACTTACTTGTGCTTGCGTACACACCGCTGTGCTTATGTCACGGCAATGTGAATCCAAGGGGTTTCCCCAGAGTCTCCCCCATGCTGACCCGCTGACAAAAAGCAGGGAGACTATGGGCTCGAGACACTATAGGACCAACGGATAGGACCGAATGAGGCTCGTTTAGGCCAGTGGGACACGTGTCAGTTACCGACTAGGAAAATGTTGGCACCTATCAAGACCCGCAGTGTAAAAAACTTAATTCTGATTAAGCTCATTTATGTGTCGGCTCTCTTTGATGTGTCGCGGCGAATGTATCAGTGTAAAGCACCAATCAAACGAGAACGCAAGTCATCGCAAGTTGGCAGTCACGCTATCTCAGCCAGCCGCTATGAATAATTTCCCGAAAATATCATGTACTGTGACAAAGTTAAAACTTGTTTAAAACACTCATGAAACCTTTATTTTGTTAATTTGGGTGTTTGAACGACCGCCACAGAAATTCTGACTGCCAACTTGCGATGACTTGCGTTCTCGTTTGATTAGGGCTTAAAACTACGTCTAGAATACTATTTTGTTAAATAACGACAAATATCATCTATGTACGTCATGAATGAACAATGTCTAGGTTAGTTACCTTTCATATTAAATGACCTACTATAATATTGCTTTAAAACGGCGTGTAGAATACAATTTTTTGTTAAATAACGACGGATATCATCTGTATCATGTATCGATAACTAAGCAATAGACGGATTTACGGGTATTGCGCGCGCATCATTTGGCAAAGGAATTGGCGGGCTCTTGGTGGGCTCCCCACAAAGTAAGTAATGGCAAACAGACTTGCTAACGAGTCAACAACAGCAGAAAAACAGTGTTAAACATCCAGAAACTGTATCTATACTTTGTTGATATTAAACAGTATGTTTACTTTGAGTGGAGCTTGCCAGTTTTTTTTGAAAAATGATGCGCGCGCAACACACTGAAACTCGTCTATAGGGTTAGCAAAGTGAAAAGATGGTAAACTGCCGAGAATAGTTTTGATAACGAAATACTGATGTTCCGAGCAGAGCCCATCATCAGAGTAAAATGTGATCATGATGAAGGGCTTCGCTCGAAACGTCAGTATTTAGGCACTCTACTTTTTGTAAGCTATAGAGTTAGTTTACCTTGGCCCTCCGTCTTGGTATCAAACTTACTTTTAAGTACTATTTACAGAATGAGTGGCCGTTCTGTATCGGGGTATACAGTCAATAATAAAGACTTATTAACCGAGTGCGAGGTCTGTACGGGAAAGTATTTGCCTGAGGTTTTCGTACAGACCGAGCGACGAAGGAGCGAGGTTTGTGCGATAAAACCGAATATTTATTTTTAGGAATTTAAGTTTCGAGCGTTGTTTTCGTCTTCGAAGTATGCTGTTTACCTTAATAACTTTTTCGTGTCGCTTCTTGGCCTTCTTGTTTACACCAGTTCGGCTTTTATTTGTCGTGTTTTTAGATAAACAACTTTAAAGTGCCTATGTCATCCTCAATCTCAATCTCAATCTCAATCAAATTCTTGGAACATTCTGAGAAGATTTGTAATATATCTTCTCAGGCGAAAATGTCATCTTCATGGATTGTTTTGCCGTTAAAGTTGACGGAAGTGACGTCGAAAGAGGAATTTGTCCATATGAAAACCACTTTACAGATTCCTCTTTTGACGTCACTTCCGTCAACTTTAACGGCAAAAACATCCATGAAGATGAAATTTTCGCCTGGGAAGATATATTACACATCTTCTCAGAATGTTCCAATTAGTATAAATATGTAAAGTCCCTGAGGATGACATAGGCACTTTAAAAAAAAACCAGCAGTAATGTTCCAACACATTTTATTGTTCAGAATACTTGAATAAAGATACCCAGTTCTCTTTTATTTGTATTCAAATCAACTCAGAAATTTTCTCGCCAAAAGACAGGGCCGAGAAAAAAGCGTATTGACCGGTCGGTCAATATCGTAAAACCCCGACCTCTCAGGAACCAATCAGCAAGCGTCGTTTTGCGTACGGACCGGAAATCAAACCCAGCCATATAATAATTCACTATACTGGTATGATTCGACTTAGAGTTCATTAGCAAAAGTATGTTAACAATCTAGACGCAAATCCCTGAACGTTTCCTATATAATCGTGGTGATTTATTTGTTCAATTGCTCGTACTCTGCTTATAATTATTGTTCTAATGTTAAATATTTTACATAACATGTTTAGCCGCATAAAATCTGTATTTAATCACAAAACGGATATTTCAAAGGTGCATGACTAAGAAGTTTGTACAGCTGCCGCCGACAGTAATGGTGAGCGGAAGCACGTTAGTGTTCGGCAAAGTATCGTTATAATTTCTTCCAGCATGTTTGTGTGCCTCTTTTCGGACATCCGACCACAGAATCTCCTTCCCCCACACGTCGCATTACAGAGCGTATCCCTCACGATTCCTAGGAGCTTTTGCTCATCTCAGAAAAAAGAAACTGCATCGAGTATAACTAATTATGCTCCAAAGAAGCTCACAAAACGTCGATTTCGTCTCTTGGCAATGGCACCAGTTAGACAAATATGTAGGGGCGTATGAATCGGGGGGCATGTGCCTCCAAACTTTGTCGTAAAGTGCCATTTTATGATAAAACATGTGCCTCAAGTGTCCTTTTGAAGCTCTTTCCCCTAAACAAAATGCCCTTTTCAAGCTGTGCCCCTCCAACATCAACTACGTCACTCAGCTGATGTGTCGGTATATATAGGTCAAACAAGGATGAACAATTCGGGACACCATGCATGCTGTGTTTTTGGTTGTAAAAAGAAAAAACAGGAAAGGAAGAGCAAGAACAAACTCGGTAGAAACATTTTACGCATGCAGTTGGCCCCTTAGCGGGTGTTTATATGAAGCCAGCCCGAACTCAGGCCGGACTGACTTCGGGTCGGTTGTAGTGTTTTTACTGTAGATCATTTTCATGAGTCCGGCCTGAGATTCAGTTCACGTCGCCGGCCTAATCTCAGGTCGCCTGCTAGACCGAACTGAAGCACTTTCACCTCTCAAACTCAATACGTTGTTTTATGATTCTTCGGCAGTCACAATTAAACTAGAAGACAATTGACACGAATCTTAAAGCAACAGAGGGACCAAGTCTATATATATCATTTCAAGGCCGGTCTTACGTAAACAAAAACCAAAATGAAAAATTTAGTCCGGCCTAGTAATGGTAACGACCTAGTAATAATTCAAACAAAAATTGTTCGATCCAGTCTTCTTTTTGAGATGAGCGGAAGCTTCTAGATTGTAGAGTTGTAGTAGTACACCGGCTTTCCATATACTCTATATTGTAATTGTTGTAATACATACATTTGGAATTCACATCGCCGATTTACCTCAGAACTTCTAAACTATATTGATTATTACTTGAAATAAATACACTGGAAAATCTACGACCTTTTCCCTGTCGGTTTATAAAATAAAAACCAAAAGGCTCTAGAAATACTGGCTAGCGTACGCATTGCGATAAGGGACTAGAAAAATACTTGTGAAGTTAATTATAACCCTATTATCTTTACACGCGTTGTAACCTTTAGACGCGTACGTCACTATGCGATTTCTATAGAGATATATATATATATATTATATACTAATTTCAAAAAGTTAATTACTTGACTATGCAGATCAATTACTCGTTTTGGAAAGCTTATATTCTTGAGGGCCACAAGTTTATCAGTGGCTTTATAACCACAAGTGTAACCCGCATAAACTAAAGTCGCTACTATGCACATGAGATTTGACAATTTTACCTTGAAATCGTTTGATTGACTGATTGATTGATTTAAATCGTAATGCTCTTTAATTACTAAAAAGCTAACGCACTAGTCATTACCTGTTAAAAATGATTTCCGGTGTAGGTCGCCACTTGACAATTAGAATCGCCTGGCGCTGCACGGTCCTAGACAGAGTAAATGTGTTAAAACACAGTAAAATATGTATGCGACTTTATTTGGCTTCTACTTCGTGTACAGAACACAGAATTTTGGAATCCGTTGGATTGCTTCGTTTTTTTTCAAAAATCTTAATTTTTCAAGGAATAATTCAATTCACGTTTAATGCAAAGTTTAGCGAAGTTTTTAAAAGAACGAAGCAATTCAACTGATTCCAAAACTCTGTGTCTCGGGGAGACGAAGACGGAGCCCTTTATTTGTATGTAAGGGACTTCATTTATTGAGACTAACATAAGATAGTATTTAGATACTGATAACCAATGACCCTTACCCATTAAGTAGATTTAATTGGGCGGGGGATAATGATGTTGATTTTACGGAGAGAGGAGAACCGGGTGAACCAGGTGTCACCACTGATCTCGAAATAAAACTGGATAGTGCAACCTATTGTCCACTGGTTCATAAAATGAAGCCAGCTAAACAAAAGAAATCCGTAATTACTAAGGGACCAAACATGCTGAAAAATGTCTTTATGTCTTCTTAAAACGTCTTCTGTACCAAAAAAGAATATTGAAGTATATTTCCTTTCAAAGATTCAGCATCTCATTCAACAAAATGTTTATATCGGTGCCAGAATACGCTAGAAAGACCATCACTTGGTCCCTTAGTAATGGGTGACTTCCGGCTTCATTTTGTAAACAATAGATGCTTAATTCAGTTTTATTTCGAGATCAGTGGGTGTCACCCATCCAAATACTAACCCCGTCTGACAGGGCGTAACTTCAGCGGTGAGAGGCAGCGCGCTATAACAGCTTGTGCCACACGTGCCTCTCCTAAAGAATGAAGAAACCATTTTTTGCACGCGAAAACAAAAAACGTTAATGAACTTTGCGGTTGAGGCTTCATGGTTCTCCCTTTGACGCCTAAAAACTAAAATATCGCTAACCCTTTCCTGCATGCCGCCATGACAACGTTTTTGGGGAACAACTTTATCTTTTTAATAAGGAAACGCCTCGGAAAATCACACAACAAAATGTTCAAGTAAAATTGTCTGGTGTTGAAATGAATAAGCTGCTATTTGGCAAAAGTAGTGCGCACTCTTACAACATGAAGTCTTTACAACATGTGCCAAGTGTTTAGCTTCGTATGCCCACATTTCCGGCCATGACCTACTATTTGAAAAATTGCAACAAAATGTTTACCACGACAGGAATGAGGAAGTTGCTTCTAGTTATCAACTTTGTTGTTGACTATAAGTTTGCATTGTAAAATCATTATATATCTAAAGTGCGAATATCAAATGACGGGACAGGTAAAGCTGCAAGTCATTGAGGCACACGATTCATGGGATGACACGGCGATAAGATCTAAATTTAAAATCAAAATGAAGCTGCTAGAATCTGCCCATTTACTGTTCACAGTATGAATACACGTAACAAGCAGGAAATGATATCATGCATGTATGCTAGAGTTGTGTTCCGCCCATGGCTTCAATTACTAGATAATCCTGCACCCTGCAGCAAAGAGAAACATTGAGGTTTCCGATATTGTGGTTCCATTACAATTGGTTCTCAAGAAAGCCGTGACTATTTACAAAATAATATATGTACATATTTACAGATCAGATATGTAGTGAGAGAGAGAGAGAGAGAGAGAGAGAGAGAGAGAGAGAGAGAGAGAGAGAGAGAGAGAGAGAAAGAAAGAGAGGGGGGATGATCAAACGATATCAAACGATTACGCAAACGCAATCATGTTTGTTACACATACAAACCAACGAACATAAGACACAAATACTTACAAAAAGCAAAAAGAAACAAAAGTATATTTTACGCACACATTGTTGAACCGAGCCAAACACGTTACTTTTAAAAATGTTTGTGTTGTAGTCAGACATTCTTAAATTTTGTTGTCACTGAAAAAAATAAAAGTTTACATAAATAAAGTCAGTGACAACAATATTTAATAAAGTAATGTTATCTTTAGCTAAAACTGTCTTATATGTTTAAATTCTGAGCAGAAAACTTCGAAATGCCAGTCACTCCCTTCGCAAAATCAATACCATAGTTTCCCCATGCAGTTTATCCTCATCAAGGAGTTAGGGCCATTGGGTAATCAGTATAAAGCTCATTAATAATTTAATATGGAATTACACACAAAAGAAATCAGTGCCATGTCTGTGGTCTTTGAAACTGATAAATAATCCTCCTGATTTACATAAATTTTAGCTTTAATTTTCTCGGCTAAGGGGTTGATTACATGAGCCGGGCTAGCCCGACTAACCGGGCTGACTCGTTTACATCTAAACTAAACCAATTCTTCTTTGTAAATATAGTTTATGTGAGTTTCAAAACCACAGTGAGATCCTAATCAATCGCGTGAGCCTAGTTAACCGGGCTAGCCTGGCTCATGTAAACAGCCCCTTAGACAACGTTATTTTTCACCAAGGAACTTATCAAATGGGTCAAATTTTAAAGCTATTGAAAACATTCAAATCTCGTATTTTATATCTGATAAAACACTGCTCCTTATGTTTTATTTTGTATTTGTGTTTTATTTTTATGTTTTTTATGTTGTTTTTAATGAGTTTTTTATGTTTTATGTCTACTTTATGTTTTTTTGGACTATATGTAGTTTAAAATCGCTGCTGATGGAGAATAGCTAGTCTCCAGTTTAGTTTCTCTCATCCCTACCTGCAATATTACGTACAATCAATTGGTGTACCTGCAATATTACGTACAATCAATTGGTGTACCTGCAATATTACGTACAATCAATTGGTGTACCTGCAATATTACGTACAATCAATTGGTGTACCTGCAATATTAAAGGAGATAGTTTCTAACCCTTTAATTTTCACATGCCTCGGTTTCCTTTGTTCTTTTCGGGGAACATATCCAATAGCCCCGGCAAAACAATAGATTAATATTCCCCTCTAATATTCCTATCAACCTCGTCCATGTGAAAATTAAGTACGTTATTTTGAGGTCCCTTGGGGATACGTGTTTATTCACCTCGGGCGAATAAATCACATATCCCCTCGTGGCCTCAAAATAACCTATACTTATTGGACAGGTTTTCGGGAGCCTCCCCTTGACGAGTAAAATCGTCTGTCGTTAGCCAGAGTAAAATTATCTGGCGTTAGCCGGAGTAAAATTAATAAGTTGCCAAAAGGCAACTGTGGCCAGTAAAAGGTTAATACTAAAAGCAGCACAATCAATGCCTCTTACCGCAGAGCTGTTGCGGAATAAAGCTCGTCTGCAGGCACGTTTCATTCAATGCGTTCTACCACCACAAACGATTGACGCTGCACGGTATGACCGACCGGTGATTAACATCCTATTTTGCATTCATTTCCGTTGAAAAAACCCAGTAAACTACCACATACTAGATAGAAACATTGGGCGAAGACTACGTGATCAGTGAGTAGTTTGTGGTTGACTATGCACCATGTAGTTCAAACCTCACAATTCGTGATCATGCGAGCAGTCTAGGTGTGGGAATAATCCAGTGTTTTCTGGAATATACTAATCTGATATCCCTTAAGCAGGTACAGATGGCCTTGCGTGTCGTAATTTCATGCTTGTATATAAATAGTGCATGCAAGCTTGCATTAGCATTCAGATTCGGACTCCGAACACGAGCAAATGAACATAGAGATATACCTCAGAGTTGATAAGAACAAGCTAATATCAATCAATTAATGATGGGTAAGTGCGCCATAATGATACTGATTTTCTTAATAACATGTTTTAATTGTACGTTGACCTTCGACTTCGTCCATACTTTGTGCTTTTAACCACGGGGGCCTGGATTAAACTCGCTTCCTCCAGCTGACTGGCGTCCTGCACTCAGTTGTACATGCGTCATTTGTATCTTTAATCATTGTACAATGAAAATTTAATAAAACAAAATAAATGCTTAAGATTTACAGATATTGATTAAATATTCATTTCTTTGAATTTTCTTCATGAATTTTTAATGAATTGATAATTCATTTTTTAAATTACCTTTAAAAAACAACACTAGCTAGTATTGCCAATTATCGTTGTAAAAATAGTATTATTTCCAAACCATTTATTTATTTTTCCTTGTGTTTCTTTTTTCTCTCTTTATCTAACGTATAGCTCTTTTTTCCATACGTTTAATGGCGTACTTCTCGTCGCTTGTATTCTTATCTGGAATGGCAAAGTCGAAAGGTATGATCTATCGCATGTTACATATTTAAGGTCTTCATTGTTTTCTCTTTCCTGTCCGAATCAGTCTTTAGTATTTTATTCTGGCTAACGCCAGACGATTTTATTCACCTCTGGGGAAGCCCTTGGACAGGAAAGAGTTAAGGTTTATAGAGTCATTTCGGTAAACGGCGCTCTCAATTCTCAGAAATAAATTATAAAATAACAGGTGCCCTGCGCACGCTTTGATTCAAGGCTGCAAATTACTGTCGGACATCGGACAATGTCCAACCAAATTTGGCAAATGTCGGAACAAAACCAAATTGTCATCGGACATAGTGTCCGTGCAAATAAAATATATTGTCTGATCAAGAAATTCGGCTTTATGTTGTAGAAAGAGAAACTTCTCTTTTTGAGAGAAAAATACCGATTTCCTTTCGTAATTCTATCGACTAGATTGAGCATGTTTGAATTTTAAATCTTCCGTAACTGAATCGGTCTTCTGAGAGAAACTGATAGTATTTAATTACTCTGGTACACGCGCGCGACGCTAAACAGACGAGTCAGACGACCGCCACAGAAACTGCATGCTTTATATCATGAACTCAGAACTGTATTCTGAAGAATTATATGTCCAACAAAATGTAGTGATAATGGTTTTATACAACAATCGAAATATAGTAAGGTTAGATATACTGCCGAAACAGAGAACGTAGGAGTCTAACGTTTCGAGCGAAGGCCCTTCGTCAGAGAGAAACGTAAAGAGTGTAAAGAAACAACGAGCTTAAAAAAGAGAAAATCTCCCTGACGAAGGGCCTTCGCTCGAAACGTTAGACTCCTACGTTCTCAGTTCGGCAGTATATCTAACCTTACTATATTTCAATTTATGTTTTTGTATTATATCTTGAACACTAACATGAAGGTTTGTCTTTTTTCATTCTATAGATCAAAGCAATTGCCAACCAAGGAAAGAAGTCGTTTCTATTTTTAACAATGATTTCACAACCCCTCCTCAATTTGGCAGCTATTTTATCGAAGTTAACCGCTGTGTCATCTGCGAGGAATGCGAAAAACAAGGCGTACTTGCAAATCATGACTATCCAGTACCAGCTAAAAATAACACTATTAAAATAATGGTTACGAACGCTGCTACTGGCGTTCATTACCAATATTCCATTTACAATCATATCTCATGCAAGTGTGGAACAAAAAATGACCGAGACAAGAGCGTTGAAGTCAGACATAGAATAGGTATAAAATGTTGAAAATATCTAATATTTGTTTGTTTGTTTGTTTGTTTGTTTGTTTGTTTGTTTGTTCCTTCCTTCCTTCACTTTCTTTCCTTCCTTCACCTTCTTTCTTTCCTTACTCCCTTCCTTCTTTCGTCGATTCGTTCGTTCGTTAGTTCATTCGTTTGTACATTCGTTTGTACATTCGTTTGTGCATCCGTTCGTTCATTCGTTTGTACATTCGTTTATGCATCCGTTCGTTCGTTCGTTCGTTCGTTCGTTCATTTGTACATTCGTTCGTTCGTCCCTCGTTCGTTCATTCGTTTGTACATTCGTTCATAGATTTGTTTGTACGTTCGCCCGTTTCCGTCCGTCCGTCCGTTCGCTCGTTTGTTTGTTCATTCGTTCATCCATCGTTCATTCATTCACTTGTTCATTTCTTTATTCATTCAAACAGCCGTCCGTCTGTCCTTGCCAGTATATTCTTGTGGCACAGTGTAATTTATCAATCAATCTGTTCTTTTATATAGTTACTAAACTGAACGGACTCAACAACCCAACGCAGGTAGAAGGATGCAAAAATCCTCAACCACGCTACCATCTCACAAAAAACCGCTATAACCCTCGCTACTATTTATTTAATCAATGCATTCCTTTTTCACAATGCGGATCCACTAAGAATACAACTAAAACAGTAAAAATTTCCGACTCCACCACGAAGAAGGTTATTATTACTTATACAGAAGATATACTTTGTGGCAAAGTTCCTTCAAGCCAGTCTGTTTCAAAACATAAAATTGAAGGTGAGCATTTTATAATGTATAGTCTAGCATCCCGTGAACACTCGAGCGATTGCTTGTTCTTGCATAAATGAAATCCCAAGTTTTTGGGGAAATAATTTATGTCACCTTAAAAAATAATGACGTAGTTTTGTGGTTACTATACCCACTTACATGTTTAAAAGGTATTGGCAAATTAAATTTGTCCTGAAACGGTATAAGAAGACCTTTTGTAATTTTTCTGTATCTTTCTTGTGTTTTGAAATATACATACCTCACCGTAAAGACCTCATTCTCAGTTATTAAGTAGTTATCAAACATGAACAACAGTGTTTCACCAGATTTAGACGATAGCCGAATGTTTTAAAGTGGTTCTCTTATAAAAATATAATACTCGATTGAGTTTGGGAGAATTCGAAAGTAATATTTACATTTACTGTAGTGAACCTCCTTTACAACAAACATGACTTCTGTCTTTTTTCTATTTCAGATTCGTCATTGTTTAATATCGACTCGAAGAAAACATTTTTCGCAGCTACACTGCTCGCTGTGGTGTTGGTGATAATATTACTTTTGGATCTGACTTTCTGCTGTCGAAAGAAAGGATTTTGTTACACTCTGACTAATTGTAACTCGAAAGAACTAGAGGATGCAGACGAGTGCTCGCAATGCGAAATCCAAGCAACAATGGTCTAGTTCTTGTAAGATGCATGATTGAAAGAAAATAATTGGTTCCCAGCACGCTTGCCTGCAGACGGTCTAAGCCAATGGACAGCGACAACCGTAACACGTGTCCAACATGCGCACCAGGAGATCCAGAG
Source organism: Paragorgia papillata (assembly GCA_035771165.1). Classification (NCBI taxonomy): domain Eukaryota; kingdom Metazoa; phylum Cnidaria; class Anthozoa; order Scleralcyonacea; family Coralliidae; genus Paragorgia; species Paragorgia papillata. The sequence goes on along the minus strand of JAWNZC010000002.1, from coordinate 1,568,950 downwards.
TTGGAAAAATGATGGGACCAAAAGGTTTTCAGAAAATAGTTTAAGACCCCAACTCGCCAGAAACAAAACAAGAGCGACTTTAAGAAAGGAGAAAAGAAGCCAGAGAAATGCAATACTAAAGATGAAAGAAAAAAAGAGAAAGATACAAGGAGAAAGATTTTTGAAAAGACTGTAGTGTCACAGCTATATGAACCAGAACTTGTGGTGGTAGTACTTTTAAAAGTTACAAAACAATGAATACTTTGAATAACGTTAACATGTTCCAACAAAATGTTGAAATAAGTTCTTTCTTGCATCGCTTAACGAAACGTCTCCCCTTGCCGAGTAAAATCGTCTTCGGAGTAAAAAGATAAAGTGATCCCACAACAACTTTGCGCATGAAATTAGGGTTAATCAACAGTGTGTTTAATCCTTTGATGCATGACTTCACTAGACGCATCTTCCCTTTACGGGAAAGATAGTCTGGCGTTAAACAGAGTACAAAGATGAAGTTGTTTCATAACAACGAGCATAAATGGTTAAAATCCTAATTTTATTCAAAGTATCCATTGTTTTGTGTCTTAGAGGTCAATCTACTGTTAGTCGAGCATACGCAATGATACTAAAAGTTGCAACTAAGAGTTGTTCCGCTCAGTCTGTGGTCCCAGAGAGTAAACAAGTTTTTCCAAGCAAGCAAATGCGAATATCGACAAGCATAACCTAACGCTGCTAGTAAAACTACGAAATAATGAGATGTTCTTTCGAACAATTAAAATTAAAAAACCATTTATTTAAACACGATTTCAGTACGATAGTGGTCGTGTATTTAAAATTAGAACCATTTTTAAAAGGTTATTTAATATTTAATAAATTGTTAGTTAGCTATATAGGTAGGCAGGTATTTTATTATTAGCAAATGTACTATGAAATTTTAAATTTTTAAAAATAATGTCAAATTATAGTGTTTACATATTTCTTTTAAGTTTTCTTTCAAGAAGAAATAAAATTGTGTTTAAATTTAAATTGTGTTGAATTTTAATATTATTTTTTCCCTCTTTTTTTGTTAATTTAATATCTTATTTTTAATTTGTTTCGAGGTCTGTTTGAAATTAAAGTGTTGGTGTGTAAGGGTGGATGGATGGGGGGGGGGGGGGCGAAGGGTCTTTGTGAAATTAAATAAATTAATGCGCTAGATTAGTGGTTTGGTTTAAAATACTAAGCTATCCCTGGAAAGTGGAAACTGTATATTCTATTCAAACACGAATGGGTGAATACTTGCTAACTGAAGCCTATAGGATGGCTGAGAGCTCTTGCTTTAACGAGTAAAATAGTCTGGTGTTAGACAGAGTAAAATAGTCTGGTGTTAAACAGAGTAGAATAGTCTGATGTTAGACAGAGTAAAATAGTCTGGTGTTAGCCAGAGTAAAATAGTCTGGTGTTAAACAAAGTAGAATAGTCTGATGTTAGACAGAGTAAAATAGCCTGGTGTTAGACAGAGTAAAATCGCGTCTGGTGTTAGACAGAGTAAAATAGTCTGGTGTTAGACAGAGTAAAATAGTCTGGTGTTAGACAGAGTAAAATAGTCTGGTGTTAGACAGAGTAAAATCGCGTCTGGTGTTAGACAGAGTAAAATAGTCTGGTGTTAGACAGAGTAGAATAGTCTGATGTTAGACAGAGTAAAATAGCCTGGTGTTAGACAGAGTAAAATCGCGTCTGGTGTTAGACAGAGTAAAATAGTCTGGTGTTAGACAGAGTAAAATAGTCTGGTGTTAGACAGAGTAAAATAGTCTGGTGTTAGACAGAGTAAAATCGCGTCTGGTGTTAGACAGAGTAAAATAGTCTGGTGTTAGACAGAGTAAAATAGTCCGGTGAGTAAAATAAAATCTCTCCGCAATTCGCCTCTCTCAATCCCATCTCACCCACAACGTACACACTATAGACTCATATAAAAGTCATATAATCAACCTATGAGGCATGTTATGTAATAAAGAACAGTATATAGATGAGTAAAACAATAAGCGCTTACACGATTCTGCAGACTATTCCTTGTTTTAACATGCGTCTAAATCAGAAATCGGTGTGATTACTTGTAATATATGTAAACTCAGTCTAAACTAAACGAACAACTTTCAAACAAAGACATGTATGAACCTCGTAGAAAGAAACCATCAAGAACAAAGAAACTTTTTCCGCCGTCCCCGAAAGGAAATATACTTGACGCAATGTTTGCGTAAAACAATGGCTGTTTGCGGTGGACAAAACGCTCTTAAAAAGAAACAGGCTGTAGGAGTGCACAGTTTACTTAATTGCCTAGCAGTGGGCTTACTTGAAGTTGCAATTTGCTGCGTGATGCGTGGTTCGTAAAATCTACCCTTGCAATGTAAGTGCCTTTATGCTCGCATTCTTGACACAACACAAGTGCTCTTTGTTTTCCAATTTGTAATATTCTAGACGGTCTCTAAACAAGTGTATATATAGATAATTATAACCAACCAAAATTAGATCATCGTAACTATAATATAGACCATATTCATAAATGGCCGTGGAATTAATATTCTTTTATGTACATATATAAATTAGTCCCACTGAACTTGTTTTCATGTGCGAAATTTAAAAGAATCTTTACTCTAAAACGAGGTCAGAGTGGCTAATTTACATGCACATAAAAGGATTTTAAATCGTCGACCTAACCTCAATACCGTTTCATTTACTTGTTCTTGTAAAAAAAGTAGAGTGTTGCGTAGGCAGTGTTTTAAGGCCTGGCCAAACGCTTTCAACATTTCATTCAACATCGCTCAACATTGTTGAATTCAACCGTGATTCAACATGTTGAAAGCGTTTGGCCACCCTGTTGAATGATGTTGAATGTTGTTGAATGGTGTTGAATGGTGTTTGCGTAGGCAGTGTTTTAGATAGAGCAAAGTGAAAAGATGGTAAACTGCTGAGAATAGTTTTAATAATGAAATACTGACGTTTCGAGCAGAGTCCTTCATCAGAGTAAAAAGTAGAGTGCTGCGTATAGGCAGTGTTTTAGATAGAGCAAAGTGAAAAGATGGTAAACTGCTGAGAATAGTTTTAATAACGAAATACTGAAACGACATAACGAAATACTGTTAAAACATTGATTAATAAAACACCAATGTTTTATCAAAGTTATTAGACACTAGCGGCTCAAATTCAGTTCGGCTCGCCATTGTAAATGCCCATAAAGATCGGCCGCTCATATTTTAACTACTTAAAAACTCATTAATAATTCATGAGGAAAACACAAAGGAAAATCATGACCGTGACGTGTCTCTATCACATATAGACACTCGCCATTTTTGATGAACTTTTTCTTCGATTTTGCGGCTCAGACAACTTCAATTTTCAAAATTGATTTCTATATGAGCTTATATTATATGGATAGTTTTTGAAGCCATTTAAAACATTCGCAGTATTTGTTTTATCAGATCTAAACCACTCGGCTATAGTTACAGTTAGAATATTCAAGAACTATAAAGTCCTATACGCCTACAATATGGTTCATATATACTTAACTTGTTGAGTATGGGAACTAATTAACTTCATTATCCAGTCAACTCTCGTTATAGCGGACACCCTGGGGATCGTCATTTGGTATCCGTAATAACGAGAGTCCGCAATAGCGGGATGCGATGAAAATATCCCGATTTCAGGTTGTAAAATGTCCAGTTTATTTCAATTTCTATAGTTGACATTTACTGTGATACATAAGTACACAGTACAAGTCAAAATACAAGTCAACAGAAATGATGACGAACGGAATCTTCAAAGTACTTCCACTGACAAATAGCAAGATGTAAATATGTCACTCGATAAATTAAAAAGTCATTCACTTTCATGTGTCGAGAGAAAAATACGTCCAAGTTGTCCGTTGTAACGAGAGTAAAACAATAAAAATGTTTGTTGGGAAGTGGGGACCACATGAAGTGTCCGCAATTCCGTAATAGCGAGAGTTATTTAATCAATACATTTCATAGTAGTTTCGGCCGGGGATTTACCAACTGTCCTTAATAGCGGGGTGTCCGTAATAGCGGGGTGTCCGTAATAGCGGGGTGTCCTTAATAGCGGGGTGTCCGTAATAGCGGGGTGTCCTTAATAGCGGGGTGTCCGTAATAGCGGGGTGTCCTTAATAGCGGGGTGTCCGTAATAGCGGGGTGTCCGCAAGGCGAGAGTTGACTGTATACTATACAAATACAATACATTTGATGTAGATTTTTATTTAACATGTAAGAGTGGGAATTTAAAGCAAAGTGGTGATAAACTGACGAGAGGGACTTAGTAACGAAATACTGACGGGTTTTTTTTTTACTGAACCGGGCGGAGGGAGCCCTTCATCAATACTTCACTGCATGCTATATACATTTGATATAACTCTATAATTATTTATCGATTTAAGAGTGGGAGGTTAACTAAGCTATATATAATTTTAATCACCAGAAGACTCAAGACATAAGAATATGGTAAGGTTGGATATACTGCCGAAACAGGAAACGTAGAAGTCTAACGTTTCGAGCCAGAAAGCCCCTTCGTCAGAGAGAAACGTGAAGGGCCTTCCGACTCGAAACGTTAAGGCCTGGCCAAACGCTTTCAACATTTCATTCAACATCGTTCAACATTGTTGAATTCAACATGTTGAAAGCGTTTGGCCACCCTGTTGAATGATGTTGAACGTTGTTGAATGGTGTTGAATGATGTTGAACGAAATTTGAACATGTTCAAATTTTCGTTCAACACGCGTTCAACATTTCTATTGTTCTCAAAATGGTGAAAGGTGTTGAACGCATTTGGCCACATTTCATTCAACTTTGTTGAACAGAGACATGCGCCATGCGGGATATTGTCGATTCCAGCTTTTGTGGAGCCCGCGTTCAATTAATTGTCATTCATGAATGTTGAACGATGTAGAATTAATTTGGCCACTCGTGCTTTCAACATTATTCAACATCGTTCAACAATGTTGAATGATGTTGAATGCGATGTTGAAAGCGTTTGGCCAGGCCTAGACTCCTACGTTCTCTGTTTCGGCAGTATATCTAACCTTACTATATTTCAATTGTTGTAAACTAGTAGAGTCTAGTATGTTGTAAAATAGTAAAGTCTAAATAAATAAACAAGACGCCTGGATCAGGCGTTGGGCTACTGGCAAAGTGCGGAAGTGCTTGAATAAAAGATACTGATTGTAGTGTTATTGCAGCAATCACAAAGTCGAAGCTCTCTATACCGCGCTAGCCAAGGTGGGAGTGGGCCGAGGAAGATCAGATCGAAGGCCGAATGTGGCGCATACTGCATACTTCACATTGGTGAATATATTCACGATCAAAACAGTTATCAGCCACATCTGATCACTGTTAAAGTACAAAGTCAGTCAGTCTATTTCAAAATCTACCAACGACATGCAAGAACACCTTGATCAAAAGGCAAAGCTGTTCAACTTTTTGTCCAACTCCAAAAGCAAAGGAGCAAAGAACTTACAACATGCCTCACAGCCTCACTCCGTCACATGGCTAACAACTCACCGGAAGTATGAATAGTAGCGAAAGTAAAAAGTGCAAAAATGCAACATCGTGACCCAACAAAAAAAAAACGAGCCGAAACTTAGGGGGCTTTCCATTTACACGGTTAGACCGGTCAGTCCGGTCAAATGGAACACGATTCGTTTGAGACTTAGGACGGTCTGACTGGGAAATTTGGTCCTAATCAAAAGCAAGTCCATTCTGGCCGGACTGACCGGTCTAACCTTGTCAATTGGAAAGCGCCCCTAGACTCGAGTCGGTCTACCACAGGTAGCCCGAGTGATAACAAAAGAGAAGTTAACGAGCAACAACGCGAACCTTCTTCACCGACCGCACTGCAATAACATATTTAAAAAAAACAGCACGCAAAACAGCAGTTCCGACAATGAATATATACTAAACAAAATGTAGATATTACACAATAATTATATAGCTATGTCGGTAGATCACTGAATCCAGTATTAAGGAATTACTAAAATGTGCTTGGTCACACTCGTAGATAATTATAGCATCGCTCATGTAGATAAGATCGGCCAGGGAGAAAAAACGGATGAAGTTAAAATTCCGGTTGAGCCGTCTTTCAAAAGATCTTTTGTTTAACTGTGGGGCTATATTTGTATAGTGCCCTATAAGAAGTATTCGTGTAATGTTTTTACATTCCATTTCATTAGCAATAGAGCGCTTTGCTATATGAATTGAAAATAACAAAGATCTTTAATTAATGTAATGTTTTCTAGAACATAGTGCAATTTAACCCATTCCAGCATGAGCCAGCGAAAGAAAGGCCTCTTTATTTTTTATTCTGTCTAACACCAGACGATTTTACTCACGAAAAGAAGAATCCTTAAACATCCTATAGGCAGCAATGGGTTAACAATTAGTGAATGAAGTGATTGACCAAGCATGAGCCAGCCAAAAACGGACCCTTATATTTTTTAATCTGTCTAATGCCAAATGATTTTACTCGTCACAGGAAGAACCCTCAGACATCCTACGCAACAATGGGGTAACGGTTGTCAACTAGAACTCGTGGTAACACCAAATGTAAGATAAAACATATGAATTAGGTTGCATGTGTTACTCTCGTTCGTTCAGGTTCTTAATTACCAGGATTACCAACGTAAACCAAAGACAAAGTAGACTCCAACTTATACTTTATTTTCCGAGTTTAACCCAAGTATTTACACGGCGTTCTTGCACTTTTATTATTTACATGTGTGTCGATCTCGACACTGATCTGACTTCTGAAATACTAGCCCTAGTAATCGAGTTAAAAACCATGTGCTCTGTTTTCGACTGTCATTCATGATGAGCCTTACGCAACATTTCCGTTGAGTTAAATTAACTATACTCTAACATTTTTAATCACAGTCTAACACATGCTACTACAATTAGTCTTGATCCTACTTTTGAACTAAAAACATCAATTTACTGCCAAAAGAAACACATTGTAAACTATAGGAAGACACACGGTTAATGGATGCTATGTATATACCTATATATCATGTAAAATTAGATTACTGCATGTGCTAGCAATTTATGAAATTCTAATTATACAAGAGTAAACAACGCCAATAGACCGTGTATGCAGCTAAAGATATATGTACACTATAAAATATGGATGTACAAATGATGCAATTATACCGTCGATTGCATCTAAAGATGGACACCGTTCATAAAAACCATCCGCCAACGACAAACTTCAACGTTTCAATTCCCAGGAGCACTCGATAGGTTTCTATTTGGCTCAACCAATCACGTTTAACCAGTCTTACGGTGATTGGTTGAGCCATGTGGTTGAGCTAAAAGAAACCTGTCAAATGCTCCTGGGAAACGTTAAAGTTTGACGCTGGCGTCTGTAATGGGTTTTTTTTATTAACGGTGTTCATTCTTAGATGCAATCGACGGTATTCTTGATCTTACTAGAATAAACAACATTAATAAACCATGCAGGTAAAGATATACATTCTAAAAACATAAACAATACTACCCAGCATGGTGTCGGTACAAACAGTGTAATTATTCTTGATCTTACTCGAATGAACAATGATTAACAAAGTGGCTACAAAACATAACAGTACTATAAATGCACAGGTGCATGCTACCACATACTAGAATGAACAATGAATAATATACACTAGCTATAAAGTCATATATAATCCAAAAACATAACAATATACTGTAGATGTATGTAACATTAGACCAGAATGCATGCAGGTACTAGTAGGACCACAAACAGTGAAATTATTCCCCATGATCAACATTAACATTTTGAAGCCTGAAGACGAGTCTTTAGTATTTTATTCTGGCTAACGCTAGACGATTTTATTGAGCACAGGGAGAGGTCCAGGCCTCAAAGTGTTAAAACCTATCTCTTTAACACTTTGAAGCCTGAAGACGAGTCTTTAGTATTTTATTCTGGCTAACACCAGACGATTTTATTCAGCACAGGGAGAGGTCCAGGCCTCAAAGTGTTAAAACCTATCTCATTAACACTTTGAAGCCTGAAGACGAGTCTTTAGTATTTTATTCTGGCTAACACCAGACGATTTTATTGAGCACAGGGAGAGGTCCAGGCCTCAAAGTGTTAAAACCTATCTCTTTAACACTTTGAAGCCTGACGACGAGTCTTTAGTATTTAATTCTGCCTAACGCTAGACGATTTTAGTCAGCACAGGGAGAGGTCCAGGCCTCAAAGTGTTAATAAACCAGCTTCAAATATATACATTGCAAAAACATGACAATACTATAGATGTATGTAAAATTACCAGCATGCATGCATGTGCTACACCACCACAAACAGTGTAATTATTCTTGACTTTACTAGAATAAAAGACCATTACAATAGCAACACATTTTCAACTGTGTACCTCATGTTGGTGTTTTGTTAACGAAATGCGAATGCTGGGTAGGTAGCCGAGCGTGTTAGAAAATAAAGAGAAAATAAAGGTCATTTAACCCCTTCACTATCGAGGATCTTCCCTTGACGAGTAAAATCGTCTGGCGTCAGACAGAGTAAAATCGTCTGGCGTTAGCCAGAGTAAAATCGTCTGGCGTTAGCCAGAGTAGAATCGTCTGGCGTTAACCAGAGTAAAATCGTCTGGCGTTAGACAGAGTAGAATCGTCTGGCGTTAGCCAGAGTAAAATACTAAAGGTGCGTCCACATGCGTGCTTGCCAGTCAAAGGGTTAACATGCGCAACAAAATATTCAGATTCTTGAGAAAGCAAAACGTAAAATAAATGGTCATGCTAGCAATGTTATATCCTAGTACATTCTTCAAGATACCTTGGTAACGAAAGCATAGTTTAGATTGAATATATACCGCAGACTCCAAATCTAAAATTTGATATTTTTAATTCGTTTTAATGATGAACAAACATATACAAACTGATAACTGAATAGCTAGAAGATTAAAATTTATTCTACAATGTTATCCAAAAGTTACTGTCTTGTATCAAGTTATATGTATAAATTATTATTATTAATAAACTACAGGGATTAGTAATACGAAAGTAATATATAAGTAAGATGGGTCAAACAATGTTCAAGTATGCAGGAGCGAAAGATTGAAACTCTGCAAATAAATATTTTTAAACAGACACTTTTTACATATATTTTAGATAGTAGTTTTTAGTCGGTAGTTTTTAGTAGTTTCTTTATAACTTTGATATAATTTGTGAAGATGATTATTATTATTATGTCTGTGGTTTCAGATGGATTAGAAAACAATTAAGCTGTACACGTTCGTATAAAATATAAAAAAGAATACTTTTCTGTGATTTCGGCTTTGGTATCATATGAAAGCAACCAGATCTGCCACAATAATTGTAAATTTCGTTTCAGCAGTTTATTGAAAGAAAACTCTCATGCATGGCCAGGAATAAGTTACAATTAACTATCTCTGCAGCGTTTTCCTGTCCGCATAGCTGCTTCATTCTGGTTAACACCAGGTGATTTTATTAACACCGGACATGGAATAAGTTAAAGAATCTTCAGCAATCACGATTGTTAATACACTATACCCACTAAAAACCTTATAGTGCCTATGTCATCCTCAGGGACTTTACATATTTATACTAATTGGGACATTCTGAGAAGATTTGTAATATATCTTCTTAGGCGAAAATTTCATCTTCATGGGTTTTTTGCCGTTAAAGTTCACGGAAGTGACGTCAAAAGAGGAATCTGTAAAGTGGTTTTCATATAGACAAATTCCTCTTTCGACGTCACTTCCGTCAACTTTAACGGCAAAAAAATCCATGAAGATGAAATCTTCGCCTGAGAAGATATATTACAAATCTTCTCAGAATGTTCCAATTAGTATAAATATGTAAAGTCCCTGAGGATGACATAGGCACTTGGAAAGATTCATAAAAGTTCAGTTCCGAAGGTCAAGCTATACGTATCGTAATATCAGGACAAATCGAGCACATTCCAGAATTGCGACGCGGAGGTTCGATTTTTAATTTCCAGCGCCCACATAGCGAGTTTCAAAATGAAAGGAATTAAAGACACGCCCAAGTACAGTAGGAGGGAGCTATTAATAAAGAACAAGTATTGAGGAAGTACTGTTTAATAAACGAGCAGGAGTGTTTTATCAGATATAAAAGAGTGTTTTTATATCTGATAAAACACGAACTGCGAGTTTATTGAACGGCTTCAAAAACGAACCACTTGGTAAGTTCATTGACGTAGTAAGTTTGAAAAATAACCTTGTCTAACCCCAGAAAATCAAAGCTAAAGTTTATGTAAATCAGGAGGTATATTTATCACATATAAAGACACTGATTAAACTTTACTTTCTTTTGAATTTTCCTCATGAATTATTAATGAGTTTTTGAAGCACATATAAGGACTTTGCACTACGGCAAGAGTTACACTTCAGGCCTTGATACAATCAATCAATACGACCAGGATCTTGAAAAGCTTTCCATAACCAAAGAGGTTTATATATACCAGGTAAGCATCAATGTTATATTGTATATTCAAACTTATTTTATATCAGCCCTAGTGGTTGAACACCGATATGTACATAGCCGTATGCTATTTAAGCGAGTTGCCTTTCATCGCTCAAGACCGTATACAGTCTATTAGATGGGGTTAATATGGGCAATGGGTGATCGGTCTGTTCCAGTTTAAGGGAGTTGTTGGTTCCCTTCTGTGCTTTGAGGGATATTCTCCGAGGTTTTTCTCGTTTTACAGTCAAAATGGAAATACCTTCCCACTTCTGCTTTTGTAGTTGGTTGTGTATTACTGTATTTCTGTAGCCGCTACTGAAGCGCGAGGAAAGTCTAGCGATAAAAGTCGTCAATTCTTGATATATATTCGTCTGTTGGTATCGATTTGGGATAAACATCTATTGTATATATTATGATTAAATGCCATTTAAAGCTAAATTATACTATTTTTGTGCAGTTTTCAACAAAAAAATTTCCTTAGGCTTCGGTAGCGGCTACAGAAATACAGTAATACGCAACGAACTACAGAAGAAGAAGTGGGAAGGTATTTCCATTTTGACTGTAACAGAAGCAGTTGTACGGTATATATAGAGCTATATATCTACTGTATATATTATAGATTTGTATATATCTAATGTACAGAATTGTGTGTACCGTACATAGAATTGTATCTACTCTATCGTTGGTTCTCGCCAGTATTTCAAGGGTTATTCGTGGGGTTTTTGACTGACCCGCTCCGCAAAATCCACTCTAGCTTTATCACACGCCCTATAGGGCTTAATGACTTAATCGGTCTTAGCTATAGTGGCCCCAATTACTAGACCCTCAGGGGTAAGCTAGAGCATTGTATAATAGACACTAAAATACATAGTTAATAATTAATAACTTTTCAAAATAACATTTGTATGTGTACTGCACGTAAAGTACATTGGTTGTTAGCCATGATCTATTAGAGGACAGACAAATGGTCACGTCAGATCACGTCAGCTGACTTGCTTTTTTCTTTCTTCATGCCCCAAAATCTGGCAAGAGTTTCGACAAAGACCTTTTAAGTTTTTATTGTATAAAACAAATAGATTCCATTTTTTTGTTGTCTGTTCAGTTATAGATGCACAGAAGACGTCACAACGTGGTAAGAACATCAGTGACCCACTCGACTACGTTGTGACGTCATCTGTGCATCTATAACTGAACAGACAACGGCAAAATGGAATCTATTTGTTAAACATATAGCTGTGTCTACTGTATAGATAATTTTATCTACTGTAAGGTGGAGTTGCATCTAGTGTCACAAATAAAACAAAGCTTGGGTGCAATAACCGACGGTTAATTTTCGGCTAAAAACTGAGAATCTTTAAGACAAAAAATGTAATGTCTTACGAATCAAGTATATTGGCTTAGTCTTAGCTTTCAATCGGTACACCCTTGTCCATTTTCGAGTTCGAATTCATAACGATACAGTACAGTACATGTTTGTAAATGTTGCACTACTGTCTAGGTTAGTGTAGTCTTGCGAAAGAGTAGTGACTAACGTCTCCACTAACCTAGACAATCAACTTTCACAAACATCTATACTAACAATACTCATAGGTTCACACAATTTACTTCATAAACGATACAGTCTCTTTCCAGGCCTCTCCAATCTCTCAATGATTGAGAAATTGGTGAATGCCACAGGGAAAACACTATATCGTACGTAATCCCCGACATTTACTACATGCCATATTTACCACATGCCGTAATTGCTACAATTACGCAATAAGGTCGTGCTAATATAGACGAGTAGCCATGCCGATACATTCCATGTCAGATGGTAGGCCGGAAATATTTTCGCTGAATCTATTTCCAAGCTCAGGCCGATATTTGTCGCCAACAGGATCAAGCCAATATATCGTAGAAGTAAAAAAGTAAAGTGCTGCGTAGGCAGTGTTTCGGAAAGAGCAAAGTGAAAAGATGGTAAACTGCTGAGAGTTTAAGTAACGAAATACTGACTTTTCAAACGAAGTCCTTCATCAGAGTAAAATGTAGAGAGCTGTGTAGGCAGTGTTTTAAAAAGAGCAAAGTGAAAAGATGGTAAACTGCCGAGAAAATTTAGTAACGAAATACTGACTTTTCAAACGGAGTCCTTCATCAGAGTAAAATGTAGAGTGTTGTGTAGACAGTGTTTTGGAAAGAGCAAAGTGAAAAGATGGTAAACTGCCGAGAAAATTTAGTAACGAAATACTGACTTTTCAAACGAAGTCCTTCATCAGAGTAAAATGTAGAGTGTTGTGTAGGCAGTGTTTTGGAAAGAGCAAAATGAAAAGATGGTAAACTGCTGACATAGTTGTATACAGGATAACCCGGATGTCAAGTATAAGATGACCTTAAGCCACACCTATATTTATAAATTGATCAAGTTCCTCTGCACGCATTTCTGAAACTTCCTTAACTTAAGAAACTATCTCTCTAATTATAAACTCTCTAACTCTTTCCTGTCCGAATCGCTCTTTAGTCTTTTATTCTGGCTAACGTCAGACGATTTTATTCACGTCTGGAGAAGCCCCTAGGAAGGAATGAGTTATAAACTATCTCTCTAAAAACTAAATCTCTAATTAGCTCTTTCCTGTCCGAATCGGTCTTTAGTATTTCATTCTGGCTAACGTCAGACGATTTTATTCATCTCTGGGGAAGCCCTCGGACAGGAATGAGTTATAAACTATTTCTCTAATTAGCTCTTTCCTGTCCGAATCGGTCTTTAGTATTTCATTCTGGCTAACGTCAAACGATTTTATTCACCTCTGGGGAAGCCCTCGGACAGGAATGAGTTAAACGTTCTTGGAGTGTCGCCAGAAACTTCACTTTTTACTTCAAAAACTCATTTAGATAAAAAAAAAATGTTCCCACTATCTTATGCCAGAACGATTGTCACAGGAATAGGTCGTAATTTATGTAATCGTTAGACAAAGACAAAACCCGTAGTCTTTATAGAAAAATTGAGTTAAGCAATAATATTGCCATCCAACTCCCATCTGTAACAATATATATATACAATACATATATATACAATATATATACAATATATACAAAATATATATATATATATATATATATATATAGTATAGTTTAAGTGGGCTTACCTCAAAATGTTAGCCCCACTTAAACTATACTATATTCGCTCTACCTTTATGGTATTGAGCACTTTCGGACATTCTGTGAACAAAATCACACGTGCTCGTTTGTGTATATATATATATATATACGTCTTCCTCCAACGATCTCTGTCCAAGGGTTTATGGAAGTTCTCGTAATTTACAACATCCCTTGGCCCTATACAGGAACTAGGAAGACTAAGCTGCTGAGACGATCTAATTGCCAACGCACACATCACGATTTTTAATTAATATATGCCTAAGTATAGTTTACATATACATATACATGGCATTTTTGTCACGGAAAGCAATTAGTGCACGTTCGTACACAAAACAAGACATGCAAAGCTACTTAGTTATATTTTAAAATTGTTTACCAAAGAGAAGAACCTCAGCGAGTTAATTCATAATTCATTTACAACTCAGGCCCGTTTCAAACGTCGTATTTCTACCGTGTCGAATCTAGCAATTAAAACGTTTGAACCATTTAAATTGGCACGTTGAACTAAATAAGACATGCGAATTAATTACGTCAGAGCCTGCGTCGAATTTGACGTGGGCGTTTGTAAGGCAGAGAAGAAGTGCTTAAGTTTACGCTATAAAAGTCTTTTTGTTTGTGCTGTTATTTCGATATATTACACGGGACCCACGAAACCAGACGAATCCGAGTACGGTTAACCGGACGAATTCGAGACCTGAAAAATTCAGGTCTAGTTTTTAACCTGCACGGTTCCGAATTCGTGTGGTACCGTGTAAACGCCGATAAAACGCCTGTAAAAGTCTCGTTTTTGCACGGATAGCGCGGTAGAGGATTGGAGATGAGAAGAATATCATATTCCTCATAGGGTTACTAACATGAAGTATAGACTTCTCGGCAAAAGACGATCTCTGCTCATGCGTACGATAGCAAAAACTCTATAATGAGTCTGGTACGGGATTAGTCTACAATTCGCCCGGTACCGTGTGAACACTTCAAAAAAGAGTGCTTTTTGAGTTTACTCTATAGAATGCCATTAACTTACTAAATAGATTAAGGAACAACAATGCATATTTGAATGAAATTAATCCACATATTTAAACATCTCAAAAATTAAGTATATTGTAAACCACAGTAATTCGTATTTAAATACAGGTAAAACTTATAATATTTACATAAAGCTGTGACACAGCGTTTTGAGTTTATTCAAGAATGTCATATTAACTAAATAGATTAAGAAAGACAATAATTCATATTTGAATAAAATCAATCCACGTATTTAGACATCTCAAAAATTAAGTATATTGCATGTAAACCACAGTAATTTGTATTTAAATACAGATAAATCTTATAATATTTACATAAAGCTGTGACACTGCGTTTTGAGTTTATTCAAGAATGTCATATTAACTAACGAGATTTAGCAAGACAATAATTCATATTTGAATAAAATTAAACCATTTTTAGGAATCCCAAATATTGTAAACCGGCACAGTAATTCGTGTTTAAACACAACTATAAATCTTATAATATTTACATAAACCTGTGACACTGCGTTTTGAGTTTATTCAAGAATGTCATATTAACTAAAGAGATTTAGCAAGACAATAATTCATATTTGAATAAAATTAAACCATATTTAGGAATCCCATACAGCTGTCACCGCGTATTAAAGCTTACTTAATTCCATATCAAACTAACATAGAATGTAGACCACAATAAATTGTAGTTTCTTCCAATGATAAAATTCAAGCTTTTTAAAATGCAAAATATTGTTCAGGATACCATATGATTTCACGAATCTGATGTATTTCCGTTTTCAAAATAGCATGAATGCCTAACGTGAATAAAATCGTCTGGGGTTTACTAGAATAACTTAAAGACGTAAGAAACAGGACGTTCACTTGACGAACCAAGCCATTTGACGTTACAGACAAAGGAAAAAGAGAATAGGGAGCACGGATGGCGTGTGCTATTAGGGCGCTGCCTCTCACCAATAGTTAAGTCCGGTTAGGTGGGGTTAGTACTTGGATGGGTGACCGTCTGGGAATAGCCCCGTTCTCGGGGTGGGGACTCATGTGAGTAGAGTTTAGTTGGTCTCTCCTGTGCTTCGAGGGTTTTTCGCCGGGTTCTCCGGTTTTCCTCCCTCCATAAAATCAACACCTAACATCTTAGCTGTGATCCGTGGTCTGAATTGTGTCGTATGGCGGCAGCCTGGAGCGCCTTTGATATGCGTCGACACGGCCACGTTGATCCGTGCGTCCTTCACAATTCAGCCGCTGGCTGCAAGTAAGGATGATTAGCCCCTCAGTCCTTTGTCCTTTACACTAGTGAGAGTATATCAATAAAGGGTGAACAATTCTTCGTCCTAGATGTTCTCCCTCACACACAAACACGCACTAAAGGCTCGATTACATAAGTCGAGTTGGGCCAGTTTACCAGGTTCTGTGGTTTTTAAACTAAATTTACAAAGAAGAATTGGTTTAGTTTAGATGTAAATCTAAACTCGTTAATTCAAATCTTCTCTAATAATAATAATAGAAGCTTTAATCAAACTCACTGAATACAATACAATAATAAAAAAAAAGTTACAGCTACGTGACAAACAACAAAAGCATAAAATTACAGATAAAATGATTGCAAGAATACAACTTCTCAGCAGCAGAAAGGTCTGCCATAGTCCTACAATTAGGACACACATGCAGGCTTCCACATTCCTACTCTATCACTGTCGAAGACATTGTCTAGCTTAGTAAAATAGCATTTGTACAAGTGAGTTTTAAAGGAGGGTAAAGTAGCTGACTAACGAATTACAAGTGGTAAGTTATCTCGCGACCGAGGAAAGAATTTCGTTACACGATGATAGCTCATTAGGTACAAACAGGAAACCACTCTTTTTCGTGACGCGAGCTATAGGCTAGTTAACCGGGACAGGTGCACACATAATAGATCAACTAAGGGGCTGTTTACATGAGCCGGGCTAGCCCGGCTAACCGGGCTGACTCGTGTCACGAAATTCTTTCCCCGGCCACAGAAAGAGATTTTAATCAACGTTAGGATTCGTTTACATCTAAACCAAGTCGATTCTTCTTTGTACATTTAGTTTACGCGAGTTTCAAATCCACAGTGAAATCCTAATCAATCGCGTGAGCCCAGTTAACCGGGCTAGCCCGGCTCATGTAAACAGCCCCTAAAATAGTTCAATTGTAACCAACTATATACTTCTTGTCACGCACGTCTACTTTATTACCATGGTAATATTCCACCGAGCTGGCAACTGAACTCAACATCACGTGTTCGTCCATGGACGAACACGTGATGTTGAGTTCAGTTGCCAACATGTACTCACGTATTGAATTATTTTGAATATCGAAGGAAGGTTGTTGTTATTAATCAAAATGTTTAGGATGGTAAACAATAAACCACATATAGATAACAACATATAGATACCTCACGAACATTCTTCTACATAATTATATGACAAAGAAATCCAGACTAGTTGGGGTTTTTCCATAAAAATCGTATTCTCCCCCCTTCCCCTATCCAAAATTCAAAAAAGAAGGGGAAACATGAAAACGCAATTTCGAAATACTTTCGTCGTCTGTTATATAGAAGTATAGAGATCTCTAAATGAATATTGTTTGGTCTTGAGTGTATAATCTCAACACCATCCTAGTTCTTTATACAACGCCACTTTGAGCATTTTCACGTCTTCAGCTCACCAAAAGATGAGAACTAGCAGTGACTGGGGCGTTTTGAAAGTTATTAAACTAGTTTCAAATATGAAATCTAATAGGCAGTTAACTGTGACTTTTTTAAATTGTAAAATTTATCATGCTCTTTAACTCATTCCTGTGCGGGGGCTTCCCCAGAGGTGAATAAAATCGTCTGGCGTTAGCCAGAATAAAATACTAAAGACCGATTCGGACAGGAAAGAGTTAAGGTCCATAATAGAATAGTTACGTGACCTAACATATACATAGATGCAGCAGATATCAGAGAACTATAGATCATATGTATATATACTTCGTGAGCATAAAAAGTTTTCCCGCATACATACTAGACATGCACACTCAGCAAAACCATGAGTAGCTCTCAAGCATTGGGTGTGTGTGGATTTTCGACTTCCCAAAACATATGCCATCGTCATCATTAAAAAAAGATATTGACTTAATATAACGTTTCAGAGTCTTGATGTCTGGGGGCTTCCCCAGGGGTGAATGAAATCGTCTGGCGTTAGCCAGAATAAAATACTAAAGACCGATCCGGACAGGAAAGAGTTAAGGTCCATAATAGAATAGTTACGTGATCTGACATACACATAGCTGCAGCAGATATCAGAGAATTAGATCATATATATATATACTTCGTAGTTAGCATAAAAAGTTTTTCCGCAGACATACTAGACATGCAAACTCAGCTAAATTATGAGTAGCGCTCAAGCATTGGGTGTGTGTGGATTTTCGACTTCCCAAAACATATGCCATCGTCATCATTAAAAAAATATATTGACCTGGTATAACGTTTCAGAGTCCTTATATAGACCTCATTCCTGTCTGGGGGGCTTCCCTAGAGAGGTGAATAAAATCGTCTGGCGTTAGCCAGAATAAAATACTAAAACTTAAGACTTTGAGGCCGGGTTTTCGTATGCCGGTGACATCTCCTGTCATCTCCCGCCATCCCCCGATATCTACCGCCAAAGTTGACCATTAGGCTCAACGTCGGCGGCATGCCGGCTGTAGAATGTCATCAAAACACTGATGGTATTATATCATCGTCGGTATATGATAGGCTAGAGAGTAAAGGACGCTCGTGTACTCATCTACATCCCTTGATCCCTCAGCCGCTGAAAGCCTTTGCAAGTCTAGTTGTTGCATTTTTCGCAACAGGTCGCAAATTGAGTCTTATAAATTTATTTATATAAAATAAAAATTTATCACACACTTTCCTTCAGTATATTACGTCAATATGTCATTCAATTAATTACAAGTAAATATATGCAAAATATTCTTAGGATAGCTTATTAGTATATACCTCCTTCTAATCCACTAGATCAGATGGTCGGGTCCTTTTGGCTAGGGAACACAAAATTGTCAGGCGTTAGTACCAATAGATATAGAATGTAAAAATAATACCCAGAAACTTCACTCGAAGAGGGAAAGGCTTAGTCTATAAGATAGTTTAACTCTTTGTCTGCCACATAGTTCGTTTTTGAACCAAGCAGACCGCTTTATATATTTACCGTCTGTCTAATGCCAGACGTTTTTACTTGTCAAGTGGAGAGCCCTCCGTAGTGGAGGAGTTAACACTTTGAAGCCTGACGACGAGTCTTTAGTATTTTATTCTGGCTAACAAGTGTTGAAACCTATCTCTTTAACACTTTGAAGCCTGAACACGAGTCTTTAGTATTTTATTCTGGCTATATAACGCCAGACGATTTTATTCAGCACAGTGAGAGGTCCAGGCCTCAAAGTGTTAATAATCAGCAGTCCTCGTGCACAAAGGCTCCTGCTGAGCGTCTAAAAAGCTTTGGCGTTAGTAAGTCTGTGTTTGTCTTCGGAATGTAATATTTCAAACCATTCTCTCTTGTCAAAAACTTGTCAGTTCTATCAACTCGCATGTTGTATTACTCTAGAATTGCTTTACTTTTTTCTACTAAGGACGGTGAGGAGAGATATATTATTAATCATGTACAATTGTACAACGAGTATAGAAAACCTATATACCGTATCAACATGTAGTTTATTTAGCTTCGTTTATTCCGTGGCGACTCCATCTAAGCAATTAAGCAGGTCCTTGAGTTTACTATAGCTAAAATCGGTTAAGCTATAAAGTTGATTTTCCGAAAGGAGAAAAACCAGAGAACATGAGAAGAATTATCAAAGCAAAGGAAAGAACCAACAACCTCAACTTAGAGGTCGTTCATATGAGACAGGCTAGCCCAGATACCGCGGACTGATTTGAGAAATACAAAATAATACAAAGCAAAATGTTTGTGTAAGTATAACACACAGGGTATTCTGACTTTTTTTTGTAGTCAAAGAAAGATTATGAACACGTCCCAAGCCGATCACACATCCAAGTATAAGGGCTAACCCCATCTAACCAGACCCTTAGCAGTGAGAAGATGTACACGCCGCGCGTGTTTCCCTCATTGGCCAGAAAACGTATCATTTATGGTTTAACCAATGCTTAGCAACACATTTAGCCACAGTTCAACCTACTATTATGCTATACTTAGTTCTGTTTAGAAACCTAAAACACATTATCTATAACCGCATTTTCATTGCTGGTGAAATTAATATACACCTGTCAAACCGAAGCTTATTTAAAATAATATTAAGAAGATTGATTGCTTGAATTGCTACCACCTGTCGACTACGGCTACAAAAGTTCTTGATATAGTAACATCTTAACCCTCACATTATTAACCATTTTCCACCACTATTCATCTTTTTAACTACCCTACGTAACACCTTACGTGTGAAAAAAGGAAATACGTTACTACATCGCAACGCTCACGACGGAAGATCAAAAGTGTATTCGCCCACATGTGTCTATATAATAATCTTTCTTCACATTTTACCAGTCGCACGAAAAACTAATCTAACAGGTACCCATGTATAACATTAAAGTTATTCTGTATCAATAAACACGAGTTAATGTGTATTTCCAAGGAAACAACATGCTTGTAAACAATATTCAACAGCTTTAAAAAGAAAATATCTCAGTTAAACAAGAAATACTTTTTCTGGCCCACGCAGTGACCGACGCCTTTTAAATCCGACTGAGTCGACGTATGTAGGTGCTCAAATGCCATTTCCTTTCTGGATAAATATAGGGTCAAGGAAGTGTACTTAACAGCGTGTACATGATTGGCCAAGCGAGTCGAGGAGGTGCTAACTAATGTCTCTTAAATTTGCAGTCTCGTCTCCGCCTTGTCAGAAATCCCCGAACTCCAAGCCTATCAGTATCTGAACAAGAACCTTGCATTGATCTCTACTAGTGTTTCAAAAAATGATGCTTGCTGGAATACTCCGTTTGACCATCATCTCATCCTTTGGCTTCCATACAGGTAAGCAACTCAGTAGATGTTGTTTGTGATCACGTTGAACCAATTAACTGTAGCGACAAATAAACCCCTCATACTAGAAACATCTTGTAACTCCACGTAAACTTGACCAGGGTTACGCAACCTAAGAAGTATATTACGACAGTGTGTAGACTCCTTTATTCTTTTAATAAATTGAAACCAGTAGTTGTAGAGAATATGCAAGTATAGCCATCAATCGACTTACGAGAACGCGCTTCCATCAGCAGTTCACTCATTTCCGGCCTTAGATTCAAATGTTGCAAGCGAAACTGGTCTCGGAGCTACTACGCATGTATCGATGTATTCATCTTTTTCGTTCAGTTGTTTTGTCCACATCACGCGGTGCTAAAGACGATTACTTAAGTTGTTATTTATTCAAACATATTTGAAGTGTGTAAAATGGGCCGACACGAAGTGAGATCGGGGGTAAATGTTGGACTCATGTTGCGTGGTCTTTCAATGTATTAATCATGCAAGAAGTACTGTACATGATTTGTAGCTAAGATTTACGTTTTTAATCCTGTCACCAAAGAACCACGCTAGAAGCATATCACACTGTGGGGTGAAAAAACAGTTTCATGTGCCTACCTACCGATGCATAAGAAATTACCAATAATAACAATAATCAGAAACAAAGAGTTTTATCTTAATACATTAATCCGACTCAACAGGGACACTTGTTTACCGATCTTTTTTACTCCAATCTTCCAATAAGATTTACTCTTTATTGTTTCATAACTCTAGTAGACTACTGCAGTATTTCCTTATAGAATCAACGCTTATTCAGTGATTAGAAGCATTTTCAAAGACCTATACATTGTTACCAGTATTTAGTTTAAAACTTGCTTTGTGTTACTGCGGTAAACGTTGCTTGAATCAGCTTTGGTTCGCGTTATTGTGACTCAAAAATAAAATTAGCCCAAACGAGTCCATTACATCAGAGAAAAACCCAAGAGGTCCAACCAGTTCTACGTCAGAGCTTCTCAAGCTTTCATTCATCCGGTTCCGTTGTCGTAGGAGGGAGCAAAGTGAAGTGTTCCCCTGTGACGTCTCATGCAAGCACGTGGAAGTGATAAGATATTGGAATTTACAGGAAGCAGATTGAGTGTTCAAGTCATGTTGTTTCTCCTTGTTGTATTTACATGAAGAAGATTGAAAATTTTCGATCTGATCGAAACGAATGGCTGAAGTCAGTCCACGCAGTGGAGTGAATTGACTTGAGATTCAAGCAAGGATCGACTTGAATGTCTCCAATCTGATTCATGTAAACACAGTTTGACTTGAAAATGACTTGATACGCACGAGTGAAGTTGGTGTGTGTTGTACTAAATGGCAGACATTGAGGGAAGCACTGAAAATAGTGTTCCAAAACCGAAAATAATGTTCCAAGCCGATAGGATTGTCATTCTCCATGTAAACGTGTGCCCGGATTGACTTCACTCGCGTTTTTCGATCCGGTCTACGGAACAGGTGTGTCCCTTTCGGGCCACCGTACTTCAGGGCCTTATATTACTCCCACGGTGATCAACAGAAGATTTTACAAGTTTCTAAAGTGCTTGATCTCATTTAAATATAGCAATAACACCATAGAACTGGTTTAATATATGAATACTTCAGACAGAGATTTATAGAATACTGAGATGAACTCCAGATAACCCACGATGGGCCCAGATTAACAGGTGCAGCTTTAATAAGCGTCATTTCTACGATGAATAGACAGAATTGTGATGTTAGTACGTGTATTTAAGGCTCTACACATGTATTACCTTACATCACTTAGGTATTTCTTTTCCTTGTTAACTAATAAACCGCAAGTCTACTAATCTATATATGTCACCTCATCAGCTCATCGTCATAGCCTGTGTATCCCTCAAGAGGAGCTATCATTTCCTTCAAATTATGAAGCTTAGCCAACTATTAAAACCACCATCTGATTGGACAACCTTTTTAAACAAAACCTCACCCCCATACCACCCCCGGAAACCCTAAACCTAGTCGCGCCCCCCGGAAACCCTAAACCTAATCACAACCCTCCGGAAAAATGTGTCACCTCTCATACCCCGACCACAACACCCCTATAAGATTTTTACCTTTATGTGTTCAAGTTTAACATCCCGCTTGTGGGATGGTTTTATTACATGGTTAAGCTTCATAATTTGAAACCGATGATAGCTCCTCTCAAGAGAGGTCAGGCCGTCGCGTTGCCGTTCTCCATCTGCTTTATCACTCGTGACCTGAAGGTCTATCCCATCTCTTCACATGTCACCTACCGTCAATAAGAAAGTTATGGCTTCGAGTTCCGCTTTGAAACTCAGATTTCTTTCTTGAGTATAAAATAGCTCGAAGAACATTTAAACTTAATTAAAAAAAACCCCTAACCCTAGTAAGAACCCGAGTTTACAGTCTAGCTTGAACGCTAACCGAACCCACTAGTAAGTTTTTAGAATTCTAATTCTTACATTTTGACTGAACGTGAACCAGAAAAAATCAACAACTGCAAAGAGGATAAAAATTAAGAGTTCAATGAAAACATTGTCAAAAACGTGTCTCATCGATCGGGATTCGGACCGTCTCGCTTCCCTCACGACTTCCGCAGCACAGTCCGGTAGAGTTTAATTACACTAGGCTAGCAGGGTCATCATTTAAAACTGTATTTAACATCCCACCAGAATAAACAGAGCACTAGATCTGCTGCAAAACGAAAATGGGATGGCAAAGATCGTCCGGAATCAATAGCAATTAAACTTTTGAATTAATTGAATGATTATCACATTACAGTGAAAGGCAACGCAACACGAGTTGATGAAATCCAAAATTGAAGTCCGATCTCACTTCGCGTCGGCTCTCGTTCTACACCGGCGACTGGGCATGGCGCGGCCAGGATTCAACACTCGTCACAACATACACATAAAACTAAGACTTGAGTGCCGGAAGAGAGTAGATAGATAACCTATATCTTGTTGTTTAAAACTTTGATTTTTAGCTAGAAATCTCGGCTTCTTAATTGTCCTCCATGATTGATCAAAATCATTAACCAATGATGACGTCCAAAATTCCAGTTTTCGAACGATAAAAACGTTGTCCTCTTGAAAACAATATTTATATTTGCCATTATATGCTTACGGCGAAGTTTATGACATTTATATCACATCTTATTCCGAAGTGGATGACTGAGTCAATATTTACTTCTGCCAACGATATCTGTAAGAACGACTTTTTCAAAAATGCTTCATGTCCTCCGCGATCATAATCATCATTATCATTATCATCATCATCGTCATCATCATCATTATTATCATCATCACCATCATTATCATCGTCATCATCATCAACATCATTATCATAATGATCATTATCATCGTCATTATCATCATCATCATCACCATCGTTATTATCATCATCATCATCATCAATATTAACCTCCATTATTTTGCTATCTATGTTACAGCGCAATCCCTAGCTAAATCAGCAATGTGCAAGCCATGGAAAATACCAGTTGAAGTTGATCCCCTAAACCACAACTACCATCCCTTCTTTATTGAAATGGACAGATGTATGGGTGAATGTCCAAGCGGGATAGCACCTGATCGTTGTCAGTGTGTAGCTAATAAAACCCAGAAAGTCCGTGTTTCAGTTGCTCGTGAAGGTGTAGGCATAAAATTCAAAACTATTGAAAATCACATAAGCTGCAAAACTGGTTGTTTGGACAGCTTACGAAAACAGTGCACTAGTGGACAGCATAGTAAATGGGATGAAAGTACATGCACATGTAACTGCCAAGTCAGCACATGGAACTGTCCAGCTACAGAAACATGGAGCTCTGCAGAATGCCAGTGTGTTTGTAACAAACAGACTAGCTGCCCCACGGGAAGGTTCTGGAATAAATCCATCTGCGATTGTACGTGCAATGTCGCAACATTCACACGATGCTCGAAAATGAAAAAAGCAACCAACCTGAAGACTTGCCAATGTCAAAATGCAACACCCATTGTAGGACAAGTTGGATCAGAAGAAAGTAAGTTTTCAAGGAAATCAGTACCCAGAGAATCCTCCTGATTTACATAAACGTTGGCTTTGATTTTCTCGGCTTAGACCCCATCCACACGTATACGTTTTCCTGTCGTTTTCGTATTGTTTCAGGTAATGAGACCATTGTTTTCTGCTCCCCTGAGGACCGAGAACAATATAAAAACGCTATGAAAACGCATACGTGTGGCCTTAGATTAGAGAGCGTTGTTTTTCAAAATTACTACACAAATGAACTTACTAACATGGCCAGAAATTGCGGACATTTGAGCCAGCGCTGACTGTACAGCAGCCTTTCGCAGAGTTCCCTATAAACTCCTCGGTGACCCCTACAATCGCTCATCGCTTCTCTATTTCGGTATGAAATGAAATATGCCGTGGGTCGTTTTTTAATGTATTCAAAACATTCGCAGTACGTGTTTTATTACATCTAAAACACTTGGCTAGCTATCGCAACGTGTTTTAAATTGGATAAAACACCAGCACTCACGTTTTAAAATATTACTTAGAAGTTGGTGCTTGGTAAATATAAACATTTTCATTCACCAGCCAAGCTGTATAATTTTATACACATGTAAAAATATTGTAATATGGTTTGTAATTACAAGTAGAATTTTCACTTCAAAAAAGCAGGACATTGTCTCATGATTTAAGCATCAAACACTTTTTAACCAATGAAATTTTAAGTAATGATAGAAAAAACTTACATTACTTGTTTTATCATTATTATTTTAGTGAAAAAAAGTGAAACAAAACTGGTTGCAGCACTCGTGGTCATTGGTCTTCTCCTTGGAACACTATTCATAATTGACTTTGTGCTTATGTGCAGCAAAAAAGGCTTCATCTATGGCATTTTTACGAAGTGTAGTGAACGGAAAAACCACAAGGAGTTCACAAACCAAGGGTTAAAACGTAAGTAAACAAACTATAATTATATATATGTACAGTACCTGAATTGACAAAATGGAAAATGAAAGAACTACTGTACTGCACTGGAGCCTGTTATCAAAGTTGAAAAAGATTTTCAACCTTCGTCCAGGTACATTAGGATGTCAAGTTTTAACAACTTTTCTCAAAAAAGCAGGATGTTTGGCTTTTGCAACATTCTGACATTGAAAATGACATGTAGTAATTGTCTAACACCAGACGATTTTAATGAGGTTATTTATAACCAAAGTTAACAACAAAGGAACGCACAGGGCATGGGGCGATAGCAAGCCTATTAAAGAGACGAGAACTCTCAGGTGTCATACAGTACGCTCTGGAGAGCCAGCTTGATAGAGCCGTTATTCTGCGTAGTCGATTAAGCTAAAGAAGACAGTCGAGTGGTGTGACTGTTGTTCTTTACATGGTGTGCCATCTTCTGTGATCTAGTATTACGGTGCAGTACACACAGATGGAAAAATGTAGTCTATTTGTTTTATACAATAAAAACATCAACTGAAGTTGTTTATTGAAGAATTTCTGGGGCATGAAAAAAGAAATACAAGTCTACTGACGTGATGTGACGTGATTTGACGCCAGCCTGCACATAGAAGTCACATTATTGTATAAAAACTCATTCCTGCCTTAAGCTTGCCAAAAATGGCCTGACTCAGACTGTCTAACACCAGATGATTTTATTTGTCAAAATAATTAATGTTGGAAACTTTCTTGCCTGATTTTTAGATAGAGATGGCGACACTGGAAGCGTCAATGATTTGGACATAGCTAATCAAGCAGAGCCTATACTAAATGGTGATTGCAATCACAAGGATCAATTTCTGACCAACACTCCTGTAACATGCGTGTAGGCAAGAAAATTACTTTTCTTCAATCCTTTTCATATATTTAAGCTATTTCATATATAAACTATTCTTTCTCATTTAATAGTTCTATCATGTAAAACCCACTGATATAAATTATTGAATGCAATGTAATTGCCAAAATTAGAAATGGCATATCAACACACTGTGTTAATTCTGAGTGAAAAACAAATGAGTTTTATGTCCAAAAATTAATTCTGCATATATATAAAGCAGGTTAAAATAAAATAAATAGAAATTAGGAAATAACGTGGGATATAGGTGGGTTGCATGTATTTTCCCTAGTATGTAAATATTAATAATTATATTACTGGTATGTATCAGATAAGTATAATCTCTTTAAATTATTAAGTAATTACTTGTAGTTTTAAAAGTGCTTCCCACAGTTTCAAAGCACATTAATCACACACTGTGAAATAGTTATTGTTCAATCAATATCAACAGAAAAACATCTTCGAATATTTAATTAACTTTAAGATAATACACTAGCTTTAATAAGCGCATTAGGGCTGTTTATACAAGACCTGGTAGGATGCAGCTTACATAGGATGCACCTTACATAACACCCAAAACATTTGTATAAATGTACAAAGACTTATGTTTCGCGTCTTACACAAGCTGCAGCTTGTTCAAAAACACTGTATGAATGGGTCAGTTTGTGCCTTATGTAAGGTGCATCTTATGTAAGGCATGGTCTTATCAGCTCTGCCATAAACAACCCTATTAAAACTATATATAGCATATTTAATTATCAGTTAGAAATACAGTGTGTTTGAACAGTTGTACATCACACAAATGTGTGCTCAAATGATCTTTTTTTATTTCATTATCATGTATACTATAATAGTAATCAGTATAATCACTACAATAAAAAGACCATTGTTTATATTATATTCAGTACTACACTTAAGCAAGGTTACCAAGACTGAACTCCACTGCCTACCTACATGTATGTTTTATAGTCAAACCGGATGTTCTCTTGTGTGTGACTTTGCAATATTGATACGCAACATTGCAATTTTGATTGGTGGATTCAATCAGCAAGAGTTCAGAGTTCAATCAGAGTTCTTTTACGTAAAATAATTTATTTCCAACTGAATTTTTCACGGCAAATACACTTTAATAATACAAAATATTAAAAAAATGAGGATCTTTTATACAGTGACTTTTACTCACGTGTGTGGGCCATCCATGATTGATTCGGCATCGTTTCTTCCACCTAAACACTTTCCGTGGTGTTTAAACTCCAGTTCGTTAAATACTACGTTGAAAAGTATTTAGCATCACTTATTCTTGCTTACATAGGAGTTTGTTCCTTGTTTTTAACTTGAACAACCTCAAAAACACAAAAGCCACGTTGAAATTTAAAATCCAAAGCAAATCCGCCATTTTTTTATTTCAAGCACGTGACACGCCACACGTGTTCGCCTTCATCCAATCAGCAGTCGAGTTTCGAGTTTTCTTGGTAACCAAAGCCTTGTCTAAGCTATTTATTTTAGTAATTTCTAGTTAATTAATCTATATACTTATTTAGTTGAAAACAAAAATTGCATATATAGCAATCATGTAAAAGAAACAACAGTTGTTGTAATCTAGGTAATTCGATAATTTAAATAAATTATGTAACTAAAAACAATGTATTGTGTTTTTCAAACTTCAAGTGTGATCATAGCAACCTTGTACCCAGCCTCTTTACTCAACGCTTCCAAAGAAATTGTGAAATGGTCTAGAATTCAGGATAATCCTGAATATTAAAGAAATTAAATCCCAACCTCTAAACCTGACCCTAACCCCGACCTCTAAACCTGACCCTAACCCTAACCACACACCCCCACCCCCTCTCCCGCAACCCTAAATCTAACCACAACCCCCGGTGGCCCTCAACTTAACCACAACCCTCTGGGAAGAAAGTCCCACCTCTCAAACCCCAACCACAACACCCCTACTGGTTTTTTCTTACAGAGAAGCCCCCTAGGCTTCAGGATAATCCTGAATTCTAGATCATTTGACAATTCTGAATAATCCTGAATTCTAAGTGAGAAGACATGTTGCGAGAGTATAGGGGGTGGTTGGTTGAGAAACTTTGGGGGGTGGGGCACTTGTCTGCAAGGTCGTATTGTGAAGAACTGCTAAGCTAGCCTTGTCATTAATTTACCATACAATGCAAATATCCACAATTTCAATGAGCTGGGTACGTCATCCACCTTCCTTCATCCATCCTCTTACTCAAAGTTACCAGGCACAAGCTGTTAGGGTATTGCCTCTCACCGCTGAAGTTAAATCGCCCGGTCAAATGTGGTTAGTACTTGGATGGGTGACCACATTAGCTTCATGTGAGTAGAGTGGTTGGTTCTCTCCTCTCCCTCGAGGGTTTTTCACCGCTTCGCAAAATCAACATCATAGTTTCCTCAGTTAATTCTGCGAACTAGTTCCATCGAGGGATCAGAGTAAGATACAGTATGTTCAAAATGTGAATAATTATACATTTCAATTATGGTACACTTACACTTACAGATATATGAATATATAGAACTTGCTGTACAACGATATTTCAAAGTTTAATACCTTACTAAATACTATCCTTGCGATTCAACCATCTAAATACCTTCTTTTGTTGTTGAACTTCTAGAGTTTAAAGCTTTTTTATAAGTTTCTACATCAACGCGTTTCTTCGTCTCTTTTTCAGAGTAGAAAAACTAGAATTTAATGATTGTAAAATTGACAAATTTTAGCTTCCCTCAAAAAATGGAAAAAATTTTTCTCTTTCTACGTGGGAACCGGGTTTGAAAAAATTCTGCAAAATTTCCCAAAGAGTAAAAGTTGGTTTAATGTTGGTTTAACTAAAACTACAGCTTTCGGTGATCAAAAATGAAACTTAAAAATGTCCTGTGACCCCAAATTTCTCTTTCTATCTCTAGTTTGTCTGGTTTAAGGAACTCCTAAGTAACACGAGTCAAATTAAAGCTCAACAATTATATTTAAATGGTTGAACGGCAAGGACACTATTCATTTTAAATTAAAATCACCCTGAAAACATTCTAATCAATTATATATTTCATCACCACCTATCACTTTTCTGTAAGAGATAATTTCAAAATGCGTTCCAATTCATCGCCTTCTGAATTTTCCTCACGACTCTGATTCATCATTTCTTGTTCAGACAGTGCTAAAGCAATTTGAAGCTGTTCGTCGTACGAGCAATCGTTGCTTTCTTCAGAAACAGTTTCTCCAGACCCCGGAGTCTTTAAGCTTTCACGAATGGCTCTAACGACAAAAAAAGAATAAAGTTAAACATAGAGTCAAACCTGTTGTAAAGGCTCTTCTCCAGTCATCGCAAAAACCAGCTCGCAGCTCGCTGCGAGTGTTTACATCTAATTAAAAACAACTCGAAGTGCTTGTTTTCTCGTCAGAAACTAGTTCGCAGCTTGCTGCAAGTACTTGTATCTCATTAAAAAGAACTCACAACGAGAAAACAAGCACTGCTAATGTAGTTGTTTTAGATGCAAACACTCGCAGCGAGCTGGCAGCTGGTTTTTGCGATGACTGGAAAAGAGCCTTAAAGACCGAGAAACTGTGTCCGCTTGCGGAAAAGTTGTCGGGTGGACAGACAGACGACGGATAGTGCCTTAGAATCGCGCAGATGTCGCTACACATTGTAGAAGCTGACACCACTGCATGTTAATGTGAGCGGCCACAAGCCGGTAAACGACCTCGCCTGGTCGGACCCTTCCTTTTGGAACGATGCAGCCTTTAGTACTTTACTTGTCAAAGGGAGAGTGCTTGGGTGCCAAGGGGTTAAACTGCGTGGGTGTCCAACAGTTAGTGCTTGGGTAGAATATAGGGCGGACCCTTTAGCCACGGTTGGCAATCATCCTAGAGAAGGATACTCGACTTAAAAAGACACTTCTAGCAAACTACTGTACTTGTAACAGCTACTGCACCAGTCAGCAATAGGTGTCCCCTTAAGAGAGGCATAAACCACGCAATCAAAAATTATAATTGCATATATAAAGCAAAGAATTTGACGTCTAAAAACCGAGTTTAAAAACACTCAACAACAACATTCAAAGTTTTGAACTATATACTATATAGCTGAATAAACTACCCAATTCACATGCTAACGGAATACTTGAATAGTATATTCTATATTTTATCATTTCTTTCATTAAAATCTTCAAGCGGTTTATCATAAGAAAAGAAAAAAAACACACACACAAATGCCTACATTGACGTCATCCTCATTAACATTTTGGAAATACAAACCTCAATATAACAACAAATAGAAGTTCAAGTCAGAAAATATTTTGGCATTCAACTATTCACGTTACATAGAATCCATATCAGTAATATCTTATTTGAGTTTATAGGCATTTTAATCCATGTATTACCTCTGTAAATCGTCTTCACCAGACGGCAGATTCTGACTCCCGTCCCAAGACTCTACAGCGATGTCGCGATAACCAGACTCAGATAAACTTTGCTGAATTGCCAACTGAATTAATAACTCCTCTTCTCCTTGGATATGTGGACCTAATAATTATTATACAAATAATAATCTCATGGTAATTTATGTTAATTTATGTTTTAAAGTTCTTAGGAAAAAATAATTATTTAACAAAAACTAATAATTGGTGTTAATTTAGTGTTGATTTATGTCGATTTAATTTATATTATGTTAATTTAATATTAATTTATATTAGTTGTATATTAATATATGTTAATTTTAAATTAATTACTGTTAAAGGCTGGTCCTGTTGTTTGGAACAGCTTACCGCTTTTTATAAGACAATCTTCTAGTATTGACTCCTTTAAGAAACACTTAAAGACGTATTTATTTAGAAAGGTCTATGAGTCTTAGTCTTAGTGTTTGTAACATATATTTAATTTAGATGCTTTTTAGTAATTATTAGTAATATTTTACCTCGCGCTTTAGAATATTTATAGTTTTAGCGCGTTATAAATTCAATTATTATTATTAATTTATGTTAATATATGTTAATTTAATGTTGATTTACATTAATTCGTGTTAATATTGCTAATTTATGCTAATATATGCTAATGTATGTTAATATATGCTAATTTATGTTAAAATATGCTAATTTAATATTAAATATGTTAACTCGTGTTAATGTATGCTAATTAATGTATGTTAATACAAGCTAATTTGATGCTGACTTATGTGAATTTAGTGCTAATTTATTGTTAATTACGTTATTTTTTGTCAATTAATAAACCTTAGTTAAAAGAACAACAAATTACCATCATTCAATAGGTTACTCAACCTTACCAGTGTGTTGTTCTGTTGAACTCTGATCTACGTAATCGGATGGAGCGTCAAAAATGTTCGCCTCAATAGAACACGTGGTTTGAAGTACATTCTCAGTGTCTTCTTGATCGTCTGGGTTCATTTCTGTCGGAGTTGCTTGCTGGGACTGGACTCCAGCAACTGGACTCACCATTGCATCAATATTACCAAATGTTATCCGAGCATTGAGGAAGTGAAATAAAGGAATTTCTGCAAATAATTAGAATGGTATGAAAATGAATACAATATACGACAGCCCTTGGTGAGATAGTGGGCCTGGATAGCGAGAAAAAGACCATGAATACGAGATTGGCGTAAAGGATGTTAATTTTTATCTATTTAAAAAATTCTGCATGTTGGGGGGAGTAAAAAAGTCCGGGTTTTAAGCCAACAACATGTACGCTATGCGTACCTATTTTATTACATAAGATCAAAAAAATAATTATTCGTTTGTCCTTTTCCGACATTGTTCCAGCGCATTATTCCAATTTCTCTCAGTATGTTCTAGACCGGGAGGGGTAATTTACAAAGATTGACGAAACTGAAATAAAGGGAACAGCATTCACGTTGCACATAGTCTGGTAAGGTGAGATCACGACCTTGCTGGCCACAAGATGTAGAACAGACACACACAAAAATACAAACCTATTTTTATTGGAAATCCAGACGGAAGGTGCAGTGCAACAAAATCGCGAAGCTTGGCAAAATGAGAGTTACTGATTGCCTAGAGAAGATGAGAAATGACATAATTACGAAACGCAGCACAGTACAGCACGGCACGGCACGGCACGGCACGGCACGGCACGGCACGGCACGGCACGGCACGGCACGGCACGGCACGGCACGGCACGGCACAACACAACACAACACAACACAACACAACACAACACAACACAACACAACACAACACAACACAACACAACACAACACAACACAACACAACACAACACAACACAACACAACACAACACAACACAACACAACACAACACAACACAACAAACCAAAGCGAACCAACTAACCAGCAATTTAATGACCGGAAGAACTTGCTGTTGAAGAGACAGAGGAAACGATGGACATAAACACAATGTAGCTTTGAATTTTTGAGTTTTTGTTATCATATCTTTCGCTCGTCCTATGTCTAAAAAAAGAGCAAAGAAATGAGTAATGTAGTTTATAAAATAACATGTATACTACGCGAGCCCTGATTGGTCAATTGCCGTGTTTGGATCAGAGTATCCAAACACGGAAAATTCCCGCCAAAACGATTTTTTGAAAATGTCGGACAGTATATCATATTCACTTGCGATTATTTTATAAAAGAAATACCAAATGGTTTTTTCCGTGTTTGGAGACTCTTACTTTCGAAAAGCTAAAAACACTCGCCTACGGCTCGTGTTTTGTTACGCTTTTCTCTAGTCTCGCAATTTCCCGCGTGTTGTATAAATAATCAATGTAGAAGAATGCAGTAAAATTGCAGTAGACAAAAGTGGAGTTGCTTAAATTGAAATGATAGTTAAAGATTAGACAATATTACACACCTTTTTTAGACTTAGTCAACGGGATATTAAAATATTCTTCTATAGACAAGTTGTACGGATTGACAGAATTTGGGTCAACGACTTCAGGATCCTGCAAAAAAAAATTAAAAAGCGAACGTAATAATAAAATAAAATAAATACAAAGGAGAATAGAAACGGAAAAGATATTAAACAAAATGGAAAAAGAAAAGAAGATTGAACAGAACAGAACAGAACAGAACAGAATGGAACAGAACGGAACGGAACGGAATGGAACAGAACAGAACAGAACAGAACAGAACAGAACAGGGAAACCAGATTGAACAGAACAGAGAGAAAAAAAATGAAGAAACAGGAAGGAAAGAGATGGGACAAAACTGGAAAAGGACGGAACAGAAAAGAAAAGAGAAATAGGGTGACAATAAAAGAAAGAAACAGAATGAAAGTGGATTGCGAAAACGTAGTTGACTTGACCAATGCAATTACCTCTGAACTGCATTCTGTTTCTTGCTGTTCTCCTGTGAGCATACTCTGAAAGCCACCGGATGAACCAGAAGCTAAAAGAAAATTTACATACAACTATAAGTAAATATTAGTTCCATCAGTTCCACGACAGTATCACAGAGGCCTAGGAAGGCACATGCGCTAACCACACTACGTGACCAACACCCGAACAATGTCAGTCTTTAGTATGCAGCCCCAACGACACTGTCCCACCCCACCCCTCCCAGTGATTACACTTATGTCCTGCTATATTGCCTACCCTCCTCCTTTCATCGATCTATTGAAATTTAAATGATGTACAGGATAGCTCGCATTCCATTCCACCCGCAATTATTTACCTTTTGCCTTCTCTTTTTCTTCTGCCGTCAAATGTTCGAACCTTATTCGAGTGACAACATCAATACCAGTGGCTTCATACATCTTCCCCTCGTACCCTTCCACAGTCTCTGTTCGGTCTCCACCCCACCCCCACATAGTTTTATGCCTAAAGAAATAAAATGGATTGTAAATGTCCTTCTACATCATCAATAATTCATGAGGAAAACACAAAGGCAACCAGTACAATCTCCGTGGTTTTATATCTGATAAAGAATCCTCCTGATTTACATAAACTTTAGCTTTGATTTTCTTGGCTTAGACAACGTTGTTTCGTTTGTTTTTGCTGTACAAGCTGTCGTAAGTTAAACTCAGAGAAAAACTCTGAGCTCCAGACGGGACTCGAACCCACAACCTTCCGAATGCCAGTCGGACGCTCTCACCATTGAGCCACTGGAACTCAGATGGTAGACAGAGGTTGTTTTCGATATTTATACGGCTGGGAGCTAGTCAAACCGTACGTGACAACGTTGACAACGTTAAGGCCTATCTACACGATACGATTGTCGTATACGATTGTCATCGTGATGTATGTGATTAACCACCAATTGTGTAAACGACGTTTTTCGACATTCACCATAGAATCATGAACAAGAATTGTGTCACGTACACAAAATTGCATACGCCAAAATGACAATCGTATACGACAATCGTATCGTGTAGATAGGCCTTTGGACAACGTTGTTTTTCAAACTTACTATGCCAATGAACTTACCAAATGGGTCGTTTTTGAAGCTATTCAAAACATTCGCAGTACGTGTTTTATCAGATTTAAAACACTCGGCGATAAAAAAACTTAAGGAATTTATATATTTATAAATCCCAAACAAAAGAGAGAGAAAACGTTCTACTTAAATTACTATTTTCCCCAGTTTTAGGGGGTGTTTATATGGAGGAGGGGCCAGCCCTCTTGGTAGGGCTAGCCGTGGTAAGAGGGCTGCAATTTACCTCGTGTTTACATGAGCTTTTTTGGTAGGGCTAGCTCTAGTTACAGAGCTGGATTTCACCTCGCGTTGGCTTGCTTACCGACTTGTGCAGCTTTCCCACGAAGCCCAAAATCATGTTTTCGCAAACACGATTTGAATTTATAATACATGAACAAATGCAACTTGTAACATATAAAGTTGACCAAAAAATATTAGTAAAGGCAAACTTCGCCGTGTATACTGAGCTTCGATTTGCTAGCCCTCCTAAAAGGGCCAGCCCTCTTGAGTGCGTTTACATGAGAAATTTCCAGCCATCCTAGGAGAGATCTCGGGTTGTCAATAGCGAAATCTCGCCTAGGAGGGCTGGCTCTCTTGTCATGTAAACGCAAACAAATTTTTACAAGGAATTACGCTGAGATGCGGGATCTCGGCAAAGAGGGCTGATCCTACTACCAAGAGGGCTGGCTCTACTACCAAGAGGGCTGACTCTACTACCAAGAGGGCTGACCCTACTACCAAGAGGACTGACCCTACTACCAAGAGGACTGACCCTACTACCAAGAGGACTGGCTCTACTACCAAGAGGGCTGACCCTACTACCAAGAGGGCTGACCCTACTACCAAGAGGGCTGGCTCTACTACCAAGAGGGCTGACCCTACTACCAAGAGGGTTGACCCTACTACCAAGAGGACTGACCCCACTACCAAGAGGGCTGATCCTACTACCAAGAGGGCTGACCCTACTACCAAGAGGACTGACCCTACTACCAAGAGGACTGATCCTACTACCAAGAGGGCTGATCCTACTACCAAGAGGGCTGATCCTACTACCAAGAGGACTGACCCTACTACCAAGAGGACTGATCCTACTACCAAGAGGACTGATCCTACTACTAAGAGGGCTGATCCTACTACCAAGAGGACTGACCCTACTACCAAGATGGCTGGCCCTACTACCAAGAGGACTGATCCTACTACCAAAAGGGCTGACCCTACTACCAAGAGGACTGATCCTACTACCAAGAGGGCTGACCCTACTACCAAGAGGGCTGATCCTACTACCAAGAGGGCTGGCTCTACTACCAAGAGGGCTGGCTCTACTACCAAGATGGCTGGCTCTACTACCAAGAGGGCTGGCTCTACTACCAAGATGGCTGATCCTACTACCAAGAGGGCTGACTCTACTACCAAGATGGCTGGCCCTACTCCATATAAACTCCCCCTTAGAAGATCAGCGCACTTTGTAAACGCGATAGATTCTGTATCCAAAATTGTGGAAATATTTGGAGAACTCATTCTGGTATTCATGGCTTCCATACTGCTTTCAAATCTACTGCGATCACGGGAAGTCTGCCTAGAATTAGAAAAGACAAAAAATCTTACTCGTTTTGCTATTTATTTAAAAAAAAAGGGATTATATTTTTTAAAAAATATTTACATGTACTCTACTGTATATGCACCTCATATGAAGCATTTCTTTTGAAAACAATTTTCGTTCGTGATCAATTTCTATAAATTCTGCACCATTTTCTATAAAACAGCAAAAAAATAATTAATCACCCAAACCTCTCAAATATTTTAAACTTTTTCACCCACGGCAACGCCGTGTTTGATGAGTAAAACTGTTTGGTATTAGCCATTAGTAACTTTGATAAGAGAAAAGAGAAAAGGTCGTAAATTGCCGAGAATAGTTTTGATAACAAAATACTGACGTTTCGAGCGAAGCCTTTTATCACCATTGAAGGGCTCCACTAGAAACGTCATTATTTTAACAGACATTTTTTTGTCGGACGTTCATCAAGCTCAACTACTCAGAAAAGATTTCTGAGCCCCAGACAGGGTTCGAACCTGCAACCTTCTAATCACCAGTTAGACGCTCTAACCATTGAGTAACTGAGGCACGCCACTGATGACCGGTTTGAGCGTCTAACCTGTCATTAGAAGATTGCAGGTTCAAACCCTGTCTGGGGCTCAGAAATCGTTTCTGAGTAATTGAGCTTGACGAACGTCCACAAAACGTCGGTTCCATTACACCAAGCTCGCAAACGTACCACATGCATTACATATATACGTATAACTTATCACGTCAGTATTTCGTTATCAAAACTATAGCTAATCTCAGCTGTTTACCACCTTTTCACTTTGCTCTATCTAAAACACTGTCTACGCAACACTCTACTTTTCTACATTCTAAAATAATAAAAGTGACGCAAAAATAATAATTTAATATAAATTTTACCTTCTCCTTTAAAAATAAAACTCATGTTTCCTCTTTCCCAGTTCACAAGGTTTTGATCAAAACCAACCAAAGTTGTGTCTACACGCACATTACAACCTGAAGAAAGGAATGACTTGTGTTAAACAGTCACGAAATAATGACGTTTTGAGCGGAGTCCTTCAACAGAGTAGAATGTGATGAAGGGCTCTGCTTGAAACGTCAGTATTTCGTTATAAAAACTAATCTCAGCAGTTTATCACATTTTCACTTTGCTCTACTCTGCGTTCTATTATATGACATATCTACATGACATCAGACACCATCTTTTGAATGTTTTAAGTAATATATCCGACATGAGTCAGTGTTCTTCCTCCGATTTCTAAATACAGCCAAGCAGGTTGAAAATACGAGGCGAAGTCGAGTTTTTTTAACCAGCTTGGTTGTATTTAGACATTGGAGGATGAACACAGACGAGTGTTGGATATAGCTTCTCAAACGAATCAATATTTTAAGAGAAAATCGACCTCAAAGTTTGCTAAATTTGACTGTAATCTTCCTCCGATTTCCAAATACTGATTAAATATTGATTTCTTTTGAATTTTCTTCATGAATTAATGAGTTTGAGAATGATATAATCACACTGATTAACCCTTTCACGTAGCTATGGCTTTCCCAGACTTCTCCCCTTGACGAGTAAAATCGTCTGGTGGTAGACAGATTAAAAAGATAAAGTTGTTCAACAACAATGATGCGCATGGTAAGGTTAATCAACAGTGTGTTTAATTATTTCATGTATGGCTCTCCGAGACTTCTCCCCTTGACGAGTAAAATCATCTGGCGTTAGACAGAGTAAAAAGATAAAGTTGTTCAACAACAATGAAGCGCATGGAAGGGTTAAAGAAATCAGGAACTGATGTGCAAACTTAGTTTAATACCTTTTTTATATATTCTGTAAGTATCGTTTGGACACATTCGTGACATGAAAGGAACTAGAGAAACAAGCAAATAACGATAGTTGGATGAAAAAAGAAAGGAAGTGAAAAATTTACATTTGTGTGAATGGAAAGAAACAGAAAAAGAATGAAAGCAACAAAGAAAAAGAGAAGAAAGAGGGCATAGAAAACAGAAGTAAGGAAACTCATGAAATAGAGTCAATAAAAGAAAAAAGATACAATAGAATAAACAAACACACAAACAAACAAACAAACAAACAGACAGACAGACAGACAGACAGACAGACAGACAGACAGACAGACAGACAGACAGACAGACAGACAGATGAATGAACGAACGAACGAACGAAACGAACGAATGAATGAATGGACGGACGCACGGACGGATGGATAGACGGATGGATGGACGGACGGATGGATGGATGGACGGATGGATGGATGGATGGATGGATGGATGGATGGATGGTGGATGGATGGACGGATGGATGGATGGATGGATGGATGGATGGATGGATGGATGGATGGATGGATGGATGGACGGATGGAAAGACAGACAGACAGACGGACAGATGGACAGACAGACAGACAGACAGACAGACAGACAGACACAGACAAATTTACTAACCCCATGTAGTGAATTCCCATTTCATCTCAATGTAAAAATCTGGTGCCTAAACAGTTAACATTCGTATGAAAACTTTCATTTGTCTAGAGCAAAAGTTCCTAAACTTTTTCTGAAGGCCATAAAGAGAAAATTACTCTCTGAATAAACTTTAATAAATAACCTGGTCAACTCACTGCTTTCAGATCATCCAAAAGTTCTGGAATACCATCAAGCCTTTGAGTTGCTCTTTGAAAATCTCGTTGCTGAAATACCAGAGAAAGAATCTCTGGATCACCACAACTGACTGCCTCTTGACAAACTGAAATAATTCAAGATTGAAATTCATTAGACAAAAATACAATAATTATAGCTCTGGGCTTTTTAAGACATTTTGTATATTTTATAAAAATTTAGAAGATTCTAATTTTAGACAAATTTATTATTTATTCAAACAATTTAAGAAATTCAAAGAAAGAATTCTACATGTAACTGAAGAAAACCCTGCACAAGCCCTCACCATTCCAGCCTTGTTTATTTACAGCATTGGCATTTACATGGTGTTGTAATAAAGCTTTCACAAACTCATTCTTTCCCAATGATACAGCTAAATGAAGTGCTGTCCTTCCACATGGATCCTTGCTTTCCACATCCACCTATAGTAGACACACAGTATAGCAGTATTTTATTTTGAATTATATAAGGTGTTGTCAATGCATGATCAGATTGGTTAAATTTAGCACAAATAACACCTGGGCCTAGACTGAAAGTGGAAACACAGGCACTTTTTAGTAAGATCTCAAGCACACCAAAGCTTAAAATCTCAGGTGCAGGGGTACAAATGTTCTCCTAGGGGTGCATTCAGGGTGATTGCACATGGAGTGCCAAACTGAGCTGCATGTGACAGATTTCAAGTCTAAGGATAGAGAAACGATGGCCATGTTGCTTGGTAGTACTACAGTACTGTCGCAGTGATTGTGCTGTACATACAGGTGTAAAAATCTCACAGCTTGTTAACAGGATATGTTCACAATAAGTTTGCAGCAGGCTTGTTAACAACTTAACAAGTTATGATTTTATCAAGCCAAGTCTGTCTGTCTGTCTGCCTGCCTGCCTGCCTGTCTGTCTGTCTGTCTGCCTGTTTGTTTGTTTGTTTGTTTGTTTGTTTGTGTGTTTGTTTATTCTATTGTATCTTTTTTCTTTCATTGACTCTATTTCTTGAGTTTCCTTATTTATTTTTTAATAAATAAGGTACTTAATAAAGGTACATTATGTACACATTTGACTATTTCTGCTTAGTGACAACTATATTTAGGCATTTAGTTGTAAAAACATAATTATGGTACTGGCATCTAAAAACCAGTAATTTCTTTGTTGATTCTAGTAACACGGACAAAGGAATGTAACTTTGTAACTAGTTACAAAATTTTTGAAGTAACTTTGTAACTGTAACTAGTTACTTTCTTTTCATTGTAACTTTTATAAGTAACTAGTTACTTTTCTAATGATGTAACTGTAACTAGTTACAAAAATTATGTAACTTTTACAGCACTGTATAGTGAGTATTAGTGTGAGTGAATGTACATTCTTTTGTACCAACCAAACAGTGTAATCTAGCAAATATATAAATGTTCAAAAGATGACAGAGTTTTGAAAGACTCAATATGCCCACATCCGTAGTTAGCTGTTAAATATTACATTTGTCATATGGCATTACATCCCGTCAACTGGTAACGTTTTCTACTTTATTTCAATTCATATATCAAAATTAAATAACAAATACAAATCTAAAGAGGAAGACAAGAGCTGCCTTGAAGACAGAAGGCATTTGGACAGGAAGAAATAAAGCATGATTGCAAAAAGGATCAATACGTCATATGTTTACATGCGAAATAATAACATCGACATTGTTTAAACAGAACAGTTATCCAAACCTTATTTTGTTTCAAAGTTTCTGTTAATTCTGCGCATTTATCTTCAAAAATATAACAGTGTAAAGGCCATTTAGTTTCGATTTCCCGTTTGTTTAGCAATTGCCATTGTTTTTCGGCCATCTTGGATTTTTACCGCTGACAACATAGCCTCCTTCGCAGGCCTTCTTTGCGGGCCTCGATATTTTCGTCCCCCACTAATAGTGGCGCAAGGAAGTATTTTCGTCCCCCACTAATAGTGGGGGACGAAAATATCGAGGCCCGCAAGGAGGCCTGCGAAGGAGGCTACTGACAACAAAGACTTTTACAACCTCGTACCCAGGGTCTTATCTCCGCTGCTCCGCCCACCGCTGCGAAAAGACCCTGGTTGCGGCTGGTCACGTGCCCCCTAAAAATTGGGGGGTTTTCAATTAACGATTTAAAAAATACTAAGGGAGGAGTGACAAAGGCACAATTACAACCGCTTCACCGTTTTGTTTATACAAATAATATATTACGTCTGGCGTCGTTGTCTGGCGCCAGGCTGTTGATCGCAAAATATCTGTTGAAATGAAAACAACAAAAAACAAACGTACTCGGTGTTGACAAAACATATCTCGCTTTCTTCTTTGGTGTACGTCGTCGAAGAACAAAAGATCATGTCGAATCCAACAGTTAAAGAAATCCCGAAGAAGATATACCAATCGACTCGAATCGACTATTAAATGCACCGTCGAATGCTGTCGACTTCATCGCAGTGTTGGTGATGTGAACTGTGAAGTACCTTAAGCATTTGTACAACAAGGCAAATTTTTGAACTGCATTATTTGGCTGAAATGCCTTACGGTAAGAGACTTCCTTGCGACGAGTGCTCTTCCTCGTTTAATCTAAAGGCCATGTGAAAGAAGATTACAAAATTTCACAAAGTTCAAGACGTTGGTTTGCGAGAGCCAAACCGCTTTCCTCTCGCATCAAAAAATGCATTGACATTTCAGCCAATGCCCCGATAGATAAACCGCGGCGAAAAGTGCCGAAAGAAGCGATTCAGGAAAAAGATTGCAACTATACAATATCAAGCCGACTAGTACTGTCCTTTCACGCGCATTTGTCATCAACAGAAAGTCAGGTAAATGCAGTTGTTGAATCGCGTTTTTCATTCTTTCAGTAAACTTTATAGTTCGCCTAAATCTAATATCAGATTTTAGAATACGAGTATTAAAACTGGACTTGTGTTGTAGCATTGTCATTGAGTGTGCAGCTTACTAAAGCTAACCACCCCTCCCATGATTTAAAATTTGTTTAGGCGGCACGTGACCAGCCGCAACCAGGGTCTTTTCGGAGATAAGACCCTGGGTACGAGGTTGAGACTTTTAAACCTCCTTCTTAATCACCGGGGAAACATACCCGATATGTTAACCCCTTTTTTCAAATTGACCAATGGGCCAATGGCAATGAAGATAGGCGTACCGATCACAGTGGTACCAATCTCGTTCCCAGAGCCTTCTCACGCGGGCCGCGCAAACGTAGGCTCTGGGATAATCCGTTTCAAATCGACATTTTATTGGTTGAATAATTGACAATGGTTTTTATATCAAGGGACATTTGAAAATCTGTATTCCTTGTTCTTTCGAAAGCCTTGAGGGGTTTCAAATTTTATCTGGCGACTGAAACTTCTCAAGAACCAAACCTCTGGAACGAAACAGCAGTTGAACAGCAAGCATTCGGTGGCTTTTAATATGAATGGTTTCGAAAGGGAAAGCGGCGAGTACTGAAGTGGCGTGTTGCCCGCGCTGCGGTATCTTGTCAGTTGTGGAACAAGATGGCTAGTAATTTCAGAACTACATATCGTTGAAGTATATAGTGTACGTATGTTGTTAGATGTTGAATGAGCTTTCATTTGATGTATAGTTCAAGATCCTGCGTTTTATTAAACTTATTGAAACTATCAGGCCTGACCTCCTTATACGACCGACGACAAGAACTGTGTAAAAGACTATTTAAATTGGTTACATTAGATAATACTCATAAACTACATAATCTATTACCTCCTAAGAACGAACCAAAGTACAATTTAAGACACAAGCGTAGTTATACTCTCCCAATAATTCATACCAAACGTTTTCAAAACACTTTCATCCCATCGATGTCGAACTGTTAAGTTGTACCTGGTTAGCATGTTAATCTTTGTATATACATATTGTAAATAGTAGTGCATGTTTTTCTCCTATTACCATAGCTTTTGTGATTGTAAAATCTACGCAATTCAGCCTTTTAGGCTGCCATGTAGTTTTATTAAATATCTATCTATCTATCTATCTATTATAAATGTCCAAAATGTGCGAACCACTGTTTGAAATAATATTACAAATAAACAGGAAGTTGACTTCTCACAAGTGTTACAGAATTTCAGATATCTTTTGAAATACTTAACGCACAACATCGAGATATATATCATACAGAAGCTCTTGAAAAATTATATTCGTGGTGGAAATTTTAAGCTTCTAGTTAAACGGGAAATATTTTAAAAATCGAAGTCTGTCGTTTTGGTTCACTGCGTCGGTTTCCTGTTTATTTGTAATATAATATTATTACGAACAGTGGTTTCGCACATTTTGGACAGTATAATAAGTTTCATAAAACGCAGAATCTTGAACTATACATCAAATGAAAGCTCATTCAACATCTAACAACATACGTACACAATATAGTTCAACGATACGTCGTAGTTCTAAATTACTAGTCATCTTGTGTTCCACTGATAATATGCCGTATTGCCCGCCGTGCCACCATTGGCTACGACAAGTTTGCTAACTCACCGCTTTCTTCTCTCTTGGAACCATTCAGAAGCCGTCGATTACTTGCTGTTTTAAAAATGCTGTTTAGTTCTTGACAAGTTTATCCGCCAGATAAAATTTAAAACCCCTCGAAAAAATACTAGTTCCTTCGATCACAG
This sequence comes from Paragorgia papillata, assembly GCA_035771165.1. Classification (NCBI taxonomy): domain Eukaryota; kingdom Metazoa; phylum Cnidaria; class Anthozoa; order Scleralcyonacea; family Coralliidae; genus Paragorgia; species Paragorgia papillata. The sequence continues at coordinate 1,525,180 of JAWNZC010000002.1, read as the reverse complement.
AAGAATAACTGGCGGCGCATGCTCTTTTCAATCGGCAACCTGTTTTTCGGTTTTCCGGCGACGGATTATCCCAGAGCCTAACGTTTGCGCGGCCCGCGTGAGAAGGCTCTGGGAACGAGATTGCAGTGGTACCGATTCGCACCAATCTCGTACCCAGAGCCATACGCGCGCGGCAAGCGAATGGCTCTGGGACAATCCATTTGAAAATCGACTCTGATTGGCTTAACGCGTTGACGCCTACTGCGCTGCGCAGATAATTTCACACCCATTCTCCCATCGCGGTCTTCATGTAAATATGGGTTGTTTTCGAGAAGGAGTGAAGTGAAATAACATGTTTATTGGGACTTAATCTGAGAAATTGAGAGTTATTCCTTTGCAAAAGTCATTTCAAGGAGACAAGAAATACTTACTTGCCTTTGTGGTATTTTTGGAACTCTGGTTCGAGTTTAAAGTATGACAGATAACAGATTAATCGTGGCCCATGTATCGTGGCCGTGCTTCGTGACGAGTTCACTTTTCAGATTTCATAGTTTTCCGTACTTGTATGTAAAATAATTAAATATTTATGGTATATCGTCATATGGACACTGGACTTGACTTCAAGAAGTATCATTGGAACGTATAAATGATGGCTATTTGAATAATAAATAATTGTCTACATCTTTCAATACCTCAAATATTCATAAGTAGCTGAGTGACTGATCAAGTTTATATCAACATGTATGTATCTCCTCATATTTTTAACAAAAAAATATATTGTTTTATGGGTGTTGACACTGTGTTTATTACTTTTTATATATGTTATATGTGACATAATATTCTTATAGCTGTACAATGTACTACAAGGCATTGTTTTTTTAATTTGTATCTACAAGTAATATACATTGGTATATGGGGTAAACATTAGTTGCTGATTTATACATTTTACACCAGTTTTAAACTGGTACTATACCTATATGACCATATGAGAAGCATGGGTGGTGAAGAGACAGAAGAGTTGCCTGACCACTGTGATCCAAAGTTAAGCTTGATTGGATGGCGTTAGTACTTGGATGGGTGACCACTTTGGAACACCTTGTCACAGGCTTGAGCTTGGAACTTGTTGTGAGTAGAGTTATTGTAGTTGACCTCTCCTGTGCTTCAAGGGTTTTTCCAGGTTCTCTGGTCCCCCCCCCCCCCCCCCCCCCCTCCATAAAATCAATTCAATCTTAGGAGAACAACCTTGTAAGGGACCTTGAGTCCTATTGTTGTGTTTCTCCAGTATCAGTTTAGGTACAAATTTTAATAAATAAAATATATGATAAAATAATAAATGGTGAACTTATTTTTCTATTTAATTATATTTTAAATACAAGGAGATACCCACTCTATGTAGTGACCCTATATAGTTTCCTTTTTAATATCTTAAGTGTTAACCCCCCTTGTCCCTCCTAGCACTGAAAGGCAATGAGTGGAAGCTGCCCCTCCAGTGGTGTAGGAAGCAATTTGATCTTGGAGGGGCACAGCTTCAAAAGGGCACTTTCTTCAGGGGGTAGGACTTCAAAAGGACACTTGAGGCACATGTTTTAACATAAAAAGGGCACTTTCCTGTTGCAAAAAGGGCACTTCATGACAAAGTTTGGGGGGGGGGGGGCACATGCCCCATTTTCCCTCCAGTTCCTACACCCCTGTGCCCCTCCTGGCATCCCTGATCATAAACAGACAGTGATTGATGGTTACAGTCAATGTTTTAGTACACACTGTATATCCAAAGTCTGCTTTCTAAATTAAAGAAAATTACTTTGAAAATCAGTTCAGCCAAAGGTCTTTTCATAGTACAGTCACCAACTGTAGTTTTACTTTTGCAAACAACAATCTCTGTATTATTTCTTATGTACTGAACAGCTGCATTCGGATCCATGTATTTAAAAGCCAGAAGTTAAGAATTCCCACCTCGAGAGAACAATTTTCCACTACTAACTCTGGTTGTTTACACAATAAAATTAATATTACATTTACTGTGTTTGACATTTTGATTTGGACCATAACCCGGGCATTCCTGCCTATACTGGCTACTGTAACTTAATTAGCTGATTAACAGAGATTCTCAGCACACCTAAGCAACAGTGAGTTGACCCATTCAATGTGAGCTTGCAAGGCCACCCCAACCAGCTAATGCATTCCCTCTCCAGTAGAATAAAATCATCTGGCATGTTAACGAGAATAAAATTCTAAATAGCTTAACCTGGTGGTGAAAAGGTTAATAAAATGATTTCTTAAAACTCATAATTTATTGCTGACTATGACTTTACTCATAATAGGCTGCACATAATGTAGCCTTGGTTCAAATATCTTCAGTTGGCACTTCATCCAAAAGTAAATTTATCAGTAGAGTATACAGTACAAATGAGAGCCTTACTAACTGTGGACACCCTTGTTATAAATGGGGACTACACACATGCCAGCATTATCTACCTAGTGCTGGCAGAAGATACTTCAGGTTAGCCTAATTTGTCAAAATTAATAGTATTAAAGGTGGGGTACATTGTGCTTTCCCTTTGAAATTTTAATCCTGACTAACATTTGGACATTGGTGGGTCAAAAGTGGTCGATTGCAGTTGCTGGGATAGAATAAATCCTATCCCAGCAGCAACTCTGTCAATGACCACCAGTGACCAAATGGAAACCAGGCTTTAGTCACATTTTAGCTCCATTTTCAGAGTTACCAATGGAGCTTAGGAAAAATATTAAGTGGGCTGTATCTCCCCCTAGTCCCTCTATTGTTACACCCTTATCAGTTACCAGACTGCACAAGATGCCAAGTCTAAAGGGTATTTTTTGTACCAGAAGCTGCTTTATTACAGTATATATACATGTACCAGTAATCATATAATTGTAATGTTTTTAAGAGTAAAGTTGATATAATTAAGCAGTGTTTTAGGTATAAAGTTAAAAGGTGGTGCCCTTGGTTTTACTTTGATGAAGGGCTCCACAAACTTTAGTAAATTTTACAACTGAACTAGACAGCTGTGACAAATGAAACCAAAATCCAATATCATTATAAATCATATATTAGCTAAATGTGAGCATGTGTGCCACCTGCCCCTCACATCTTTGTTGTTAAGTACTTTAAAGTTAATGTTTAAAAAAATAAGTAAAAGAAGAACCTCTCACTTTGTTATTTTTTTATGCATAGAATTTTTTCGCCATACTCAAATGGGCAATATAAACAGGCCGTACAAAACTACAAATATGGCTGGTTCATAGCGAGGTTCACCTACTGGTGTTTGAATTATTCAATCACATAGATCAGTATAAACAGATGTAATATGAATTCATAAATGATTAAACCTCAGAAAGCTACAGTGTCGATTATTTCGATTACACACAAACAAGTGGATTATAAAACATGTAACAAATTAAATGTTGCAAATCAACAAATGACAAATATACCAACAAGGTCACGTTTTATTTGAAAGGCATACATGCAGTTTACTAATATACATGAAATAAGTTTTTAAAATTCCAGATTTTCGTTGTAATTTACCTTGTAGCTGTCTACGAATATTCGAATAATATTCAGAACAATAATACGATATTTTCGTGTTCATAAGTTTGAATAAACAAGAATTCAAACTGGGTTTTCATCAGAAGGTCATGAACTGGTCATCGATCACTATCACGCCTGGTGCATTATTTTCCATTTATCAGTCTCTTATCCAGAAATTTCTGCCAAGTAATACTTTATCGCATCACAAACCAGCCACGATTATATTCTTACAACATTTCTACTGCTATTTGTTACTATTAAATTCCAGAATCAGCCACAACATGTCGATGTATTTTGCAGAATATTGAACGGCCGTGCTGAAGGTTTTCGTGGGTCTGGGTACAAAAATACCAACTGCGCATGCCCCAAAATACACACTTTTTATGGTATTTCAAATGGATTGTCCCTGAGCCATTTGATTTGCCCGCGCGGCCGGGCATATTTGGCTCTGGGAACGAGATTGGATTCGCACATATCAACCAAGTTGCGCCCAGGCTTCAACGCACCCTACAAAATGCACAATATATATTTTAGCGCAAAGGAGCGGCATTTTTACGCAGAAGAAAAACCTAGAAATGGAAAGAATTACAGGAAAACATAGCCTTGGTAAACTCATGACCTCACAAAATTACTAAATAACAAGAAAAAAGGCGAAGGAAAAATATTAAAAAACACATGAACGAGCATGCCACAAAAAATTACCTTTTGTAAGGTACTGTACTTACCCAGGCAATGTTTTCGTATAATTCAGTGGATAATAGGGATCAATTTTCGTGGTCATTTTGCCGTGGTTATTAGGGACCACTTTCGGTGGTTATTTTGACCTTGTTATTTTGCGATGATTATTAGGGCCCACTTTCGGTGGTTATTTTGACCTCGTTATTTTGCGATGGTTATTAGGGACCAATTTTGGTGGTTATTTTGACCTTGTTATTTTGCGATGGTTCTTAGGGACAAATTTCGGTGGTTATTTTGAACTTGTTATTTTGCGATGCTTATTAGGGACAAATTTCGGTGGTTATTTTGATCTTGTTATTTTGCGATGGTTCTTAGGGACCAATTTTGGTGGTTATTTTGACCTTGTTATTTTGCTATGGTTATTAGGGACCAATTTCGGTGGTTATTTTGACCTTGTTATTTTGCGATGGTTATTAGGGACCAATTTCGGTGGTTATTTTCCCCTTGTTATTTGGCGATGGTTATTCGGTGGTTATTTTGACCTTGTTATTTGGCGATGGTTATTCGGTGGTTATTTTGACCTTGTTATTTGGCGATGGTTATCCGGTGGTTATTTCACCTTGTTATTTGGCGATGGTTATTCGGTGGTTATTTTGACCTTGTTATTTGGCGATGGTTATTCGGTGGTTATTTTGACCTTGTTATTTGGCGATGGTTATTCGGTGGTTATTTTGACCTTGTTATTTGGCGATGGTTATCCGGTGGTTATTTTCACCTTGTTATTTGGCGATGGTTTATTCGGTGGTTATTTTTGACCTTGTTATTTGGCGATGGTTATCCGGTGGTTATTTTGACCTTGTTATTTGGCGATGGTTATTCAGTGGTTATTTTGACCTTGTTATTTGGCGATGGTTATTCCGTGGTTATTTTTGACCTTGTTATTTGGCGATGGTTATCCGGTGGTTATTTTGACCTTGTTATTTGGCGATGGTTATCGGTGATTATTTTGACCTTGTTATTTGGCGATGGTTTTTCGGTGGTTATTTTGACCTTGTTTATTTGGCGATGGTTATTCGGTGGTTATTTTGACCTTGTTTATTTGGCGATGGTTATTCGGTGTTATTTTGACCTTGTTATTTGGCGATGGTTATCCGGTGGTTATTTTCACCTTGTTATATGGCGATGGTTATCCGGTGGTTAATTTTCACCTTGTTATTTGGCGATGGTTATTCAGTGGTTATTTTGACCTTGTTATTTGGCGATGGTTATTCGGTGGTTATTTTCCCCCTTGTTAATTTGGCGATGGTTATTCGGTGGTTAATTTTGATCTTGTTATTTGGCGATGGTTATTCGGTGGTTATTTTGAACTTGTTATTTGGCGATGGTTATTCGGTGGTTATTTTGACCTTGTTATTTGGCGATGGTTATTCGTGGTTATTTTGACCTTGTTTATTTGGCGATGGTTATTCGGTGGTTATTTTTGACCTTGTTATTTGGCGATGGTTATTCGGTGGTTATTTTCCCCTTGTTATTTGGCGATGTTAATCCGGTGGTTTATTTTGACCTTGTTATTTGGCGATGGTTATTCGGTGGTTATTTTGACCTTGTTAATTGGCGAGGTTTATTCGGTGGTTATTTTGACCTTGTTATTTGGCGATGGTTATTCGGTGGTTATTTTCACCTTGTTATTTGGCGATGGTTATTCGGTGGTTATTTTGATCTTGTTATTTGGCGATGGTTATCCGGTGGTTATTTTCACCTTGTTATTTGGCGATGGTTATTCGGTGGTTATTTTGACCTTGTTATTTGGCGATGGTTATTCGGTGGTTATTTTGACCTTGTTATTTGGCGATGGTTATTCGGTGGTTATTTTGACTTTGTTATTTGGCGATGGTTATTCGGTGGTTATTTTGACCTTGTTATTTGGCGATGGTTATTCGGTGGTTATTTTCCCCTTGTTATTTGGCGATGGTTATTCGGTGGTTATTTTGACCTTGTTATTTGGCGATGGTTATTCGGTGGTTATTTTGACCTTGTTATTTGGCGATGGTTATCCGGTGGTTATTTTGACCTTGTTATTTGGCGATGGTTATTCGGTGGTTATTTTGACCTTGTTATTTGGCGATGGTTATTCCGTGGTTATTTTCCCCTTGTTATTTGGCGATGGTTATCCGGTGGTTATTTTCACCTTGTTATATGGCGATGGTTATTCGGTGGTTATTTTGACCTTGTTATTTGGCGATGGTTATTCGGTGGTTATTTTGACCTTGTTATTTGGCGATGGTTATTCGGTGGTTATTTTGACCTTGTTATTTGGCGATGGTTATTCGGTGGTTATTTTGAGCTTGTTATTTGGCGATGGTTATTCGGTGGTTATTTTGACCTTGTTATTTGGCGATGGTTATCCGGTGGTTATTTTGACCTTGTTATTTGGCGATGGTTATTCAGTGGTTATTTTGACCTTGTTATTTGGCGATGGTTATTCGGTGGTTATTTTGACCTTGTTATTTGGCGATGGTTATTCGGTGGTTATTTTCACCTTGTTATTTGGCGATGGTTATTCGGTGGTTATTTCGACCTTGTTATTTGGCGATGGTTATTCGGTGGTTATTTTGACCTTGTTATTTGGCGATGGTTATCCGGTGGTTATTTTGACCTTGTTATTTGGCGATGGTTATTCGGTGGTTATTTTGACCTTGTTATTTGGCGATGGTTATCCGGTGGTTATTTTCACCTTGTTATTTGGCGATGGTTATTCGGTGGTTATTTTGACCTTGTTATTTGGCGATGGTTATCCGGTGGTTATTTTCACCTTGTTATTTGGCGATGGTTATTCGGTGGTTATTTTGACCTTGTTATTTGGCGATGGTTATCCGGTGGTTATTTTCACCTTGTTATTTGGCGATGGTTATTCGGTGGTTATTTTGACCTTGTTATTTGGCGATGGTTATTCGGTGGTTATTTTGACCTTGTTATTTGGCGATGGTTATCCGGTGGTTATTTTCACCTTGTTATTTGCCGATGGTTATTCGGTGGTTATTTTGACCTTGTTATTTGGCGATGGTTATTCGGTGGTTATTTTGACCTTGTTATTTGGCGATGGTTATTCGGTGGTTATTTTGACCTTGTTATTTGGCGATGGTTATTCGGTGGTTATTTTGACCTTGTTATTTGGCGATGGTTATTCGGTGGTTATTTTGACCTTGTTATTTGGCGATGGTTATCCGGTGGTTATTTTGACCTTGTTATTTGGCGATGGTTATTCGGTGGTTATTTTGACCTTGTTATTTGGCGATGGTTATCCGGTGGTTATTTTGACCTTGTTATTTGGCGATGGTTATTCGGTGGTTATTTTCCCCTTGTTATTTGGCGATGGTTATTGGGTGGTTATTTTGACCTTGTTATTTGGCGATGGTTATCCGGTGGTTATTTTGACCTTGTTAATTGGCGATGGTTATTCGGTGGTTATTTTGACCTTGTTATTTGGCGATGGTTATTCGGTGGTTATTTTGACCTTGTTATTTGGCGATGGTTATTCGGTGGTTATTTTGAGCTTGTTATTTGGCGATGGTTATTCGGTGGTTATTTTGACCTTGTTATTTGGCGATGGTTATCCGGTGGTTATTTTGACCTTGTTATTTGGCGATGGTTATTCGGTGGTTATTTTGACCTTGTTATTTGGCGATGGTTATCCGGTGGTTATTTTGACCTTGTTATTTGGCGATGGTTATTCGGTGGTTATTTTGACCTTGTTATTTGGCGATGGTTATTCGGTGGTTATTTTGACCTTGTTATTTGGCGATGGTTATTCGGTGGTTATTTTGACCTTGTTATTTGGCGATGGTTATTCGGTGGTTATTTTGACCTTGTTATTTGGCGATGGTTATTCGGTGGTTATTTTCCCCTTGTTATTTGGCGATGGTTATTCGGTGGTTATTTTGACCTTGTTATTTGGCGATGGTTATTCGGTGGTTATTTTGACCTTGTTATTTGGCGATGGTTATCCGGTGGTTATTTTCACCTTGTTATTTGGCGATGGTTATTCGGTGGTTATTTTGACCTTGTTATTTGGCGATGGTTATTCCGTGGTTATTTTCCCCTTGTTATTTGGCGATGGTTATCCGGTGGTTATTTTCACCTTGTTATATGGCGATGGTTATTCAGTGGTTATTTTGACCTTGTTATTTGGCGATGGTTATTCGGTGGTTATTTTGACCTTGTTATTTGGCGATGGTTATTCGGTGGTTATTTTGACCTTGTTATTTGGCGATGGTTATTCGGTGGTTATTTTGACCTTGTTATTTGGCGATGGTTATTCGGTGGTTATTTTGACCTTGTTATTTGGCGATGGTTATTCGGTGGTTATTTTGACCTTGTTATTTGGCGATGGTTATTCAGTGGTTATTTTGACCTTGTTATTTGGCGATGGTTATTCGGTGGTTATTTTGACCTTGTTATTTGGCGATGGTTATTCGGTGGTTATTTTCACCTTGTTATTTGGCGATGGTTATTCGGTGGTTATTTCGACCTTGTTATTTGGCGATGGTTATCCGGTGGTTATTTTGACCTTGTTATTTGGCGATGGTTATCCGGTGGTTATTTTGACCTTGTTATTTGGCGATGGTTATTCGGTGGTTATTTTTACCTTGTTATTTGGCGATGGTTATCCGGTGGTTATTTTCACCTTGTTATTTGGCGATGGTTATTCGGTGGTTATTTTGACCTTGTTATTTGGCGATGGTTATCCGGTGGTTATTTTCACCTTGTTATTTGGCGATGGTTATTCGGTGGTTATTTTGACCTTGTTATTTGGCGATGGTTATCCGGTGGTTATTTTCACCTTGTTATATGGCGATGGTTATTCGGTGGTTATTTTCACCTTGTTATTTGGCGATGGTTATTCGGTGGTTATTTTGACCTTGTTATTTGGCGATGGTTATTCGGTGGTTATTTTGACCTTGTTATTTGGCGATGGTTATTCGGTGGTTATTTTGACCTTGTTATTTGGCGATGGTTATCCGGTGGTTATTTTGACCTTGTTATTTGGCGATGGTTATTCGGTGGTTATTTTGACCTTGTTATTTGGCGATGGTTATCCGGTGGTTATTTTGACCTTGTTATTTGGCGATGGTTATTCGGTGGTTATTTTCCCCTTGTTATTTGGCGATGGTTATTCGGTGGTTATTTTGACCTTGTTATTTGGCGATGGTTATTCGGTGGTTATTTTGACCTTGTTATTTGGCGATGGTTATCCGGTGGTTATTTTCACCTTGTTATTTGGCGATGGTTATTCGGTGGTTATTTTGACCTTGTTATTTGGCGATGGTTATCCGGTGGTTATTTTCACCTTGTTATATGGCGATGGTTATTCGGTGGTTATTTTGACCTTGTTATTTGGCGATGGTTATTCGGTGGTTATTTTGACCTTGTTATTTGGCGATGGTTATTCGGTGGTTATTTTGACCTTGTTATTTGACGATGGTTATTCGGTGGTTATTTTCCCCTTGTTATTTGGCGATGGTTATTCGGTGGTTATTTTGACCTTGTTATTTGGCGATGGTTATTCAGTGGTTATTTTGACCTTGTTATTTGGCGATGGTTATCCGGTGGTTATTTTGACCTTGTTATTTGGCGATGGTTATTCGGTGGTTATTTTGACCTTGTTATTTGGCGATGGTTATTCGGTGGTTATTTTGACCTTGTTATTTGGCGATGGTTATCCGTTGGTTATTTTGACCTTGTTATTTGGCGATGGTTATTCGGTGGTTATTTTGACCTTGTTATTTGGCGATGGTTATTCCGTGGTTATTTTCCCCTTGTTATTTGGCGATGGTTATTCCGTGGTTATTTTGACCTTGTTATTTGGCGATGGTTATTCGGTGGTTATTTTGACCTTGTTATTTGGCGATGGTTATTCGGTGGTTATTTTGATCTTGTTATTTGGCGATGGTTATTAGGGACCAATTTTGGTAGTTATTTTGACCTTGTTATTTTGCGATGGTTATTAGGGACCACTTTCGGTGGTTATTTTGTCCTTGTTATTTTGAGATGGTTACTAGGGACCACTTTCGGTGGTTATTTTGACCTTGATATTTTGCGATGGTTATTAGGGACCACTTTCGGTGGTTATTTAGACCTTGTTATTTTGCGATGGTTATTAGGGACCAATTTTGGTGGTTATTTTGCCGTGGTAATTCTTGCCATTTCTAGGCTTTTCTGCTGCGTAAAACTGCCGCTCCTTTGCATGGGATAATTGAGGAAAATCGTTGAAACTACCGTAGCCCGGCTGGTATGGTCGCCGTGGACAAGTGTGCGAATCGGGTGTTATTTTAGAAATAGCTAAGTGCCTATATGGATCTGGGGGGGTTTCCGATGGGGTTTTCTTTTTGTTTATTTATTTACTTTTATTTTATTTTTTTGTATTAAAATAGACCCAGTTTGTCTGTTTTTCTCACGGTCATCATGTTATTTAAATTCCGGAGGAAATATTGACCAAATTAATGCTACATTATTTATTCTGTGACCGATGCAATAGGCCTATAAAAAGTCGCCAGAACTGTTTTCTTTTGTCTTGTAAAAACTAATTAAAACTCTAACAAATGTCTGTTGCATTACACCAAGCTTCTATATATACCATATGCACACGCACCTGTCCTGAACCATAATTGTACTATACCTAACATACTGCAAAGTTGTATCTAGGCTTGCCCTCGTTTTAAAAAAAGAATATGACAACAGATCTGACACAGATTGCCCCCATGCTATGCTAAGCGTCAAATAAACTATAATTAAGCGTGTAGTAGGAGTGTGCTACTAAATTTACAAAGATGTTCTTAACGCTTTCACACGCATCGTTGTGTAACTGTAACAACTTTATCTTTTTACTCTGTCTAAAGCCCTAATCAAGCGAGAACGCAAGTCATCGCAAGTTGGCAATCAGAATTTCTGTGGCGGTCGTCGAACTCCCCAAATTAACAAAATAAAGGTTTCATGAGTGTTTTAAACAAGTTTTAACTTTGTCACGGTACATGATATTTTCGGGAAACTATTCAGAGCGGCTGGCTGAGATAGCGTGACTGCCAACTTGCGATGACTTGCGTTCTCGTTTGATTAGGGCTTAACGCCAGACTATTTTACTCGTCAAGGAGAGGGCAGGGGGGCTACAGCCCTCAAAAATTTTGTCGTTGTTGGAAAACTTGATCATCAGTTGACAATAGTGTAAATGTGTAATGACTTACTAGATCGGCTTATTTCGGCCAGTTTGTTCATATTGTGAGCCACAGTGAACAGTCACATTATCCTGCCAGGCATTTGTCATAACTCATAGTAATGCTACCTATTTCATTATAAAATAAGTTAGCGCGTGAACAACAGAACAAGGCAAATTTCGCTGGATAACTTCGCGTTCTTGCCGGCCGCTTTTTTAAGCCTGTGTGCTTCATGACAAAATAATATAGGCATACATGGAGTCTTGTAGGTGTAAATATTAAGTGTGGAAACGTAACATCTATATTAAAGTGATTCAAACTTTCATGTCTTGGACTCTAGTACTGTAATGCTATACCTTCTTCTGCGTGGACACGGAACGTATAATTTAGATTGAAGTTATTCAAACCTGTAGACTGTTAACCTACTGTATATTGTAGTTTTTTAGATCAGAAAACTTTGTGATGAAATCGCTATAATTTCTTTTTTGAAAAATTAAGAAAAAATACACCTGTCGGAAAATTTTGGACTTGAGCCCCCCCCCCCCCCCTGTTGAACAGCTCCCACGACGCCACTGGATACGCTGTTTTATATGTACTATAGATATATATTAGTCTAAAGCCCTAATCAAACGAGAACGCAAGTCATCGCAAGTTGGCAGTCACGCTATCTCAGCCAGCCGCTCTGAATAGTTTCCCGAAAATATCATGTACCGTGACAAAGTTAAAACTTGTTTAAAACACTCATGAAACCTTTATTTTGTTAATTTGGGGAGTTCGACGACCGCCACAGAAATTCTGACCGCCAACTTGCGATGACTTGCGTTCTCGTTTGATTAGGACTTAAGAACAAACTCGTTGTACCAGTCCACGCTTTAACACTTATTTTATGAAACATTGCACATGAGCAGATCGAGGCTCAATCGTATGGAATGCACTGTCGTGTCATGTGATGAAGATAGTGTTTAAATAAAGATTATTGTATTGTATTTTAATTATCTATATGTATATTATATATATAAAACATTTCTGTAGTAAATTACTAAATTTTAGTAATATTGAACCTGACCACTTATTAGCTTGGGGCTGTTTATAAGTATATATTACTTGTAAATTCCTGTCACGGAATTTCATTCGCGGCTGCAAGAGGAAATGTTATATCAATGTTAGAATTTATTTGCATTTAAACTGAACCAATTCTTTTTCAGAAATTTAGTTTGTGTCAGTTTCAAAACCAAATATAGTAAAACCAAATATCTAGCTGTACAGTTTTACATATTAATATCTATCATTTCCTGTCATGTGACAAGAATATTTGCACTCAATTCTTCTCCGTTGAATAATTGCTCGTAATATTCTAAAGACTTATAAACATTAAAGCAGACAAGGCTCTTCAATACACAGGTATGTTACTAATAAGATACAATCTCAGTTTAAAAGTTTTAGCGTTTAAAGCATGTTAAAGGATAATTTCTTACGATAACTTGCGGTAAAACACTTTTGCACGGCACATTCGGCATCTCTCTTTCAACAACTGCATGTGTTAAGTATATAAGAGCATCTTCTAGAGCGGTGTAAGTGTTTGTCGAATCTCCTTGATTCAAATATCCTGAGGAACGAGACACTTCTAGTCTTTCCAACCATATATCTATATATTAAAATCTTTAATATTCAAATATTTTTTTTCACATTATTCTATCGGACTATATACATGAAATGATAAATGTACAAATGACTATTTAAGAAAAAGGGGTGTATAGAATTGATGTATAACATATATTATATATACCTTAATCTTAGACTACGTTTAATCCGGATTCACATTGTTTTTTATTCCCATGAGGATGAAAAACAATGTGAATCCGGATATTTTTGCTCTAGTGTAATCGTAGTATGTCTTATTAGGAGAAGAGTGTACATGTATATATATAGCGGCGAAGTAAAGCTAATGTATATACAGTGGTTAAAAAATCTGTGGCACTTGAGTCTTCTACAAGGGAAACAAAAAGATAAGATCTTTACTAGATTTTATGAACTTGCATGTCTGAGACTAATCTTATTCCAAATTGCTTCGCATTATTATCCGATAATACCGCGAGTAGTTAGTCATGCTTGATATTGTGACATGTAGCTCCTCAGTTCACTATTTTGTGCTATTTTAAGTTGTAGACTTGTTTCTGACACTTCAGGAAAATTAAGGAGAATAATTCTGTATTTACTACGCAGTGTATCAGTTTCTTAAAGATCAGTCCATCGAGTAATTTCCAAACGCAGTGGCTTCGTTTCATTACCGGCTAGTGTACGTATACTATATATATAATTGCATGCCAGGCAATTTACAGTATAAACAATCGAAATATAGTAACTTAGGTTAGATATACTGCCGAAACAGAGAACGTAGGAATCTAACGTTTCGAGCTAAGGCCCTTTGTCAGAGAGAAACGTTATATTCCTACGTTCTCTGTTTCGGCAGTATAATCTAACCTAAGTTACTATATTTCGATTGTTGTTTCTACACTGCCTACGCAGCACGCTACCTTTATTTCAAGTTACAGTATAGGCGTATATCACCGCCTACATCATATATATATATATATATTATATATATCAGTATATATTTATATATTTATATGCCTAAAACTGTTTGTTTATTTGTTTATATATGCGCGGAAGGCGAAGTTCCACTGAGATATAATAGCTATGAAAAAAGGTGGCATGGAGTAATCACGCCAAATACCGAATTTTCGTCTCGCCAGTTCCTATCTAACTATCGCAGTTTATTTAACCCGAGTGCTCTGCAACACTGAGAAACCGAAGGAAAATTCACATTTTACGGCTCTATATAAGGCTATTCACACAGTTATTCTCTATCTGTTTTTAAAAAATACCAGAGACAAATTATCTGTCTTATCTGTTATTTAATTACAGTAGCGGTCCAGTATAGACAGATCGATGGAAACGTAATATGATATGCCCTATTTACAGTTAGTCTCCGCGTATACGAAGGGGAACGGAACTATCCATTCGGATCAACTTTGAAAACAGGAGAATTTGTATTATTTGCATGTTAGGGCGGGAAACTTGTCTTTCTTCTTTTTTACAAATTATCAGACGAGCTATATAGTTTGTCCGGACGACTAATTATTTGTTCTTTGTCAATACAAAAACATGCAGCTTTTGTCAATTTGTTATACCCTTCTGTTTTCTTTCTTCTTTTGTATTTTATTTTCATTCTTTTGCTTCGCCACTTTATGTAATATATCATACACGAGGAGGAGTGTTCCATCAGGATATCCAAACACCGAGACGTTTGTTGAAAACCGAGGCGAAGCCGAGGTTTTTGAACAAACTTCGAGGTGTTTGGATATCCTGATGAAACACTCCTCCGAGTGTTTGATATAGCATCTAAAACAAATCAGTATTTTAAGAGAAAATCAAGATGAAAGTTTGCTTAATTTATGTAATTTCTTCCTCCGATATCCAAACACCGACACGGTACTGATTTCCTTTGTGTTTTCTTCATGAATTATTAATGAGTTTTGGATAGTGATTTCGTGATCAATTGAATATCAAATCATTTTCGAATTCATGATATGTTTCTTGAAAAGAGAATGAGTGAAAAATTGTTTGATTCACGTTACAAAAAAAGTAAAAAAGTGGGGGAAGATGATGCCGTGTATTTAACAAAAAGTTGCCACGGGGGTGCAGATTGACAGCTTTACAGTGAGTAATACAGTATATATGCAACCGTAGCATGCGGTTTGTTTTACAATAAGTAGCCGACATTTGTTTTGCATATTCTGTTTCTATTTGAATGCTTGCCAAGTGTACAAACAAGGACAGTCAAGAGCCGAAGAGCGCGTCTGTAATTTTGTGTTGCTAAAACGAGCGTCCGCTAGACAAGAACGGTGTTTTGAACTGAGTTGTACTTCAGATAAGATTCGAGGTGTTAGCTCCCAAAGGTTCTTTTAAAGTAAATGTTTGAAGGTAGGATTAGTACATGTCAGTGTGAAAATTGATCGTCTAGGTTACAAAGGTTTCTTTTATAAACTAGATTATCGTATATCAACAGGATGCTATAATTAATTTATTTGATCAACAACATCAATACCAGCTTTGGTATATAGGATACAAACGTGACACTAACTACAACTACATGACATACATATTACATATATATAAAGTTAATTTCTATTATCTACCTTAAGTTATCAAAAATTGTTAAAACATCGAAACAGTATTTCCCTGCCAAAGCCATAACTGTTCTGTCTTGCATAGACATGCATAAGGTGCATAAAAATATCTTGGGAATTAAACAATTTGAATGAACTATTTACTTTATATAGGTTATCAATAAAATTTACTCTGAGATCGGCGAACTTTGTGTTTGTACATGACGTTAAAAAGTGTTCTTCATTCCCGATCTCGTTAAGATCGCATTGTTTACATAGTCTATTACTGTATGAAACATTGCTGTATCGACCAGTTTCAACAGGTAATCTATGAGCTGAAATCACCTTAATTTTGTGACAGCTTGACGGTGTTTGAAATTGTGAATTTCAGAAAGGTATTTTTCACAACCAAAATTAGTTTTCAGTTTTTTGAAAATTCTTAACTTGCCATTGTTTTCACCCTGTTGAATCTGTTCTTTCCAGTATTCAATAAAATATTCTTGTATTTTATTTTTCAAGTAATGGCAAAAATTTCCTTGTTCTTTGGTAGGTAATACAAAAGATTGAGAGTTGTAAATTTCTACCCCACCTAGCTGTAGTAAATATTTTGTGAATGATATTGGTTGTAGGTTAAAGTTCATGCTATATGATAACGTTCGGTTCCTTTACTGGCATAACTGTTATGCCAAGTAAAGAAACACTATATGCAAATCTCGATTAACCTTTGTTTTCCCGGCGCCGGCCCAAGACGTCTCCCTTGACGTGTAAAATAGTCTGGCGTCAGTCTGAGTAATACGACTAAAGAGAGAAAGCACTGTAAAGGATAAAGGGTAAAGGACAGGGGGGCTAATCATCCTTACTTGCAGCCAGCGACTGAATTGCGAAGGACGCAGATCAACGTGGCCGTGTCGAGGCACATCAAAGGCACTCCAGGCTGCCACCATAGCTGTGATCCGCGGTCTGAACTGTGTCGTAAGATGTTATAGGTGTTGATTTTATGGAGGGAGGAAAACCGGAGAACCCGGCGACAAACTCTCGAAGCACACGAGGGATCAACTACAAGTTCCAAGTTCGACAACAGGGTCATTCCCAAGCGGTCACCCATCCAAGGCTAACCTCGTTTAATCGGGCTTAATTTTTTCGTGAGAGGCAGCGCGCTAACAGCACACTCTCACCCGTGCTCCTGGAGTACTGTAGTGCTGTTTGGAGTACATGTAGTGCTGTTTGTCTAGAAAAGAGTTTAAAACTTTAAACTTTTATGCATGCTTTCATAACCTGAATTATGCTTTTCATGACTCCAATGCAAATCAACAATATTATTATTTTCAAGTTAGCACTGATTATCTTAATTGGTACTTCAACACTATTTACAATTCTTATCTTGGCAGCGTAATGATCATGAATACCAAATTGAAATTTCTTCGAATATTTTTGTTCCTTGTAACTCTTAAAGGTACGTTCCATTAAACAAAATATTTTTATGAATGGGATGGAATGGGATGAAATAGGATGAAATGGGATGGAATAGGATAGAATGGGATGAAATGGGATGGAATGGGATAGAATAGGATAGAATCGAATGGAATGGAATGGAATAGGATAGAATGGGATAGAGTGGAATGGAATGGGACGGAATAGGATAGAATGAGATGAATTGGATAGAGTGGAATGGAATGGGATAGAGTGGAATGGAATGGAATGGAATGGAATGGGATGGAATGGGATAGAGTGGAATAGAATGGAATAGGATAGAATGGGATGGAATGGGATAGAATGGGATGAAATGGGATGAAATGGGATGGAATGGAATAGAATCGAATGGGATCAATAAAGATGAAATATGAAATAGATGGGTGAAGAAATGGATGGAAAGATGAACTGATAAGAAAATCTATGCCTAATTCTTATTGTTGTAGTAAAAATAAAAGTTAATATATATTTTGTACACATTGGGATATTTTTCAACCGAAATAATGGTCTATTTTGTTTTCTTCGTTCAAGTGATGACAGTGGAACTATGCAAGCTGAAGCAGGGCCAATATAATACAAAAGATTTTAAAAATTTGGAACTTCGTGGATTCAGAATTGTTACGAGTCAGATATTCTACAAATGTGTTTCTAACAAGACCAATCCTTGTTCTAATTGTGTACCTTCTGGATACAAACTTAAACCTGTCACCTATGTTGTGGATGATGGTTCTGAAGAAGCTGTAAAAATGTTTTTGTATTCCGTCACTGGATGTAAGTGTGCAGCGTTCAAACCAATTAATCAGATCAACAAAGCCCCAGAGTCACAGAATAAGCATCATTTTAAAAGTAAGGAAAATCTAGTTTGTTTTTTTAAATTTTGTAGATATTTTTTAAAAGCAAAAACAGTATTATTCCAGGAAGGGACATTGGGGCGTGCTCTGAACCGTAATACCCGAAAAACTGTAAAACAAAACGCAGTACGGTGTCTGATTGAAAGTTAAAGGGCATATGACTCGAAAATTAAGTTTGTCTTATTGAAAAGAACATTTAAAATGATAAAATAACATCTTTTGCAGTTTTTGGTTTCCTTGCTTCGTTTTTGAGATATTCTAGCTTGTTTGATATGCAAATGACACAACTTTTTACGTCACATGTGCATAATGAGTTATCAGAAAAGGTTACATATCTCTGCTATTATGAAAACATGGGTTTAAGTCAAAGGAAGCATGTGCGTGTTTCTACCTACAACATCAAACATGTAGAATTCCAAGTGATTTTGTTTCACAATAGCAAAGATATGTAACCTTCTCTCGGTAACTCATAATACTCATTATGCACGTGTGACGTAAAAAGTTGTGTCATTTGCATATCAAACAAACTGGAATATCTCAAAAACGAAGCAAGGAAACCAAAAACTGCAAAAGATGTTATTTTATCATTTTAAATGTTCTTTTCAATAAGACAAACTTAATTTTCGAGTCATATGCCCTTTAAACGGAATACCGATCGAAAAACGCTACAGCACCGCAATACCAAAATACCTAATCCGTCCAGAAAAACAATATCTCATTTACAGATTTTTTAACTCAATTTATACTGATCATCATGCATATATCCTTTTTATATACGATTCAGTTTATGTCGATGATATGTCGTCTGATACACGTATATGTTGTTTACAAACAGTGGCGTAGGAAGCAAGTTGATGTTGGAGGGGGTAGAGCTTCAAAAAGACACTTGAAGCACGTTTTTTATCAAAGAAACGGCACTTTTCTGTTGCAAAAACGGCATTTCACGACAAAGGTGGGGGGGGGGCACATGCCCCTATGCCCCCCGGTTGCTATGCCCCTGTTTATAATACAATACTGTTGTTGTCTGTAAAAAAAGTGCCAGCATGTTACGGTCTGACGGCCCTAGAGATATGACCATCATTGGGGGGGGGGGGGGGGGGGGTGCAAACAACAATACGTCAATACCAAAAATTCCAGTAACAGTCACGCTCCACCAAACATGGTACTACAGCAGTACGATGAGTAAGTGTCAAAACGTTGGTTCATGAACAGTAACTTTTTTAAGATATCCTCAAAAACGTTTAAGCCAGAGTCAATAGTATGGGGGTCTAAATTGTACGTGTTTATTTTATCCTTTGTTTAGTGTACAAGATGATGAGAAACAGCACGTTTACTCTGGCTGCTGTATGTATTGTCTTCATCCTAATCATTATTTGTTTATGCGTCCGATACGAGCCGTGCTGCAAGAAAAGTAAACGTCGCCAAAAGAAGCAAAATAACAATTCGACAGATTTATCGAAATTGGCGGAACCGCGTGCATCTTTAATTGTAAGTATCTTATGTACACACTGTTCCAAAGTAAAACTAATAAACCATGAGCAACACAAATGCATGGTTACGCCACGGAATTACGCCCGGCAATTTCTCGCAACTAATTATGTCGCAACAAAAATTCCAAAACATGTTGCACGAAAAATTGCCTGGTGTAGCGCCACCAGAGAGGACGGTAAACGAGTATGAGCATCATAAAGAGCCAGCCCTAGACAATTTTCATACAAATGCAAAGTGAAATTCATTCCAGCTGTTACTAAGCTAGGCCTGCGCTAAACGTCGCACAATAGAGGAATTTAATTCAGACGAATTTAATTGTTTGAATTTTATTCGACGAAACTGCGACGTAGATTAAATTCGCCCCGGCAATTAAATTCGTCTGAGTCACACGGATAATGCGACGATAATGCGTGTTCGAGTTGCACGACGAGATGCATCATTCAGCAGATGATCAAAGAGTAAAGAAACGCAAGTTGGAAGATAATGAAAAGACAACTACGAAGCAAGCCGTCTGGAAATTACTTTAAAGCTCAGACATTTTAGACATTTTTACATCAAACAGTAGTTTAAATTACAAATCAGTTTGTCGCCTGCGTTCATAAGCAGAATGTAATATATAATTATCAAATATATTGTTTGTTTAACTAGAATAAATGTGACATATTTTAACAAGCATGTCTATTAGACTAAACCCCCGCTTGTTTAATTTCATGGCCATTGGCCACGCCCAATCGAGTGACCACGCCCATTTGATTTTCAAGAGCGTCCCCCCACTTCTAAAATTAGCAAAACATCGCTGCGTTTAGCGCAGACCTAACTCCTAAGGCTAGCTCTCATAGCAGAACTGGTTCTTTCCATATAAACACCCAAACAGCGGAAGCGGAAGCTTTCAATGGACCTCCTATACTTTATTTTACTTACAACCATTTTTTTCCCCTTTTGTGTTCTTCAGCAGCAAGAGCCCGTGGAAGCATAAGGTGTCAAGCTATATTGGGAAGGAGCTCCAATATTCTTTTTTACTGGTAGTGCATGCCGTTCTATATTCCGCAGTATATAGTTAATTACTGACAATAGCTAGCTAGTGCTTCCAAACTCATAATGTAATAGCTATATAGCAGATCTGCGGAAATATGTATAGTTTGCTTTTTTTTTCTGTTGAAACTGTATGTAAGATATTTGAAGTTTTAAATTGCTTTAAGTACGATAAAAACCACTGATCTATATCTATATAACTGGATTGCTCATCTGGCTCCAAAAATGAAGCCAGCGGAGATGACGAATTTGGAGTACCAAGATGGCTGCCACGAAAAATTGTATGTTTTCGTAGCACGAAAAGAGACGAAAAGAGCCACATTAAAAATATTCCTGCCATTTGTATTAAACAAAGAACACTGTAAAAGGTTTAGAAGCTTAGTTTTTGCATTTGTTGGTATTATTTAGCAGTAAAACGTGTTATTTTAGTGTAGTTTTTTACTCCGCCCGTTAATCGATAAACTTGCGTATATCACAAAATTCGTAAAAACCAACGAAATCAGTCAATAACTTCATTATAAAACTATCTATATACCTTTGGTATTAAAGCATAAGTCTTTGCAAAGCCTTGAAGTGTGTAGTTGAGAATTTCGGACTGTATTTGCTTGTATTTTCCTTCTGTTTTTCGGTAGTAACGGTAAATTGCCATGAGAATTGTTTTACGGCTTTTCCGACTCGGTCGGTAGCAAGGCTGTTAACTGGTTGTAACAATGCTGTTCATTCAAGAAGCTGCTACAGTTAGCATCAACCTGTTAATCAACACCAGAACTCCTGAAAGAAGAATGTGATAGAACAGTTCCTGTGATGTTTACCCATCTAAAGTATCCACCAGCTTGTTAAGTGCAGAGCGGTAACAGGTTGTTGGAACAACTTGTCTGTTGAAGTCATCAGCAGGGCCGTCGAGAGCCAGAACGGGCCCTGGGTCATAATTTGCGCGAGGGCCCCCTCCGATATTTTTACCAAGGTTTTACTGGGCCCCAGCGCTAAGTTTTTGATAATTATTATAATATATGACATATCTTCACAGACTGAATTTTTAGCGGGGCCCCGGGGTAATTACCCCGCCTACCCCGCCCCTCTCGACGGTACTGGTCATCAGCCTTGTTACAAGTTGTCAACAACCTGTTACAGACATGTTAACAGACTGGGACAGCCAGAGCGAACACATGACGGTGACAGCCTGTTGAACAGCCTTGTAACAACTTGCTTGCAGGTATGTAACAGCTTGCGCGTTTTTACGTGTCTACTACTCTTAAGTCCGCTGGAGTGACTGGACCTGGAGTACCAATATGGCCGCCAGTGGCTTCAACATTAAACTCTAAGTAAATGGTTGCGTATATTGTTGACTTTCATTTGAGAGCTTATATTTTTACTGTTTTTCTTGTTTTTTTACTCGTCATGTCAGTGTTCACCTACTCTACGGTATATTGGAATTTGATCTAAGCGGAGCCTGAAAATGATTATGACAAGTTCAGTTTTTCTTTCATTTCAGCTGTTTTTGCAATTACCCATTTCACCAAATTGATCAGCTTCATTTTTTCTCGGATATAAAGTAAAAGGGACTGGGGGTGACGTGCATGGCAGCCCCCATGTCCGCCATTTTTGGCTTCAAAATGTGCAAGCGAGTTATCGTTCCAGTCTCCAGTTATCGTTCCAGTCGTTCCAGTGTTTACCACACTGCGTATCTATTTTGGATCCAACTTTCTTCATTATGAAGAGAAACTCTATTGTAGAAGCTCTTCTTTTCCAAAAGCTTGTTCCTTTTATGACGTCACTTCCGGTATGTAGTTACCAACGTTGACAGCGAAAAAGTCCATGAAGATAAAATCTTGGAACAACGAGATATATTCATACTTTTTTACATAAAATTCTTATTGAAATTTAGTGAGTAAGCGTTTTCTTTATTGAGCTCTCGCCCTATTATTAAGCAAATACACCCCCCTGAAAAGTGTAAAAGTAATTAAGCCCCGCTCCCCCCGGAGAACGTTCAGGTTTGTAACAACGCCCTTTCGTGTCCAGTCCCTGAGTCCATTTTGCTCGAACTATGGCGGATGTTTGAACTAAATATTATGCTGTAAGTGATTATATTGTGGGTGCATGAACACTGTCGTTTGATCAAAACTTCTTGTTTCACTTTGAGAAATGAGGGACAGATTAGCGGCTCTGAAGGTGAGTTATTTATTTAGGGATCGTTTCATAAAATCAAGATTGATTTGGCCGAGAAACCAAGCCTTTGAAAGCTGCTGTGTTCTCGAGTTCTAGTATCTACTTCATAATTACGGTCATAAAAACCAAATTATTGTCTTTCAAATTTCCTCCTAAAGGCCGCTAGACAAACTGATGATTACGCCAATGACTACGATGATCATGTGGTGGAATTTAAGGGTGAATTTATGCCAGATTTCTTCGAACAGGTAAAGTTCTGATCTGAATTTCATTCCTACGTAAAGACATGGTTGTCCTGAGAGAACTTTGAATTTAAATTTCGGCCCTGCCCAACAACACATAAGCCAAATAGTCTTTACTTCTTTTAATGGATTTAAAAATATCACCTTGACCTCTGTGTTACGATCATTTTAGGTCGATGAAATTCGGAATAACATTGATGGGATTAGCAAAAACATTGACGAAGTTCGAAAGAAACACGGTGCCATCTTGGCTGCTCCTGTACCAGATGAACGTAAGTTATTGGGAAGTATTTTGGGGGGCTATTGTTATTATAGTTTTGCCTGATATTTGTATGAAGACGTCGCTTTGTTTATAAAAAAGAAATTTATACAATAGACTTAATATGTAATCCCTGTTGCTTTTGATAATCACGGTCAATAACTTTGACCTATTGCCAATTGGCATGAAATTATAGATATATATGTGATAATTTAAAGATAAATGGTTAATTATAAGTAATACCATGATTTCAATTCAGGGAAATTAGTGATTAAATGTCCCCGAAAGGAGGAATAGGGACTTTCACAAATCCTCATGAGGCATGAGGGGACATTTAATCACTAATTTCCCAACATGTCATGGTATTAATTTGTAATACCATGATTGATTAACCATTAACTAGCTATGGGTTTAATAACTTATTATTAACTGAGAGCGCAGTCTTTACGGAAAAATATCAGACCGAGGTCTTGACAGTACGGACCGAGCCCGTAGGATGAGGTCTGTGTATAAAAGACCGAGGTCTGATATTTTCCCATAAAGACCAATTAAGTGGACAAGGTTAATAAAAAGTTTATTAGGGTAACAATTTAACCATGCCGTACCATGCCTTAAATGTTTGACAAAGGTTGCAAATAGTGAGGCTAGCAGCATTTACAAAGTAGGGTCAATTTAAATCACCAAGTATATGCCCCACCCCCTGCAACAGTTAGCGATCTATAACATTGGTTCTCTTTAGGAATAGTTAACTTTGCATTGCTTGATGATTTCTTGCTCAGTTTAGTCCGACTAAAGACTTTTGTGGAAATAAAACTACAGTAATTCTTTTCCTCAAGATTACGTACTAATTATCTAACCCGTTCCTGCCTAAACTGTCCAAAAACAGAGCCTTTATTGTTTTACTCTGTCTTATGCCAGACAATTTTACTCATCAAAGGGAGAACCTTCAGACATCCTCTGAGGAGCAATGGGTTAAAAAGTGATTTTGAAAACCCATTCCTACCTGAGCTGGCCAAAAATGGCCCCTTCATTATTTTCCTCATCTAATGCCAGATGATTTTACTGGTCAAAGAGAAAAAGTAAGTGTCTAATCTCTGTAACTGTATAATCTCTGTGTAATGAACGTTTTAGGGGTTAACTCAGAACTTGAGATGTTGATGAACTCAATTAAGAGATCTGCAAACAATGTGAGAACTCGACTGAAAGGTATGAGATACACTGTATATATGGTACTGTAAATATAATTTACTGTAACCAATTTCATAATAGAGTACCATATTTCTGGGTGATAACCCACAGGTTACCTCTTAATTTTACTAGGAAACATAATTAGTGCGGGTAATAGGGTGGTGCGGGTAATCTGTTGAATTGTTAAGACAACGCCATCACGAAGACCAGAGACCAAGGATTCTACTTTCATCTTTCAACTACCGGTACTGTACATTTTTCAAATTTTGTGGTCCCAAACCTATTATTAGCAGCTGCAGGTTATACAATGGTGTGGGTAATACACTGATTTATTTCTCCAAAAGTGACATTTTTGTTGCTGTGCAGGTTATGCCGTGTGGGTTATTGCCCAGAAAATATGGTATTTACATAATTATACACTATACAGCACAGGTATTTAATTATTTTATAACTAAGCTACTGTATAATAAATTATTTCAGCTATGGAGCAGGGAATCCAGCAAGATGATAGAGATCAGAAAGTTGTAACAGCGGATACAAGAATAAGAAAAGCACAGGTTGGTATTCTTAGTTGGTTGAAATATTTCACTCTTTCTTTGGTCCTTTCTATTTCATCCTCTCCCTCTGCTTTCCCACCCTCTACAGTAATCTGGACAAGTACAGTTTCAATTGGGGACAGTGAGGCATTTTCAGCTGCCCACTAGAATAATTAGGTCATTAACCCTTTCATTCCCATCGGTGCCATTTGGCACTTTTTATTTTTTACTCTGTCTAATGCCAGACAAAATTACTCATCAAGGGAAGACCTGCGATGGTGGGAGTTTATGTTATTAAATAATGTTTTTTATTCAACTTCAGCATGCAGCTCTATCAAGAGGTTTTGTTGATGTGATGAGTGAATATAATACAATTCAAGTTGGTTACAGAGAAAAATGTAAAGAAAGAATTCAAAGGCAACTAGAAATAAGTAAGTTTGGACATACTGCACCGGTAACAGCTCGTGTTTCTCCCTGAAGAAGGGCTTTGGCTCGAAACATTAGAAACCAAGTTCAATATTTTTGTCAGTACTCGTACCTTGCTATATTTCAATTTGTATTCAAATGGTGGCCTGCTTAACAACCTCTCTATTCTACTTTTTTATGTACCACATATAAATACTTCAATTACCATTTTTTATTTTTATATTTAATGATAAGCTGGGAAGCAGAACACAAGTGAGGAAGTCGAAGATATGCTTGAAAAGAAAAACATTGCACTGTTTACTTCTGGTGTAAGTTTTATTTCCTTTTCTTAATTAACAAAATATACACAGTGAATTTTTTGTACAGCTACTGACTGTACTGTATAAACTGAAACCAATGATAGCTATAAAAACTGTCACAGACATCCACAGCATTGAATTAAGGTTTTAATTTCTTACTGTATTTAGATCATTATTGAGACTCAACAAGCAAGACAAGCTTTGGGAGACATTGAAGCGAGGCACAAAGACATTTTAAACCTTGAAAACAGTATTAGAGTAATTCAAAATAATCATTTGTATCTTATGGTGTGGTACAGGGCATGGTGTGGTACATTTGGTGTGGTATGGCATGTGATGTAGTAAATACAGTACCTGCAGGGCATGAGATTTGAAATTTTCAGCAGTATCCAGTGGGATACTGGCACTTAAAATCTGGTATCCCTCCTTGAAAATTAGTATCCCACATTTGGATAGTAGATATTCCAATAAGCAGTATCCAAACAAGGTTAACTTTTATTTAACACAACATTATTCATGTGTATGCCTAGCTGTACAATAACACATCGATAAGAGTGTTAATACTTTAGTTTATTTACGCCTTGGACATAATTGTAGAGTGTCCATGGTATTGTCAAAAGCCATCAAATTCAGGACTGTGTAGTGTGACTGTAATAACAATGATTAGTATAAATACACAGGTGACTGTAGAACATCGCGTGCGCTGATTAGTCAAGCTACTTCGGATTAATTCTTGATAATCACCTACAGTGTTTATCCAAAATGGCCACCAGCCAAGTTGTCAATGCGACAGTCATGGCTCCTTGTTGCTGGTTACTATTTTCATGTATGCCTATAATTTAATCCTGGTGCGCACTGGGAACGAGATTACAGTTCATCGAAGAACGACAACAATTAATCGGGATAGCTGCTCAACAATTGTTCATTATCCCAATTTTCATGGTATCCCCACGGGATACTGAGCTTATGATGCTCACTGCCCAGTATCCAAACTTACAATCTGGTATCCCGTGGATATCGGGATACTGCAAATCTCATGCCCTGACCTGTGTAGTATGGCATTGATAGTGTGGTATGGCATGGCATCTCAAAATACAAGCGTGTAAATAAACATTTGAAATATTCTTCATTTTCAGGAACTTCATGAAATGTTTTTAGACATGGCTTTGCTGGTTGAGAGTCAGGTATGATGAACTATGATCTCCTCATTTCAATGAAAATAATTTGTGGGGATGAGCCAATAATCGGAAATTAATCAGTAGGAGCTGATAATTGGCACCTTTCAGGCTGATCGGTTATTGATCACATTCATTTGATATTATATTGGTGGTCCAATAAATACTATTCTGGATTTTATACTTGTAAATTTCATTTTTTTTTAAGAAAAACGCTAAGTTATAGTGATTCCACAAAGAAAGTGTTACAGTAAATTTGATTAATTTGGTATGGTGCATCATGTTTAACACGCCATATTTCTTGTTTGTTGAAACATTTTTTGTTTCCAAATTTCATCAATTGTATTTTATTTTTCATATTTCAACTTAAACTCCGTCTTGCTGATGACTGATGGTTAATGATCACGTTATCTTTGCCAAACAATATACAATGTTATGTTTTGCTAGTGTTTTGCTGCAAATTCAAGTGTCAGGAATTCCTGTTGACAAATATCGGTAACCACCAATAAATCGGCCGATCTGATTGTAAATCGTATCGGAATTTATCAGATCAGTAAATTTGATTTTTCTTGATCGGCTCATCCCTAAGAATTTGGCATCAAAAACCATAACTCTGGGCAAATTACCTTTTCCTTGCACTCTCAGTAGTCAGTATTATTCCTTGGGTTTTGTTTTTCAGGGAGAGATGATTAACCGAATAGAGTTCAATGTCGATCAAGCCGCAGATTATGTCCAGTCAGCAAAAGCAGAAACAAAGAAAGCAGTGAAATATCAAAGCAAAGCGAGAAGGGTAAGTTGACTTCCGGTCAAGTGAATCTTCAAGATTGTTTTCTCTCTGATAGGAGTAGAGTAGAGTGGAGTGGAGTAGAGTAGAGTGGAGTGGAGTAGAGTAAACTTAAGTTCAGTGTGATAAGTTGGAGTAGAGTGGATTGGAGTAGAGTTAGATAGGGTGATACATGTAGTTATAGTGTGATAGGGTGGAGTAGAGTTAGATTAGAGTGTGGTGGAGTAGTCTGTACGGACTACAGAGGTGGAGTGAAGTGGGATGGAGTAGAGTGAAGTGGAGTAGAGTAGAATAGAGTAGGATGTAGTAGAGTTACTAGAGTAACACTATTCTACTGTACTACTACTGTACTTATTTCTTTGCTTCACTTTTTTTAGAAAAAATTTCTTATAATGTTTTGTTGTCTGATTCTGATTGCCGTTGTAGTTGGTATTATCGTATGGCAAGTACTTGGTTAATCGTAGTTTGACAAACCTGATCTATATGTAGATATTTTAATGCAGCAGAAATGAGAAACTTTCTTATACTAAGCAATGCAGTACTTTTCTATGAACAACCATTACACTGTAGCAACAATTCATTTCACACAACAAGATGTCAAGAAGAACTGATTTATCACACTTTCAGAACCCACCCTTTGGTCATCTAAGCTGCAGTTATTTCAATTTATGATAGGTGTTTGATACATGTGTGTATCAAGTTTTCTCACCATGAAAATTGAAATTTTTGTATGTCTTTCAAAATATCACATGACCTGTACTTTGTAGCTAAAATTTGTACATACTTGTCAATGATTAAATTCAAGTAAAAGCATTTTATATCGTAGGCACATGTGAAAACAAAAAAATGGTAAACCTTGAGAAAATGTTTTCAGAATGAAAATCAGAATGTGTATTGTTGTTTTTTAATGAAAATAATGATTAAAAAATAATGTTTTGTGATTGAGTAGCACTTTATGAAAACAACAGGGCAAAGTTGGTACTGTCTGTAATGTATTGTACTGTACTCTACACTACTATATTCTACTGTACTGTCATTTGCACCTAAGTGGAAACACCACCCGTCAAAACATGTTCAAAAGTTAACCGTTTTGAAATTGACACCATGGGATTTGGCATGTGTGATTGCCTAAGGACACAAACATGTACGTATTGAAGGGAAACATAATATGTTTCCAAGGAAAACTTTTATGTTTGATGTTGAAATAGAACATGTTTTGATGGGTAGTGTTTCTGCTTAGGTGCAAGCAACTGCAGTGTACTGTGCAATATACTGCCTATAACCATAGTCAAAGTTTTCAAGGTCTTCCTTAAATTGAGGAACTAAATACAACTACAGTAATGAGTTTAAAGTTGGAACAATTGTGCATTGTTTTAATTAAGGATATTTTGGGTATAGTTATTTGTCTACTTACAAACTCTTCTAATTATAGGACATTTTATACATTTAGTGAAATCCTTCACCAAATTACATACATGCAATTAAAACTGTATGTTCATGTATGTATTATTTGTTGTAATAATTTATGTAAAATGATTGACAGTGCACCAGAATATGTACTTTGATACTCTATCTTATAAAATGTATTTATAACAAAATAAACCTTTTTGCATGGTTTAAAAAGTTGTGTCAATTCATGTAAGTAATAAGTTATGTCAGTTATGTAATCGAGAAGCTGTCTTTTGCTTTGTGTACACATTGTGTACCTATTTTTAACATTAAAACTAAACTAAACTAAGTGTTATTTTCTGCTGGCTGAGGAACGAAAGAAGCAGAAAATGTTTTCTCTCACACTGCTGGGGGCATGATGGGTAATCAGGTGTATAGGGGGTGCAGGTTATGTCAGCACGTTTTTTGTTGTTGCTTCACCATGCTTGACCTCTAATCCCACCCACCCTTCCCCTTGTATGCTTCATGGGTTGAAGTTTATTGTTAGGTTATGTGCAAAATATGATGAACTGCTATTACTGTATTAGTCATCCTGTATTTAGTTTAATTCTAGTTGAGCTGTAATAGGTAACAGACTAACAGTAATGTGATGTAAAGCTGTGTTAGCTATAAAGGTTAAGCTTGCGGCGGATGCTGCAGCAGCTCCCAGCTGTGTGTGAGAACTTATATTTATACTAGATACCGTAACTCTATCAGTTATATCTAAACTGTTATCCCTAAAGGTCCAGTAAGGGCCATCCCTCATTGGTCCAGTGTACAGGAGGAAACTGGAGTACCCTGGGGAAACCTGTGGTATTTGGTAGAGTCAAACTGGAAGCACTCTTCTCGCATGTGGCCAAGGTGAAATTTTTAATCAGATAACTGCTGAGAGCAGAAATCGAACCTGGGGCACGTGCAAGTAACCACTGAATCATGACCAAGAGAGCTGCAGAACTTTAACATACAACTGATGATACATGTACAATTTTGTATCCCTGAAATTTCTTTTATATAACACATAACAGGTCACAGTGAAACTTGTCACTAAGTTTATAATAAACTTGTCAATTGTATTTCTCACAAGCTGGTGTAATTTTTTATAACTTGCTCTAAAGAAACAAAACTATCGACAAAATCATCTTCACTTATGCCATGCTTGGTGTACTGGTAAACATAAGCCCTGGAAGCAAACATTTCCCAAGCATTACTAACAACTGAATTAAGAGGTTTAAGAGATGTTTGTGAGTTACTAAGAAGTGTGATGGATCTTTGTATATCATTGAAACCAACGGAATGCCAAGCTGTACTCAATCTACCAAATGAGGGAACCCAGTTAGTGTAAAGCAATGGATCTTGGAAGGATGAGACATTGACTTGATCTGCTTCTTCTCCACGAAGAAAGAGCTGGTTTGATAGGGATTTATTAACGGTTGATACTTGATCACTTGTGCTTGCTTTGTGAGTGGAATTGCTCTGCGATGGAAGTTTAACATCCCAGTTTATTCCTGGAGAGAAGAAAAACAAAATCATACAAAGGTATTGAGGTTTGGGGGAGTGGACAGTCACAGGTGTAGTATGTATGTATACATGCTGTGTGGTATATAGAGTATTATTTTTGTATATGCAGTAAGAACAACATTGATAAAAACTGTACTGTATGTATGTTATTAATGTTTTCAGCTTGAGTTGGTAAAGTTTTTTCGCATGTTTTTGTTTTACAATCTGTTGTAAGTCCATCGCATCTGGAGCTTAAAGCTGAGTTTAAAGTGCCAATGCAGCAAAATTTCACCCCAGTTTTTTATGATTGCATTTGAAAGAATACTTAAAATGACAATGTAACATCTTTCATAGAATTTCATTTCCTTTCTTCATTCTTGAGATATTCATGTTTGTTTGATATGCAAATGTCATACTTATGCATATGACATCACACTGCATAATGACTTTAGAAAAGTATGATTTTCTTTGAGAGTGCTTGCATGTATGTAGCCATGACTGGCCACTAAACGTGTGTAGCTGGGTATAAAATATTTGGACTATCCTAAAATTGATGCTATTTCAAAAAGTCATGCAGTGTGATGTCATAAGTATGACATTTGCATATTAAACAAATCTGAATATCTCAAGAATGAAGCAAGGAAACGAAATTCTACAAAAGATGTTATGTTGTCATTTCAAGTGTTCTTTCAAATGCAATTATAAAAAACTGGGGTGAAATTTCACTGCATTGGCACTTTAACTTACAACAGCATATACAGTAAAAACATACAAAAAAACTACTGTATGTTGACCATTTGCTTTGCTCTCTCTCCCTAATGCAATTTTTTTACCCCAAAAATAGCTGCTGGCCCCTTGAAAGTAGCTACCCCATGCAGAAAATAGCTTCCAAAATCTGAAAGTAACTGCTGTGGCTATGGTTTTATTACCTTCCTCCATGTTAGCATTAGCTATTAACATTTGCCTACAGTGTTTAATCAACATCTTCCAATGATACGAGGTGTATGCAAGAGAACCCTTTGGAATGACTGGTATATTTAAAATATTCAATAACTTATAGCCAGGATGCGAACAAACATTTGAAAGAATATCAGCCAATAGAAACCTGGATGAGCCCTGTATCTCATGCGCAGGTAACAATATACCAGCCATCTTTGTGGCAATAACTTTATTGATATCTTTGAAGGAAACATTCTTAATTTTCAGAAGCTGTGAACAAATTTTCTGTAGTTTTTCATTTTCCATAATGATGATGCCATCCGATGAAGAATAAAGGTGTGACAATGTTAATACTGCATTGTAGTTCTGTACGATGACCTCACCAGTTGCGTATGGCCATATTGCCTCGTTAACAATTGAGCAATGTGGATATTCATCTCTTAGCGCTGTGGTGACAAAGGCACCAAGCCCGGAACCCGTGCCACCAGCTAAACTCATTAAAGCTAAGAATCCTCCCACACTATCACACTTCTCAGTCTCTTTTGAAACCATCTCAAGGACATCTGTTATACACTGTGGCCCATGGCAGCAATAACCCTGGGCCCAGTTATTACCAGAGCCTTTTTTACCAGTAACTTTTTGGTCATTCTGGTACCCCCAAAGTGAAGACTTCTGTGCATCATGCAATGCTTGGGCAATAACTTTCTGTTCCATGTCGACCATGACTGCTCGAGCCAATGGTTGGTCGTGTTTGTTGACATAAAAAAATCTGTCCAACACCTCTTGGACCCAATCATCCTGGTTGGTGGTTAACTTGGTCGATTCAGGTTTGATGAGTGTTTTTGAAAGTAAATCAAAAAACTCAAATCCAATTTGATTTCCACATTGACCAAGCTGCAAAGTAATAATTGACATTTTCTGTCAGCCAAAGTTAACATAGTATTCCAATATATTATGAAAAGAATAATATAATACTGTACCTGAAGAACCCATCTTTCAAAAGAAGATCGGTGCTGAACTTCAAAACTTGCATTTCTCTTTTAAAGTGTTTCTATAAGAAACTTTTTAAACGTAAAACATTACGTGGATTTTATCTTAATGCTATTGTAACCAAAGCCACATTATCAATTAATATTGCCCAGATACAACTAAAAATATTACTGTATTTAATAATACTGTAAAATAGTGTACCGACTTCTGAGTGATGCGATTTTGCACGGCCAAGATCCTGGATCCAGTAATTAGAATATTTGCTTTAATTGCTTATACATGGTTAGAAACGTGTTGTAAAATATCGTATTACTAGTAAAGGTCCTATATTTTGTTATATAATAGAAAATTACAGCCAAATCATTGCGAAATGTTTGCAGTTTATTTGGTTGTTTATTCACGTTGAAGGATTTGTAATGTTCCTGTGAGAAAGACTGAAAATTTATTCATAAACAATCCTTTGTTGGCACAGTGGAGCGAGATGGCGGCTGTTTACTCAGGCTAGCACAGTTTGTGAAGTTTACAAGTACAGTGTATACAGCTGGTTGAAAAGATGTTTGGTTTTAGATTGTGCAAGCGAAACAGGTTGAGTTCCCTCAGACTTCTTGTGGTGTTTCTTTGTATTTGCTTCGTAGTGATGTTATTAAATACTATGAAACCTGCCCCGGAGATAAAGGACATTGATTTTATAAACGACATGTCGTTGGATCCAAACACAGATAAACAACTAATGAATATTGCACCGATACCGAGACAAGATGAAGCAGATATTTCTAAAGAGTTAGGCAAGAATGAAGTAGCTTTCGCAGTTGATACAGACCCTCCACAGAGCCACCCCACGCAATCACAACTCAATCACCAAACTGGAAAATATGATGTGGGAGAATTGAGAAAAACCGTGAAGGAATTAAATGAAGAACAAAGGATTTTAAATTTAAAGAGATTCCCCAAACGAAGCAACAATAGTATTGTAATTGT
Source organism: Paragorgia papillata (assembly GCA_035771165.1). Classification (NCBI taxonomy): domain Eukaryota; kingdom Metazoa; phylum Cnidaria; class Anthozoa; order Scleralcyonacea; family Coralliidae; genus Paragorgia; species Paragorgia papillata. The sequence continues at coordinate 1,491,845 of JAWNZC010000002.1, read as the reverse complement.
GGTCCAAGTACATTCACGGGCTAAATATTTGTTAAAATTGATCCAATCTTTGAGAAACACAAGAGGGATTTCTGATGCTTTACTAATCTTCAGTCACGATTATTTTGCGAGTGAAATCAACAACTTGGTTAGGGGGATTGACTTTTGTCAAGTTCTACAAATTTATTTTCCTTACTCCCAGCAACTTCACCCTGATGAATTCCCAGGAACAGATCCGGATGATTGTCGGAGAAATATACGCAAAGAAGAAGCTCTTGCACTTGGTTGTAAAAATGCTGAACATCCAGATATGTATGGTCATTACCGTGAAGCGAAATTCACCATGACCAAACATCATTGGTGGTGGAAAGCAAATCGTGTTTTTCAAGATCTTCGAAGCACCACAAACCATCAAGGTTTGGTTTTATTCATAGAGGAAGACCATTATGTCTCGCCTGATTTCTATAAAGTTCTTCAGAGAGTTTATTCTAAGAAAAAGACTTCTAGCGAGTGTCAGGAACATGGTTGTGATATCGTAACTCTTGGAGACTATAGAAAAATTGATAGTTTTCAAGATGTCAGGGGTGACGTTGTTCAACTTCAACCATGGAAATCAACAGAGAATAATATGGGAATGTCATTTGATCGTACAACTTGGAATAAAATTATTCGATGTCATAATGTATTCTGTACTTACGATGATTATAACTGGGACTGGACCTTGATGAGAATGAGTAAAGTTTGTTTTAATAAACAACTTACAGTTTTACTTCTTAAAGCTCCTCGGATTTTTCATCTTGGAACTTGTGGACTTCATCATAAGAGCAGTTATTGTGATGTTGAGACCGTGCTTGATCAAATTAAGCGTGTTATTAGTAATAGTGAAAAAGTACTTAACCCTAAACATATAGTTATTAGTATTGTAAGACCGTGGATCCAAGGGTATATTGGGCAACCAAATGGAGGATGGGGAGACAAAAGGGACCATAAATTGTGCATGCAGTTTGTAAAATCAACAGAAAAGTGATTTGATATACTTTGATACATGTACTTGTAAAATAACAGCATGGTATTTTTAAAGCACAATTTACGCATCAATTCGAGAAAATGACCACCTGTGTTTATAAACAGCAAAGACAATTTAAAAGCTAATGTGAACCCAATTAAGTCATGATTTAGGGGTAGACAATACCTGCAGTGGTTTTCAAAGAACAAGGCAACACATTAGAATACAATAGAAACAATAAAACGGAATACAATAGAATACAATAATATGAGTCATGATTTAGGGGCATTTACTATTTTTAGAGTATAATATTGTCTATTGTATTCTGTTTTATTGTATACTCAACTGTCGGTAAAGGTTTACATATAAAAACTTTTAAATTTTTTTCAACTTATACAAGTCATTAATTTATCTTGAGTTGCACTTGACGTCATGGTGTGGTGGCCATGTCGGAGGAACTTTAACAAAACAATCTCAGCGGTAATTGTATTTGGAGTATGTTTTCCTCCAGCATGGCCACTAGTGCATAAACTAAACTAAAACTAAACTAACCTTATATATACTGGCCAAGGTGAAATTTTAATCAGATAACTGCACTGTGCAGGAATCTAACCTGGGTCGCAGAGGTGAAAGGCACGTGCACTGACCACTTTGCCACCAACACCCCCTTGCATGTATCTTTGTTTTTTAAATCTCAAGGCAGGGATTGATTGTAAACCATGAATACTGTACATATGTTATACGATTATCATCCTGTAATGTGCATTCATTTCTGTTGTTTTTTAATAAAATACATATTAAAATACTTTGAATATTTTTATGAGAAAATATCCATACCCCCCCCCCCCCCACCCAAAGTCAATTTGTCTAGTACTCCCCCACCTCCCTGGATTTTCCAAAAAGCAATTAAATTTTCAGTTTGACCCACCATATTATTGGAGGCAACACTCCCTCCCCCTAGGGTTTCTAAGTGCGTTCTGGGGGGGGGGGGTATGGATATTTTCTGGACTACACACCCTGTCCCTCCGGAACTAAAAGCATGATCGGATTATCATCGGCTACTCTTCGGAGGGTTTCGGAAGCGCGAGACTGTCAATCTTGGTTAGTCAGTGGTTGCTGCCATGAGAACGGAACCGCAATGCTGCCAGACGAAGTGAACTTCAGTTCGATGAAAGAGCATTAAAATCAACCTTTTATTTGTTTTGATGCCACTTTTACAACAATAGACTACATCTTCTGGCTTTATTCCTTCGAACTTATGCCTTCAAGTATTGCAGATGCCCTTATTTTCGAAGCGAAAATCAGGTAAGATTTGTATTCAAATATTCCTGCGAATTAACATCCTGAAATGATATGATATGGAAGGCCATAAATAGATGAAATATTAGTGGTTTGAAACACCTGACTTTTTAAGAGAATATTGTTCTTTCATTGTTAGATATCTCGGAATTATTTTGACTTTGTTTGGGCAAGGGATCGCTGGTTTATATAAATCGTTTAAAAAGGGTTGAGTAGTTGCAAGCTCTTGGCAACGTGACATTGTTTTTTGCGATCAAAACTGACAAACAAGGCATTATAATACAGTGTGATTAACACAGTCCAGATTGAGTAGATCTTTACGAATACAGACAAGAAAGCAGTTAGGCTCTCTTCGCTGTTGTTTACTGAGAAATTGATTTTCTCTTACAAATGCGCCCAAGTTTCCGGTTTGCTATGCATATATATACTGCAGAACATTGCAACATATTTTACATCGTGAATGTCAGATTTTATAAATGAAATGTATATAATCTTGCGTTGACTGATAAGCAGTATTAAAGACACTAACTCATTATAAATTGAGAATATTCAGCCCATTTTCACATTTCTGTTTGGTGGTTTCCTAGAAGTGTAGATTAATTATGTTACTACTGTACATGTACTGTAATAAAACTGTCCTAAAACATGTTTTGTTTTATTAAATAATTTCAAATTTTTTGTACTTAAATTCAAGTTTAAAATTATATAAAATGATATATTATTGTCTGATCAAAATTGAGATTCACAAGAACCACACATAATATGTGTTTGCTCAGTGGAAAAGTGAGGAGACATTTTCACTTGACGAGTAAAATTGTCTGGTGTCAGACAGAGTAAAATAATTAAGTGGCCAATTTTAGCTAGTCTGTGAAAAATGGCCCCTTTATTGTTTTACTCTGTCTAATGCCAGATGATTTTACTCATCAAAGGTAGAACCTTCAGATATCCTAGGCTGCAATGGGTTAAACGTTTGTCTGTCTGTATTCAACAGGGCTGCAAATAATTTTTTTTTCTTGACAGGACATTTGTCTGATCCATTTCCAATTTTGGTCAGACATTCCTAAAATTTGTTTGGACATAAAACCATTATCACTACATTTTGTCAGACATATAATTCTTCAGAATACAGTTCTGAGTTCATGATATAAAGCTGGTTTCTGTGGTGGTCGTCTGACTCATCTGTTTAGCATCGCGCATGTGTGTTATACTTATACATACCAGAATAATTAAATACTATCAGTTTCTCTCAGAAGACCGATTCAGTTATGGAAGATTTAAAATTCAAACATGCTCAATCTAGTCGATAGAATTACGAAAGGAAATCAGAATTTTTCTCTCAAAAAGAGAAGTTTCTCTTTCAACATCATAAAGCCGAATTTCTTGATCAGACAATATATTTTATTTCCACGGACACTATATACAATTTGGTTTTGTTCTGACATTTGCCAAATTTGGTCGGACATTGTCCGATGTCCGACAGTAATTTGCAGCCCTGATTCAAGCATTAGAATTATTTAAAAATGGCCACCAAATTAGAATTCTGTTATATGCATATAAATGAGCCCTTACAACCTCATGTTAAAGTAAAAATTCATTTGAATTTCCCACATGAAAATGAGTTCATAAGGGCTAACTACCCTTGTGGAAGTTTGAGCACTCTGGGCCCATGCGCACTTCACGCTATCTGAATGTATTTCACCGATGCTGTCCCACATGCGGTTGTCACCGATGATCGCATGTGTATAAGTAATTGATGAAATTCATTCAGATTGTTCCAAGCTACACTGATAAGCTGTTGTACAGCGAAACACTGTGTCTGTAGATTGAACTATATATATATATATATATATATATATATATATATATATATATATATATATAAGAATTTTAGTTCAGTGGCCATTTTTGAATAAGGTCTATTAGCTTTTGATTTGACAATGAGCTACATACTACGAGTTTAAGCTGATGGTTAATTTAACCACAAACAAATGAGAAACTTGTTGTTGTTTTTGTTTTAAAGGCAAAAAGAATTCCAAAGACAGTAAACATGCTGCTGGAAAAGATAGTGCCAAGGGTCTTCCAAATCATTCTTTAAAGTTAAACCAACCTGAAATTCTAGCACAACAAGGTTTCAATGGAGTATCTGCACCTCCAGGTACTGTAGTACTGCATTGCAGATTAGGAATTATGAATGATAGCCATTTTGGACTGCCCCAACCTTATTTTATTTTTTATTGATTCTAGATAAACCAATTAAAGATTACTTATATTGTAGTATTGAATGTCCTCCAAACTCAACTGTCAAGGTAATCAAGAAATTCAATTTCAAATAGTAATATGTACAGTACAATGTACAAAGTTGGTTATTACAGTACCTTATAAATATTAATAATTAATTTTAATCAGTTATACAATGCTGTTACATGAAATGTTTTTTAACTCTTTCCTGTCCTACTGTATTTTCTGGGCGATAACCCACACGGCGTATAACCCGCATAGCAACAAAAATGTCACTTTTGGAAAAATAAATCAGCATATTACCCGCACCATCGGATAACCCGCAGCTGCTAATAATAGGTTTGGGCAAGGGAGCACACCAGACTGACTTGTCTTTCTTCTTTGTTCAGCGTTCCTTCATTTATATTCAGCCATTTTGAATAATGCGGTATATATCATTATTGCTCTGCCACCGCATAATTGCTCTGCCACCGCGGCAGTGCCTTTATTAAATATACTCAAATATATTACATCATCAACCTTAAATTAAACTATAATACATAACAAAATAACCCACTTGTTTGTCAACTGGGAGGGTGGGTGGGAACACTGCTCACTCAATGGTGGCAAAAACAAAAAGATGCTACCTTAGTAGCACGTGACCTAATATTGCCACCCCTCCCTAGGCCCCCCAGTGTGAGAAACACGTTTCTCGCTTATTTCGTAAACTCAGACAGCGAGAAACTCCAATTAGCGTATCGCAGGTGCAGGCTACGGGGCCTAAGGAAACCCAAGCACATTCCGAAAATGAAATAACTGGGCCGTAGCCCGCACCTGTGATATGCTAATGAATATACTGCATTATTCAAAATGGCTGAATATAAATGAAGGAACTCCGAACAAAGAAGAAGAAATACGGGTCACTCTGGCATGCTCCCTTGGTTTGGGACCACAAAATTTAAAAAAAGTACAGTACCAGTAGTTAAAAGATGAAAGTAGAATCCTTGGTCTCCGGTCTTCGTGATGGCGTCGTCTTAAGAATTTAACAGATTACCCACACCACCCTATTACCCGCACCACCCTATTACCCGCACCACCCTATTACCCGCACCACCCTATTAGCCACACTAATTATGTTTCCTAGCAAAATTAAGAGATAACCCGTGGGTTATCGCCCAGAAAATACGATAATCGGTCTTTAGTATTTTATTCACCCCTGAGGAAGCCCTCGGACAGGAATGAGTTATAAACTACATGTATCTCTCTAATTGTTTGTAAATATTCCCTTTCTAGTGAAATACATTATATTATATTGTACTTGACTGATGTGGTAGTACAATAGTTAATTATTTTGAAATTCTTCTTCTAGTGTGTTGCCAATTTCCCTCGACGATCCCGACTTTCCAAAGCCTTGCCTGAAGTGTTAGTAGATAGCTCGGTACTGCCTCTTTTTATGGAATTTCTACAACGACAAAATGCTCAAAATATTCTAAACTTCTGGCTTGCCGCAGAAACATTTAATTTGTCTTCACATGATAAAACTTTGCTTTGTTACAAATCAAGATTAAAGACAAAAAATGACCTCCTAAATCCTGTACAGAAAGTGAATTCTAATATTTTAAATGTTCAAAATGACTCAGGAGATGTCATACCAACTGATCACACACAAAGCACAGACAGACATGATAATATGAGTGAGGACCTTTTGTCAAACCGTGCTAAGGATGACAACTCTTTGGATAATTCTAGTAATTCTAATCTAATTTCAGTACAGCCTTCAGAGTCTAGCAAATTCAAGGATTCAAGAATTAATTATAGTGCATCTAATGTAACTCTGAAAGAATCTTTAGAAAGAAGAAGTTCTAATCACTCAAGCAAAGATGACGATGTCAGAATAGATTTTACAGAAACACAAAAACAAACCAATGAAGGGGAATCGGATGTCAGTACACTGGGTTTAAATTATTCTGCAGTAGAGCAAACATCTTTGTCAGGAAAAGATTGTACTTCAGAACAGCAAAAAGATGAGAGAAGAGAATGTCGGCGACGATCAAAGAGTAAGTTTGTTGTAGTTTTTGAATGATATAAATATTTCTTGCTGTGATCTTACCTACTTTGTATTTGATAAGTTAGGAAAAAGATCCTGTTTCAATCTATTCTACATTTTGTTTTTTTCAGCCATGATGGTTGATGCTCTGAGTATTTACCGACATTTTATATCACTCGATGCTACGCAACGACTGGGTGTGGATGAAAATATTAGAAGAGAAGTTGAAAGTAAGGGTAGTATAATGTGGCTTTGGTCAAAAGTCAATCATTATCACCATTACCACCACTACCACCACCACTACCATTACCACCACCATTACCACCACCATTACCACCACTACCATTACCACCACCATCATCACTACTACCATCACCACTACCACCACCACTACCACCACCACTACCACCACCACTACCACCACCACTACCACCACCACTACCATTACCACCACCATTACCACTACCATCACCACTACTACCACCATTACCATTACTACCACCATCACCACTGTTACCACCACTACTACAACCATCACTACCATTACCACCATTACCGCCACCACTACTACCACCACCACTAATACCACCACCACTACTACCATCACCACCACTATCACCACCATTACCACCACCACTACTACCATCACCACCATTACTACCAACACCAGCACTGCTACCATCCACTGCCAACACCATTACAATCATGAGATATCCACCACACTACCACCATTGCCACTACTATTGCTACCACCACCATCATTGCCATGACCACCACTATAATTACCACCACTACCATTACCACTACTGCCACCACCATTACCACCATCACCACCACTGCTACCATCACCACCATTACCATCACTACCACCATTACCATCACTACCACCATCACCACCATTACCACAACCACTACTACCATCACTACCACTACTACCACCACCACCACTAGCACTACTGCCACCACCACTACCAGTATTAATGTTGTTTTTTCTCTCTAGCCAACATTTGTAGTGAGAATGGAGAAATTGATCCAGATTGCTTTAAAATGGCCCAGAAATTTGCTTTTGAAACTTTGCAAACTCGGTAAAGTACAGTACATCTTCAAAATATCCGAAAATCAAATATATATGGCGGTATTTGTAGCATCATATTGTTTTTTTGGGTGTTTTTAGATATTTTGATGATTTTATTCGAAGTTCCTACTACCAGAAACATATTATGGAAATTGTAACGAGTGGCAAAGTATTCTTAGCAGACATAATGTATAATGACAATGCTGTTTTTTACTTTATGGAGGTGAGAATATTACGTAATAAAGTAAGTGGTTTGAACCTAGGAGTATCATTACATGTTTGAGAAGTTGCTCGTCTAGGTTAGAGTTGGTTAAAGCACAGTTGTTAAAGTAGTCTTGAGAAAGATTGTTAGTGGTGGTGACTGACGTTTCGACAACAAAAAATTCGACAATTAAAAAAATGAGCAACATTTTGCCAACTATATCACGTTGTCATTTCGTTTGTTTTTGCTGTTGCAAGCTGTCGTAATGGTGAGAGCGTCCGGCTGACATTCGGAAGGTTGTGGCCTGTGGGTTCGAGTCCCGTCTGGAGCTCAGAGTTTTTATCTGAGTTTAACTTACGACAGCTTGTACAGCAAAAACAAACTAAAAACTTTACCAACTTCAAGCTGAATAAACACTAATAACATATATCACTTTGTATTTTACATTTATTTTTTCACAGTTCATGGATCAAGAAGAAAAGAATTATCTCTTAGCATTCTGGTTTACAGTTGATAGTTTCTGCCAGGAACTTCAGTCCAAGCTAGACAAGGGAGAATATAATGTTGATGAAGCATTAGCGGATGCAATGGTCTTGTACGAGAAGTAAGTTAAAAACAAAAATAAAATATATATTTACCATAATATTCAGATAATTCAAAACGCATTAATAATTCATGAGAAAAACACAAAGGAAATCCGTGCCATGTCCGTGATAAAGAATCCTCTTGATTTGCATAAACTTTAGCTTTGATTTTCTTTGCATTTTTCTGGTAAAAAAAACTAGGATACCTTATCCGTGTTCTGATTGGCTAACGGGTTTCCCGCCAAAACATTCTCAAGCTTTCTTGGAAGTGACGAGATTTTTAAAATTTTACGAACTGTGTATAAAAGACTCTCAAAGAAACGACATAAAGCGAGTATAATGAACACGAATTTCATTTTGAATAGCTCTGGGAAGAATTAAAGGTAGGAGTTAAGTTTATGTTAGAAAAGATGGGTAAAATTTGACAGAGAAAGCGTGTTATGAGTGTAATTAGGATACAATCTTCAAATACAATGTTAAAAAGTTATACAATCTTTAAGTAATTATTTAAAACATGAGCAGTAGTATTTTATTAGATTTATAAGAATAGCTTCAAAAACGAGCCATTAGGTAAGTTCATTGGCGTGGTAATTTAGAAAAACAACGTTGTCTAAGCCGAGAAAATCAAAGCTAAAGTTTATGTAAATCAGAAAGATTTTATATCATGTTTGTGTTTTTCTCATGAATTATTAAGCACCGCACAGACGACCAAGTTTTCCTTGACAAGTTTATCCTTTACAAGTTGTATTTGTTCGTGTGTACGACACAAATTGACATGTTTTTCCTTGACAAGGACCCTTGTTCGTGTGTATATAGTCGTCATACAAGGAAAGCGTGACAAGATCATCTCCGAAGCTTATTACGCGATCATTGCCGTCAAGGAAAACTTGTCCAACCGTACACACGAGCAATTATAAATTGTCAAGGAAAATGTTTGGGGGGGAAATTGTTCATCGTACACACGAGCAAGGAAAGCTACCAAGGAACTTGTCAAGGAAATCTTGGTCGTCTGTGCGGGGCTTTAATGAGCTTTTGAAAGACTTTTATTACTTTACAGTAAGTTTTGCATTTTCTGAACCATTTCCTTTAGTATCTTAATACTTATTTCATGTCATTCATCCTTATTCATTCTTATTTCTCTTTATATCGTTTTAACCTTTAGATATTTTTCAATGCAAGCCACTCATTCTCTTGGTGTGAGCGACCAGACAAGAATCCGTATCGAAAACAAGATATGTAGAGAAGGTGGTCCTCTTCCTGACTGTTTTGAAGAACCAATGGAAAATATTCTAACACTTCTCGAAGAAGTAAAGTTTTTTGCACTAAATTTACTCAACTTTTGTGTCGATTCATTCACTAGCGAAATATAAGTTTATTTACAAGCAAATTGAGACCCCGTTTACACGGTACTGGACGAATTTGGAGCCGGTCTCGAATTACACACGAAAAAACGCACACTCTGTGTCAGACCTGATGCAGAATGATGTCAGATCTGTTCGAAATAGGACGAATTCGAGACCGGTCTCGAATTAGTACGGTTCCGCCTGTTTACACGGAAGACAAATTCGGTACACGGGGCTTAAGGCTACGTTTACACGGTACCGGACGAATTCGAGACCGGTCTCGAATTCGTCCTATTTCGCCGTGTAAACAGGAGAAACCCTACTAATTCGAGACCGGTTCCGAATTTTTCTTCCGTGTAAACAGGCGGGAACCGTACTAATTCGAGACCGATTCCGAATTCGTCCGGTACCATGTAAACGTGGCCTGGATCACTTGGGAGGAGTTCTCCTTCAACTTCAAAAATTGTTCATCCTTCTCAGACCTAAACTTTACTAAACCAATGTGTGTTTTTTATGTTTTTAGGTGTATTTTCCAATTTTCCTAGAAAGCAGTGTCTATTTTAAGTACTTAAATGAATTATTTAGTTCAGTAACTGATGTAGACAGTGACCAAACTAGTGCATATGCTGATGACTGCAGTAGTACGGCCAGCGGTTGTGACACCTCGAAACTCATGGAGTCTTTAACGAACGACGTTGAACTACAGGAAGACCCTGATGAAATTTGGCAGAGACCAAACATTGGGTAGGCTGCCGCTTTTATATATGGGCATTTGGGCAGGCGAACGGACGAGCAGTTGTAGGATGAAAACAAACAAACAAACAAACAAACAAACAAACAAACAAACAAACAAACAAACAAACAAACAAACAAACAAACAAACAAACAAACAAACAAACAAACAAACAAACAAACACACACACACACACACACACACACAAAGCAATCAAACAAACAAACAAACAAACAAACAAACAAACAAACAAATAAATAAGCAAACAAACAAACAAACAAACAAACAAATAAATAAATAAACAAACAAACAAACAAACAAATAAATAAGCAAACAAGCAAACAAACAAACAAACAAACAAACAAACAAACAAACAAACACAAGCAAGCAAACGAACAAGCAAACGAACGAGCAAACAAACAAATAAATAAATAAGCAAACAAACAAACAAACAAATAAACAAACAAACAAATAAATAAGCAAACAAACAAACAAACACAAGCAAGCAAGCAAACGAACAAACAAACAAACAAACCAACAAACACAAGCAATCAAACAAACAAACAAACAAACAAATAAGCAAACAAACAAACAAACAAGCAAACAAACAAATAAATAAGCAAACAAATAAACTAACATGCAAGCAAGCAAACAACGTCCCTTTGTATTATTTACAGTCTTTCTATTGGTCGGGTCAATGAATACGGTGTTTATGAACCTTGGATTGAACCACAACCCGAGCAGGGGAAAAAATCAGGAGGTAAGGCTCTTGCATGTATTACTCTTGACAGCGCTGGGTTGGTGGTATTTACAAAAACGGGACATGAACTTACAAATCAAATTTCGTATTTCAGCTGCAAAATTTGGTCAGAAAATGAGGAAATTTGTATCTGGCGATTCCGATAAGGTAAAGATTTTTTACAAAGTATTTATTGACGTTGATCTAGTGGTAAGGTAGGCTGTTTTTTGTTGCTTACTGGCGTTGCAAAGTTGAGTGTTTAGTTACGTTGTTGTCGTCCGATGGCTTGAGATCGGACCGTTATCGGATTTTGATCGGAGCTTGGTCGAGACTTCAGTGAGATTAGATATGTGGTATGCTCTAAATACCGTATATCCTCTATACCTTCCTCTCTAATTAGTTTTCTTTATTAAACCCTCTCCCCCAAAGTAAAAATAATATGATAGTGGTGATGGTAATGGTGGTGATGCTGGTGGTGGTGGTAGTGCTGGTCCTTCTGGTGATAGCAGTGGTGGGTGATAGTAGTAGTGGTGGTGATGATGTTGGTGGTGGTGTGATGATGGTGGTGGTGGTGGTGGTGATGGTGATAATTGTGATGGTGATGTTGGTGTGGTGGTGGTGGTAGTGCTGGTCCTTCTGGTGATAGCAGTGGTGGGTGATAGTAGTAGTGGTGGTGATGATGGTGGTGGTAGTTGTGATGATGGTGGTAGTTGTGTGATGGTGGTGGTGGTGGTGGTGATGGTGATAATTGTGATGGTGATGTTGGTGTGGTGGTGGTGGTAGTGGTGATAATGGTGGTGGTGTTGTTGGTGGTGGTAGTAGTGGTGATGGTGGTAGTTATGTGATGATGGTGGTGGTGATTGTGATGTTGGTGGTGGTGATGAAGATGGTGGTGATGATGGTCATGATGATGATGATGGTAGTAGTTTCGAATGATCTCTGAAGTCGTTTTATTTCGTGTTTAGGTAAAAGAGGAGATGGCACGGCAGGTTGCCAAAATGGTTTTAGAAGATGTAAAAAAACAGCAAGGGAAAGCACCGAGGTAAAACGAAATGTGGAGGAAAGCGTAAGTGACGCTACAATAGTGTTCTACATTTACATTACACGTTTTCTATTAGTTTTCCAATCTCGTTCCCAGAGCCCACGTTCCCCACCCGGGAAACGAGAGACTCTGGGATAATCCGTTTCAAATCGTTACGTTATTGGCTGAATAGTGAGCATGAGTTGGTCTGAAGTGACCGGAAGTAGAATTAATAAAACCATATTTTGGTTGATGTCGGACACAAAGATGTCGGACGACAAGACTCCAGTGAAGACGTTGCCGCGATCGATATCTTCGCCGTATGTGTGTAGATGCTGTAATTCGAGCTTCGCCAGCAACCCCATTGACTTGTTTGCGGAAAAGTCAAACAAGAAGAACATACTATCCAGATTCCGCTCGGATATTTACGCATGCGTACCTCAACCGGAATAACAAGAATCCTGTGATTTGAAACGGATTATCTCAGAGTCTCTCGTTTCCCGGGTGAGGAACGTGGGCTCTGGAAACGAGATTGTTAGTTTTCTTACAATTAACGTCAACAGTGGACATATGCTAATGACGCCTCAATCTACCATTTTGCCAGCTATCAGACGTGATATTTGGCTAGATACCGGATAGTTTTCGCATCAGATATTCTGTATTCCGTACCGCAGTACAAGTGGTGCCTAGTCTCCCACCATCTAATCGGCCAAATAAGTATGCAAACGACGTTTAGCGGAGACATTAATACGTCGACAAAAATATTGCGCAAAATCTGCGGTTCGCGCAAATGTGCTATGCGTAATGCGGGATATTATTTTCTCGTGAAAATACCGAGAAAGAATTTGAGCATTACAGTAATGCATCAATCAATCTGCAGGGATGAATTTCTGATATTCTTTCTACAGTTTATCTAACTCAAGATCATTCCTATATTTTACTCTTGGTTTATTGTTGTAAACGATTACTGTCTGAAAGACGGTTAAAGTCCATCAACTGTTTTCTTAACACAATTCTATAAAAGTTAATCGTAAAAAGTTTAGCAGCATGCTAAAACTTCAAAAAGTTTAAAATTTAGGTAAGATCAATTTACGGTAGTGTCTCATATGAAAGTTTGCACTCGATTAAGTGGTGGTACTGCAATGCAAATTTTAAATATATCTAAACAGTTGAATCAACTCTAAAAAGATCGTTTTGGGGTGTAACACTAGACTCGCAAAATTTCAGCGCTACAAAGATGATCTCAGTTTTGTATATTCAATGTAGTTTAAAATCAAGTTACACATTGCTTTATGGTTCCTCGTTCCTCCTTTATTCTTATTGTAAAGCGCTGGCGTTTTGCAACTCTTAGCATATCTAGCTAGTAACGATATGTACAAACTAAAACAACGTGTGCTGTAATTGCTTTGAAAAAGTTTTTAACACTATTGTTGTCGTCGATCTCGTGAAACAATTTTGACGCTCGTTCGAACACCAACGAAGGAATAAACATTGATTATTGAAGAATTTCGCTGTAGAATCTAGTATTAGTTGAATCAACATAAAATCCCAAATATGCCAGAAATTCTATAAAATGCAGGGTCTCGTTTCTTGTAAGTAATGCTACAATTATTCTGCAAGAAACAATACTTAATATGCGCAAAGGATTGTGGTTAAATGTACAAGACGCCATCTTTTTCGGTACGGTCAATCACACAAGCTAATCGCGTTCTATTTTTGTCAGGAAGTATTTGTTTGTTTGTTTTGGTTTTTGGTATTTGATTCTTTGATAAATTTGTACTGACAAAACGGACTGTGTTTTTGTGACTGTTTTTCTGTAGTATATTTGGGATTTTATCAAGAGAGAAATTAATGAAAATGTGAATTGTAGAATACCTGTAGTTACATTTTTTTGTAGCTTTACGTGGTTTGAATTATGAACGAATAATGCATTAATTCATTACGACATTTAATATTAAATAATTAGTGAAAATTTGTACAGTGTATTAAAGTCGCTAAATCATTAGAAGAGTGATCTTAAATCTGTTTGAAATGTAATTATTTGAAGCAATTAGAGGATTAATATATGTTTATGAATAAATTTTGAAATTTCTAATTTGTAAGATTATGTTGTATGTGTGTCATTAATAGCTGCTTCGAAGAAAATAGCAAATAATTTTTTGTTTTAATTCCAGTAAAAGTTCTGTCGTGTTTCCTCGTTGTCAAAAATTGCACTGCATTCCCATACGCTTTCGAGGTGGTTTGGGGGGCATAAGCTGTTAGGGCGCTGTCTTCTCACCGTCGAAGTTAAGCCCAGTCAAATGGGGTTAGTACTTGGATGGGTGACCACCTTAGCTTCATGTGAGTAGAGTTGTTGGTTCTCCGGTTTTCCTCCCTCCGTTGTCTCTCACCGTTGAAGTTAAACCTGGTCAAATGGGGTTAGTACTTGGATGGGTGTCCACCTTAGCTTCATGTGAGTAGAGTTGTTGGTTCTCCGGTTTTCCTCCCTCCGTTGTCTCTCACCGCTGAAGTTAAACCCGGTCAAATGGGGTTAGTACTTGGATGGGTGTCCACCTTAGCTTCATGTGAGTAGAGTTGTTGGTTCTCCGGTTTTCCTCCCTCCGTTGTCTCTCACCGTTGAAGTTAAACCCGGTCAAATGGGGTTAGTACTTGCATGGGTGACCACCTTAGCTTCATGTGAGTAGAGTTGTTGTCTCTCACCGTTGAAGTTAAGCCCAGTCAAATGGGGTTAGTACTTGGATGGATGACCACCTTAGCTTCATGTGAGTAGAGTGGTTGTCTCTCACCGTTGAAGTTACGCCCAGTCAAATGGGGTTAGTACTTGCATGGGTGACCACCTTAGCTTCATGTGAGTAGAGTTGTTGTCTCTCACCGTTGAAGTTAAGCCCAGTCAAATGGGGTTAGTACTTGCATGGGTGACCACCTTAGCTTCATGTGAGTAGAGTGGTTGGTTCTCCGGTTTTCCTCCCTCCGTTGTCTCTCACCGTTGAAGTTAAACCCGGTCAAATGGGGTTAGTACTTGGATGGGTGACCACCTTAGCTTCTTCATGTGAGTAGAGTTGTTGGTTCTCTTCTGTGCCTCGAGGGGTTTTCACTGGGTTCTCCGGTTTTCCTCCCTCCGCAAAATCAACACCATAGTTTCCCCAGTTGACCCTTTATTGGCCAGGTTACCCGGAGCTCTCCCCTTGACGAGTAAAATCGTCTGGCGTTAACCAGAGTAAAATTAGTAAAAAAGTAGACAAAAAGCAACTGTGGCCAATAAAGGGTGAATTCTACGAACTATAGTTCCATCAGGGAGTGAGGGGCCATTGAGTTATGTAATATTTAAAACACGAGCAGGAGTGTTTTATCAGATTTAAAACCACGAGGGCGCAGCCCGAGTGTTTTAGATCTGATAAAACACGTGATGCGAGTGTTTTGAATGGCTTCAAAAACGATTCGTTATTGGATGTTATGTTCATTAGTATTCTTTATATAAAATTGTATGTTCATTAGTGTTCTTTCTATAAAATTGTATGTTCATTAGTATTCTTTATATAAAATTGTATGTTCATTAGTATTCTTTCTGACGTCAAGAAGTTTTATCAGGTATTAATTTATTATCGAGTTGGTTTTCTTTGTTCTTCCGAGGTCTTTATATCGCATAAAGACCTTGAATAATAATTAGATACGAAATGAAGGAAAAAACAAGGAAAATCTTTGTCCAAGGTGGAAAAAAAAGACAAAACTTTGTTGGAAAACCTCCTCGATAATAAATTAAGTCAGATAAATCCCTCGAACGTCGGGATGTATGCGATATAAAGCCCTCGGGTCTTTATATAGCATACATCCCTCGTTCTCGGGATTTATCTATTACTAAAACCACGGATATGGTACTGATTTCCTTTGTGTTTTCCTCATGTGAATTATTAATGAGTTTTTGAACAGTATCTAAATACTGTCGTATGTTACCCTCGATAAATAAATTCGCCTCGACCCATGCCCCCTCTTCTAAAGTACCGTACAATGTCTTTTCCAAAAGGGTCCTTAATTTAGGAGACAAATAACAAAAACACACAAGAACGACTACACTCTCAAGCAACTTTGCACAATAAATTATAAATTGAACCCGTAGAAGACGGGAAATAAATAAATTAAATTTTCTAAAATTCTATGAATCCATTCTATTCGGGATATAAATTGAAGTTGTTTCTCGTATAGTAAATTATTTCCCTTAAGTGGTGACAATTGCATTATTATTAAATTATACTAAACTAAATATCTTCCTAAGCAAGTTCTTGCTTGCGCAAACGATGTCCTTCGCAACCGTGCACAAAGGACACGATACTCCATTGCCTGTCTAAATAAAAAAACACTCACTACTAAATTAATTAAAAATACCATTGCAATAAATAACACTATATTTTACATCACAATTGACCGCAGTCTGATGGCTTAATGCATGATGGTTGATTTGTAAATGGCATGAATGTTGAATTAATTCCGAATATCAATCGTCCCCAGTTGGTGGATTTCAATCAATCTTCGCCAAAACTCAAGAAACGAACACACGCTGGCCATGTTGGTAGACGCAGAATTTTATAGTACAACCAACATGGCCGCCGTAACATCAGCTCAAACCAGGTTTCACTTCCAATGAAAGGCGACATTACCAATCAGCGTTCTTGAAATGCTACATGTGACTATTAGTTTCGTATCCAGTCCTTTTTGTATCCACGGTTAGACAAACCTCTGCACGTTTGAATACTACCATTTGCGTTCAAGCGTTTAGCGAATAACTAGTTCTTTTCTAGTTTTGAAACAAACGTTGTCCAATGACAACGATACGATCAATAACGAATAGGGAGTGTAACTTTCCGTTATTGCTTCCGTTTCAAGTTTCAACGTTGCGTTGGTATTTTCTCACGGGCCACGGCAAACATGGAAATACAAAATAAATGCGTTGGGCAGGTCATGACGAAATGAACTACCCTTATCAGACGATCTGCGTTTGCTGATCATTCCGATTCTCACAATTAAGCCAAAGACCAGTTATGCCAAGCAAACGCTGCCGTGTGAAAAGAACGATGACAAGTATTAACAACGGAAAGTTACACCCCCTATTCGTTATTGATTTGATCTGTCAAACGTATAGTTGTCAATGGACAACGTTTGTTTCAAAACTCGCAAACGACTAGTTATTCGCTAAACGCTTGAACGCAAATGGTAGTACCAGCAACTCTCTCCAGTCGTTTTACAAGATACACCCACACAGCGCTGCTGAAATTTCTTACTCCCCGCACCAGTCTAACATCATGTGGACGTAGGATTCGCGTCGGTGAGTTTAACCCCAAACTTAAGTTATTCCACAAAGGACGTGTTGTATCTTCGCCTTCAGCTTGAACGGTGGTGATAACACTGCTCAACTTGATTTAGCGTCGTTTTGCTTCACTGCATTCTTTGCTGTGTTCTTGCCAAGCCTTAAGCTAAATGAGGAAAAATAATTGTTTGTCAGAACTTGGAAAACAATAAAAATAATAAAAATAGCACAAGTTGTCACAACACTGGTGGCTTAATTAATACGGTATCACATTAATCAAGTTCAAATACTCAGAAAAGATTTCTGATCCCCGAACCTGCAACCTTCTAATGACCAGTTAGACGCTCTAACCATTTAGCATGTAGTTAAAGTGATATGATGAGTTGTATACGTGTACATGTAGTGCATGTGGTACGTTTGGCAGTTTGGTGTAATGTAACAGACGTTCGTCATTGTAACTATTATAAAGCTCTTCTCCATCCTTTTAAATAGACCTTCATGTCTAATTTAGCGCTATCTTTATAAGTGGAACATTTGTAAATCGTGTTGCGACTTTAGATCTGTTCATTCTGTTGTACATGTGTGTGAGTGGAGCGGGGGGAGTGGGTATCGACAATACGGAAAATAAACCATTAATATCTCACCTGACATTTTGTCCCACAATACCAAGCTTTCTGGCAACCAGAACATAAGAATGAAGGTTCTTCCCCGCAGACACCACACATTCGTTGACTCTTTGATCGTTTCTTTCCTGGTTCCGTACTACCAGTGTCTTTTTCATTACTACTACTAAGTTTATGAAGTGCAGCTTGTTCTTCGCCAAACATGCGTTGTTTCCTCAGCGCTTCACTAACACTTCGTTCATGTTTCGTACGCAGTAGATCAAACCGACTCATGTAAAATGGTGTATTATCGGCGCTTCTAGCCCTACCGGGAAAAGGTCCCGCGGGTACACGCCTGTCTGCTCGAGGGGTGCCGTACATAGCGAGATAGTGTTCTTTCATTGGGACTTCGTTGCTATGGTGATGTCCTTGGTCATCTTTAGGATAGATCTGTAATCTTTTGACCATATCACTCCCAGGTGGTCTGCCATAAGCTGATAAAACCTCTGGACTCATATCTTCAAATTTCCGTTTCCTCGCCTCCATTTCTTCCCAGTCTCTGCGCAGCGCCTCCTCTCTCGTCCTAGGACTCCGCTGTTCTAACTCGGCGTTCTCCGCTCTCGTTCGTTCATCTCGTCGATCGTTGGTTCTTGTCGGAAGTCGTGGATGAGCTGATCGTTCGATAGCTTTGCGTCTTTCGTTTTCCAAGTTCGCGAGATTTATGCGATGTTTTTCCAGTGCAAGACTCATCTCCTTCTCTTGTAGTTCCCGTTTGCTGGAAACATACTCTGCTTTTTCTCCTTCACGTTTATCCATTGCTGATTTCTAAACGGAAAAAGGAAATTATCAGTGGAGAGTGAACGTTGAAAATAAAGTTATAGGGAAAATCCGTGAGCCTGCCTGGCTAATAGGCGAAGCCTACTCTCAATTTTAAAGCATTGTTGAAAATTCTGACATATTCTCTACTGTAATATAGAGACATTTGTTCAAACTCGCAGTCGGCAGTTGGCTAAGATCCTGCGCATGCTCTATGCATTCCATATTTTTTTCCTCTACGGCATTGCTTTTTGCCCCTAAAATCTGTAAAATTGTTGCAATAAAATGCTGCCAACATCTTACTTCCAAATTCGATAACTGTCAAGATTTGTAATTGTGATTTTTGTTGCGTCTGTATCTGTCTTACCCTGCGAGCAGAGCCTTCTTTTCCTTATTTCTTCGCTGAGAGAGAGGAAGAAAAGTAGGCTCTGCTGTATTCGTGACTGGTTTCCATTGCGCATGCATGTCAGTTGCTTGGTTACAATCTCGAACCCAGTCCCAATCAGAGCCAGAAAACAAAACGAGAACCGGTTAAACGGGTATTAAACGGGTTACTTCGTCCTAAATCTTGGACGAAGCCAAACACGAATACAGCAGAGCCTACTTTTCTTCCTCTCTCTCTCTCTCTCAGCGAAGAAATAAGGAAAAGAAGGCTCTGCTCGCAGGGTATATCTGTCTCTGAATTCGACGTCATGCACGCGGTAAGGACGTAGCTAGTATGAACGGGTTTTCTGACTGGCCATAAGCAACCAATCACATTCTTCGTGGTTAGGGTTGGGGTTAGGTTTGGACATAGTTTAACGCTACTCTGGCTTAAAAGTTTTTTGAACGTAGCTTAAAAAGTTACTGTTCATGACCCAACGTTTCAACACTCCAATCTAGTGTCTTCATCAGGCGTGATCGTTGTGAAGACATGTCCCATATTTATACTCTCATAGAACCATTGATGACGTTACGTATTTGCATCTTGATAGATAACGTCATCAATGGTTCTATGAGAGTATGAATATGGGACCTGTCTTTACAACGATCACCCCTGATGAAGACACTAGATCGGAGTGTCGAAACGTTGGGTCATGAACAGTAACTTTTTAAGCTACGTTCAAAAAACTTTTAAGCCAGAATAGTGTTAAACTATGTCTGATTCTTCACCTGGCTGCCTTGGGAAATTATTTGTTAGGGGGTTCGTTTGGTTTAGGTTATCTAAACCAATCAGAGACCTTCTTTACTATTGCTAGGTGATGACCTCATGTTCGCCGTGCTTATACTACTTTATACTAGAAAGGTTCCCACACCCACCTGAATTTCCTCTAGATTTATTCTTGGTGCCGTATAGCTCGAGACTCGTCCGGGGGACCTGACTGGCCAGGGCATGTGGTTATAGTGAGCTGAATACTCGGCATGGCTTGTTATATGTGGCAGTCCTCTCATCATAGCTTTCTTCATTTCTTCTCGTGGTTGGTAGCCGTGTAATCTATGTTGTCCAGCCATAGGGCTCATGATGTCGCCATAGGGAGGATATGATGACGTGGGCAGTGTTGGTTTATGGGTAGTGCCCAATCCTCGCGCTGATTCAACGTCTTCGTCCTTTCTTCGCTCATCTCGACCACTTAGAGAAAGTCTTGAAGATGAGTTTCTACCCGTGGGAGAACCTGGTCTTTCTTGGGGTTTGTATTTGGATAGTTGGGGTCCACGGGATAAAGGAGACTGACCCTGTCGCGTAATCCCATCATCGGGGTGCCCCGTAGCAAACGCAGGGGTATCTTCGTGACAACGCTCGTTCCCAGGCCTACGATAAGTGCTCGTCAAATTGCTTTCATGCGACATAAGACTTTCTTTTTGTTGTTGCTTGTCCTCGCCTGGGTTCACCTCTTCCATTTTTTCACGAAATGTTTTATTTAATATATTAAACCTTTCATTAAAATCTCTTCGTATTGATTCCTGATCTAGAGTACTCGCTGGTTGACTGGACTGGAGTAAGCTTTGATCGGTCTCAGGTTTCCCCTCCAATCGTTTTGTGTCTCCAAGCTGAATAAAATCTGAGCGGTGTTCCTTACTTGGAGCTGTGTGTGACACGTGTTTCTCGTCGGATGGCGAGTGCTTTCCGGGCTTTGCCGGCGAGCTCTTTTCGGAATGGGCCGGTTGGTCGGCTTTCAAGCACTTGACTTCGTGAGGCGATAGACCACTAGTAGTTAACTTATCTCGATGGTGTTCCATATGATACTGACTTGCTCCCGGAAGTGACCTCACTGGTCTTGTAGACTCACTTCCGGTATCACCTGTTGGCGGTACGTGTTTGGGACAATGACGATGTTCCGCCGATGGTGACGCGATGCGTTTCGGTTCATCACGTTTGTCCTCCGATGGTGAGGCGACGTATGTCGAAGGATGTTCTTCGGACGGGCCACTGTGCGCGTGTATTGGTGGTCTGTAAAGTGTATACCCAGTGTCTATTCTACGTTTGAATCTTTCTCTTTCGAGTTGAAAGCCAGGCTCGTGAATAATCCTCGGGCCCAGGTAACGCGGATGTTGCACGTGACCGTAATGCATCCCATGAGGCAACATGAGGTGTCTGTGGTTATCATAAATGGCGGGCAATCGACGATGCATTGCGAGTGGATCACTAGCAAACTCGACATGTTCTCTGAGCTTTTCTCGCATTTTTAACGCAGCGACTTCAGTTAGACCATCGTGTAAAGGAACCCTTCCAAGGACATGATGATCGCCATGGCTTATAGGATAGCTGGTTGCTTGATGGTGGATAGTTTTCTCTGTGGCTTTCTTCCCGTGGAAAGGACAATTCATGTCGGGTTTCGAATGACCACCGAGTTCCATCCGACCCGGTAGATGACCCTGGACTGAGCTGTGTGCCGGATGTCTCACGATTGGAGAGACTGGGGCGGATACGCCTGGCGCCGAGGGTATATTGTGAGTTATAAGGTGTGGCGTGAATGTTCTTGGAGAATATCCAGGAAGGTAACCAGGATTACCAAAACGCAACGGTGGAAGAAGATCGTTTTGGATTCTTGGACTACGCGGTACCATAGCATGGCGACGACTTTCATGGAGGCCAGCTTTCATTTCTTCTATCGAGCGGCGTTCACTTCGTAAAAACGGACTTACTGGATTCACAGATTTGCCAGTGGATATTTTTAACACTTCTGTCTCTTTGCTGTTTTCTTCGTTGTTATGTTTTATCTCGTCATTCCCTTCTCCATCCGATTTGATTTCAATAACTCTTTCTTCTTCTGTCTTTTCCTGGGTGCCACTCAAAGGCCTCTCATCAACGACAATTTCAAGATTATTATCGTCGCTGTCTAGGCCTCCTTTTATTTTTTGAAATCTAATATCCTCACCTGTTCTTTCTGTGTGAGCCAACGAAAAATCTTTATTTTCTTCACTGAGTTTGTTCTCGTCCCTAGAATCTCCCCTCGACCGTTTGTCTTCGGAAGTGTTTCGTGAAATATCCGAGACTTGGAGTAAGAGAGAGGATTTATCTAATTCCTCACTTTCTTCGCACGGTGAAGCTGGTACTAAGGTCGGTGAAAACTTCTTTAGCTCTGGGGATAGATTATTTAGTCTTTGAGGCGAGTTTCTTTCCGATTTCACTGGAGATAATAACTTAAATGTTGGCGATGCAGCATCGTTTGAATTTCTCTCCACAGTTTTTTCATCTTTGGTGAATTCATTGTCAAAGTCTGCAGAGTGTTCATTGAGTAGTGTGTCTTGTTCTGGTTTAGTTTTGGCGTACGCTTCACTGTGAATCAAGTCTTCTTCATGTTTGTCTTCTGAGACAGGATTTGTTGTCGTTACTTCAGGATTCTCGTGCTTAGTACTTAACGTTACTTCCCCTTCGGGGTCGTTAAGAACGTCATCTGAGGTCAGCTTCGTGCTTTTTCCTCCAACACCACTTGAACCACAAGTGCTCGACGGCAGTTTATTCTCATTAACTAAACGTTCTAGAAGCCAATTATGACGAGGAAGATCACTCCGTACCCTGTTCTGAGCGATAACGTTCTGGACTTCAACGTCACGATCTTTTTTACTGCCTCCTTCGTGCGTTCCTGAATGCGGTCTAGGCTTCCCTCGTTCTTTACTTCCCCCTTCGTCTGCGTCAAGTGTTTCGTTGTCATTATGGGAAGTACTTTGTTGTTCAATGCTACTTGATCCTGTGGACTCTTTCAAGGACTCCTTATCCGTTTTACAACAACCACTCCTCCCACTACTTCCCTCTTTTGTCTTTCGTGACTTGCTTTCATGAAAGGAAGTTTTACTCTCGCAACCATCTTGGCCATTTTCAGAATTAGTTTTCCCTCCAGAAGATCTTTTGTGCACTCTGTGTCCACTCTTCCCGTGCGAGTTTTTTTTCGGTCTTCCTCTGCCAAGTCGTTCTTTATTCATTTCTTCATGATATCCTGTCAAATCATCAGATCTGCCAATCACTTCAACTTTCTCACTTGTAAAAACCTTCTTGTTACTACTATTCTTGTCCGCGCCATCTGTCGACTCCTCTTTCAGTTCGACCGCAAAACTTGAAGGTAAAAAACTCCCAGGGCTGAGTTCATTCGTATTTCTATCGCATTCTGCGTTCCGAGAGCTCGAATGTTGACATTGTGTGTCAGATATTTCTTCAATCAATCCACATACGTGTTTTATTATACTTCCTCCTTGAGAGCTGTTTGTTTCCTCCTCTGTTTCCTCACCGTCGCAACTACAAGCGTCCAATTGTTCTACAGAATCTTTATTTTCATGGTGATTCACGCGGAGTTCAATTATCCCAGCTGAATTTAATGATTTCTGAGTAACGCAATTTTCGTTCAAACCCGAGTCCTCAGGCGGTGTGTTATTATTTTTACTGCTAACCGCTGACTCTATTTTCTCGCGGGAGTTTTCCAAGCCTTCGGACGAGTTCTCGCCTGGATAAGCCGCGTTCCATTCATGATTGCGGGCGTACAATCGTCTATCGTGTGTCCCAGGCTCTTTGGTGTCTAAATCTTTCCTGTCGTCGTCTGTCGTCGCATCTTCGCTCTTAGATCGTGGTAAATCACGTGTCAACAACTGGTTGTGTTCTCTTCGTAGTTCCTGTCCTCGCTCCATGTCCTCCTTCAATTTCTTTCTTTGTCTTTCAAGATCTTGCGTCAGTCTTTGTTTCTCACGTGGTCCATCCTTCCCAGGGATCTTTGCTTTATTTGAGTCTACTCTCTCCGACCCTCTTGTCCCGTCGTGTGGCGATGTGTACCCGTTATCCCAGACATCCTGCGTTATCCTCTCCTGATGTTCCGCAATACGACGTCTCTTAGATAACGGCTCCATTTGGCGGTAGTGCAGTCGCTCGCTGCTCCCCCCGTAGCTGTCCGAGTACGGATAAAACTCATTTCTAGGACTCGTGCCTAGTCGGCGCTCGCGATCCGCTACTCCACGACGGCTCATAACCCGATGGTCACCCAACACGTGTCTAGCACGTGGTCTGCTCGTCTCCATTCTGTGTCCTGGGTAGGAGGAGTCGTAGTAATCTCCCATAACACTCCTCACTCTCTCAGTTCTGTCGTTGTGTTCGAAATCAGTTTTTTGATCTGGACTGTAATGGTTGTCCTAAATATAAAGAAAACAAACAAACATCGTTTTACAACCTGTATCAAAGAACTTTATAGTTTTCAAAATAGAGTGCTGCGTAGGCAGTGTTTTAGATAGAGCAAAGTGAAAAGGTTGTAAACTGCTGAGAATAGTTTTCATAATGAAATACTGATGTTTCAAGCAGAGCCTTTCATCAGAGTAAAAACTAGAGTGCTGTGTAGGCAGTGTTTTAGATAGAGCAAAGTGAAAAGATGGTAAACTGTTGAGATTTGTTTTGATAACGAAATACTGAGGTTTCGAGCGGAACCTTTCATCAGAGTAAAAACTAGAGTGTTGTGTATAGGCAGTGTTTTAGATAGAGCAAAGTGAAAAGGTTGTAAACTGCTGAGAATAGTTTTCATAATGAAATACTGATGTTTCAAGCAGAGCCTTTCATCAGAGTAAAAACTAGAGTGCTGTGTAGGCAGTGTTTTAGATAGAGCAAAGTGAAAAGGTTGTAAACTGCTGAGAATAGTTTTCATAATGAAATACTGATGTTTCAAGCAGAGCCTTTCATCAGAGTAAAAACTAGAGTGCTGTGTAGGCAGTGTTTTAGATAAAGCAAAGTGAAAAGGTTGTAAACTGCTGAGAATAGTTTTCATAATGAAATACTGATGTTTCAAGCAGAGCCTTTCATCAGAGTAAAGAGTGCTGTGTGGGCAGTGTTTTAGATAAAGCAAAGTGAAAAGATGGTAAACTGCCGAGATTAGTTTTGATAATGAAATACTGACGTTTCCAGCAGAGCCCTTTATCAGAGTAAAATGTGATTTTTTAATCAATTTCTAATATTTCCGTGATGTTATTAATCTGTGACGAAGATTGCTTCTGTTTACCAAATGACATTCATTACATTATTTCCGGTGTTTGTGACGTCGTAGTTTATACTGAAGTTCATGAATGTATCAAATTAAAATATCTGATGCACTTTGGTCTTTGGAAAGCTACTCCTGCAGACAACTTAACCCATCTACATAACAGGTATTTATTTATTTATTTATTTATTTATTTATTTATTAACTTTACAACCATACAAGTGTGCGAAAGAATTAATACAAGTTAAAAATAAAAACGATGCAAGACTTGATCATGGTTGAAGGTATGGTCAACAGGACATGAGTCCCATGTGAAGACCAACCTGACAAAAAATACGGAGTCGACATAAATTAAAGACAAAGACTAATACACTATTTACATACGATAGGACAGATTAAGAACAACAGCTTAAGTTGTAAGAACGACACTTAGAGCAGTAGGTTTTCCAAGTGCGCATTCTATTTACTTCAAAAGTGGAATCTATGAATCTATGAATCTATCTAGTGTATATATATGGGGTGGTGAACACACCTCCCTGCTTTCACCTTTGGCCGCCCAGGAATGAGGATCGATTCCTACTTCGTGGAGTTATCTGATTAAAATTTCACCTTGGCCGCATGTGAGAAGAGTGCCTCTTGTTTGACAATACCAAACGTTTGACAATATCAAACACGACATGTTTCCTCCGGGCACTCAGGCTTCCTTGTCTAGTATTGGACTAATGAGGACCGACCCTCTAGGGTTATCCAGTATAAGTAAAGTTAGTTTACTTTACTTCGGTTTCCTCCTGTAGTAAACTGAACCAATGAGGGATGGTCCTTACTGGACCTCCAGGGCGAACAATTTATATGCGATTGAGAGGGTTTTCCAGTATAAATAAAGTTAGTTTAGTTTGAGAAGAGTACGTGTGAACATGCATGGAGGTATATGTAGAAGTGTCTTTTTCATTTAGTTCTATAAAATAAGCGACGTGAATATTTCTGAAACTTGTCAACGACTTGATGCTAAAAGAGGTCTGCAAGCTTCTCTTAAATCTCGTTATTCCAACGTTGGGGTCCAACAAATCGGGGAGTATCAACTGTCAGCTTAAAATCCGATTCGTTAAACTAAATAGCATGAACAGGCATGCAAGATAGCAGAAATTCACGGAGAATATTATCAGATTATACTTTCTAGTTTGGACACCATTTAAATCCTAGATTTCTTTCTCACTAATTAGGTGTTGATATATCGTTGCCGAAATATGTGGTAAACTAAAGTAAGATATCCACTTAAAAAATTAACGCGAACGTTTCATCTACTTGACCATCTGCAGGTGGCATGTAAAACGGAGGGAAATCGCGTAAGTACATGCTTCTGGAAAAGACGCTGGAAAAGATTCTACACAAACTTGTGTGGGCAATTTCAGTTCGCGGTAGTTTTATTGCAGGAAAGGGATGTTACAAGTGTCTGGCGCGCCTGCAGTACGATTCGTTTCCCAACTATGTAGACTTAAGTATTTTACTCTGTCTAACGCCCTAATCAAACGAGAACGCAAGTCATCGCAAGTTGGCAGTCACGCTATCTCAGCCAGCCGCTCTGAATAGTTTGCCGAAAATATCATGTACCGTGACAAAGTTAAAACTTGTTTAAAACACTCATGAAACCTTTATTTTGTTAATTTTGGTGTTCAAACGACCGCCACAGAAATTCTGAATGATGACTTGCGTTCTCGTTTGATTAGGGCTTAAAGTTAAGGTCGATTTAGACGGCACAACTTTTGCATACAACTGTTGCACGTAACAACTGTTGCACGCAACCATGCAACTGCTGCACGCAACCGACTGCAAGAGTTGTGAGCGAGTTGTGGGCTTGATTTACACGCAATTTGTGTTGTAGGTATGCTGCGAGCAGGTTGCGTGCGACAGTTGTAGGCAAAATTAAGTTGTGCCGTTTAAATCGGCCTTAATAGTAATAATAAGTAATAATAATAAAAGCATTTATTTAAACACGATTAAATTACAGTTGAAAACTGATGAGGTCGTGTTTCTCTTAAAATATTGATTCGTTTGAGAAGCTATATCCAACACTCGTCAGTGTTCATCCTCCGATGTCTAAATGCAGCCAAGCTCAGTGGTTAAAAAAAATATTGGACTCTGCCTCGTATTTTCAACCTGCTTGGCTGTATTTAGAATTCGGAGGAAGAACACTGACGATTGTTGGGTATATTACGTGTAAAACAACTATACTATCTATTCGCCCAGGTCAGTGATATGCGTTTTCATTATCTTTTTGCATATTTAGTTACCATGCTTGCTTGCATGCATGTTTTTCTATATAGATTGATAAATGCTCCGTAATTATACATTGTACATATATCTGTCATTGCATATTGCCTTAGAGTAAACTCAAGTCAAAGTTCAATCCTATAAAGACCTTCAGTGGCCTTGATGGAGGTTCAAGTAGGATAAAGGAAATGGCACTTATTATTGTCGTAATCAGCGGGTTGGATTACTAACGAGGCCAAAGGCTGTTTGAACCCTGTTACACGCTGAGAATTTTCGTATATAACTTGTCTCGAAACGCCAAAGGCGAAATGCGAATGTATTTGCAGCCCTCCAGTGTTTTTCAAGAAGGTTGTGTATATATTAATGATAATTTGAATCTACTAAAAAAGGTCCATTTATTGTATACAACTTTCAACATTTTTCACTGTTTAATCCTTTCATGCATAGCTTTCCAAGACGTCTCCCCTTGACGAGTAAAATCGTCTGGCGTTAGACAGAGTAAAACGATAAAGTTGTTACACAACAACGATGCGAATTAAAGGGTTAATCAACAGTGTATTTAAGCCGATATAAATGGTTTTCATTGCCAGCTAAGACAACGTGGGTTGACAGGGAAAAAATTTATCCTCTTTGGCAGCCTGACCATGGACCTGAGCTGGCCATTATTGTAAGATATTTGACGTAAATTCCAAGTAGCTGTAATCACGTGACCTTCCTGCCGGATTGGACCAGGCACTGCCATATGAAATACAAGAAACTGAATGGCAATTCTAAAGGGCTTTGGTTTGAAATATTACTACCTCGTTTTCTGGACAGTTCAAACTCTTAAGATATTTTATACATCGTAACACGCTGCCTATACAGAGCACTCTACTTTTATATTACTTCATGATTTACTCTGATGAAAGACTTCAGCTCAAAACGTCAGTATTTCCTTATCTAAAATCTCACCAGTTCACCACCTTTAAGATTTTTTTATAAAGCAGGAAATCTGGATTGTAATTTTTTAAATTTTCTATGCAGTCTGAAAGCTTTAGAAGCTTGCTTCTAGTGGATTCCAAGTTTCCTGGAATTTTAATTCCTGCATTTTATGAAGTTTCGTAAAATTAATTAATATAAACGTAGAGTGCTGTGTAGGCCAGCTAGTGTGTTACGATGTATAGAAAATCTTAAAGATGGTGAACTGCTAAGATTTTAGAGAATGAAATACTGACGTTTTAAGCCAAAGTTCTTCATCAGAGTAAATCATGGAGTAATAAAAAACTAGAAATATAGTAAGGTTAGATATACTGTCGAAACAGAGAACGTATACGAGTCTAACGTTTCGAGCGAAGGCCCTTCATCAGAGAGAAACGTGTATGGTGAACTGCTGAGGTTTTGGTGGGAAGGAAAAACTGACGTTTCAAGGCAAAATTCTTTATCAGAGTAAATCATGGAGTAATATAAAAGTAGAGTGCTGTGTAGGCGGTGTGTTACGATGTATAGAAAATGACAAGTCCTAGCTGACAAGGGGTTAGTTTGGCTCACAGCCAGCTAGACACAAAAGTCTTTAAGGTGAACTGCCAAGCTTTAGATTTCCAAAGTCTTCAGTCAGTATATTATCAGACTATAGTGCTGTGTGTTAATGTATAGAAGGAAACGCTGCTTAGTTGTATGTAACGAAATAATCCAAATAGTGAAATAAAACTAGCGTGCTGCGTAGGCAGTTGAGTGTCATATTCTTAAAAAAATTTCGGCGGTTTGCCCAATGTTTTTAAGTCTATTGTTTTTACGTGAACAAAAATAGAAATGCTTGGAAACATATTTCAATTATAAAAAAGGGAGTTTCTTGACCCCCTGGTCTTCCTTGGAGTCGCCGCGCCCTGAGAACATTCACAAAGACTTTCAAATCCTTTCTGTAATGTCCGACGTCAAGTACTTTTAGCCGAGTTCTCAAGCAAAGGAATTTATACATATTTCAGAGGCATTAGCTGGACTTAGATGATGAAGGACGACATGTTATTTCAAAGCTATTGGAATATATTTGAAACATTTTGGGACGTTATATACGTTGCGGGGAAGTTATCTCCATCTCCAAAACACTGGTTTTCAATAAGCAAGTAAACACTTTTGAATAAACAAGACCATTACTAGAGCTACGCAATGAACTAGAATGAATATCAGATCTGTTTTGTAAAACTTTCTATGCAGAAAAAATGTAATTTTAAGGCCTGGCCAAACGCTTTCAACATTTCATGCAACATCGTTCAACATTGTTGAACGCATGTTGAACGAAAATTTGAACATGTTCAAATTTCGTTCAACACCATTCAACAAAGACAACAACGTTCAACATCATTCAACAGGGTGGCCAAACGCTTTCAACATGTTGAATCACGGTTGAATTCAACAATGCATGTTGAACGATGTTGAATGAAATGTTGAAAGCGTTTGGCCAGTTATGGTTTAAACAAACAATCGAGATACTTTAGTGGATTATTAATCGGCTTATAAAGGAAGATATTTTTCATTTTTTCTATACGCTGTGTATCTTCTAACGAGTTCGGTCTAATCGAAGCTATAGGTACAGGGGGTGGACAAAAAAAAGTGGCCATCATTAAAAATATGGTTAATGTGGAAAAACTATTATTCGAGAAAAGAAAAATATGTAAAGTGATTTTTTTAGAATGCATGCGTCAATATCTGTTCAAATATGATATCCAATTATAATTTTGGTGTTGGTTTAAAAAATACATTAACTCTGAAAGCAAGCAACGCTGTGAAGCTGTAGTGAAATCAAGTGAAATGGCAACAAAATAGCTAACTATTTTGCTGTTATAACACTTTCATATTAGACAAACTCCATTAATCATTTTGAAGACCAATTGGAATAAATCCAACTGAGATTTACTTCATTTGTTACAAGATTGAAAATCACGAAAAATTAATATATTTTTTAAATCAATGGGTAAAATTAGAATTTGATATCATATTTGAGCAGATCTTGACGCATGCATTCCAAAAATATATAACTTTACAAATTTTTCTGTATTCTAATAAAAGTTATACAATGCACATTAATCATACTTTCAATGATGGCCACTTTTTTTTTGTCCACCCCCTGTATATGGCGAAATGGATGGTACAATCGAGAAAGAATCTTCCTCTAAGAAGAGAGGAAGTGTTTGGTGTCGATGATCACTCAGGAAATGTCGGAAATGGGATGAGGAAGAATATTCCAAACAGCTGGTGCAATATATAGGATGTATGGATAAACCCTTGGTAAGATAATCACAGGCCATGGGTTGCGGTTTGGCTGCAGCGTTATCCACGCAGGTGTGGTTGTGTTCTGGGGTGACTTCCAAGAGAGACTAACGTTGGCATGTGGTTTTAAATGGAGTTCTTGCTCCACAAAACGTGCTCTTGTTCCCACCGTCATTTCTCATTGCCCCAAACGTTCACTCGTTTTGTTTCTATATAATTAAAATTACTCCACACACGTAAGAGGTTTTCTATTTCTTAAGTAGAACCCCTGCTTCTAGCCGATTACCTCTCACGATTTCAACTATTGTTGCAGTATTGTGAAATTAAATGATGGTTGAGCTCTTTTCAATTTCTGTACGTACGTGGAATAACAAGCAAGCAAGCAAGCACTCAAGATTTCACCGACATAGTGGCTCCCTGACAGGTCAGCGGTAGTCACAACAATGGAACAGAAAGATACATATTGACATATTGTCCATGCATCAATAAAACCACTTGGACGTTATCTTAACCTTATAGTCGCTTTATAAGGTATCATTGCTTATAAAATTAAAGTGACGTAAAACATATGAAACGTTAACTATATTTTTTTAGCATCAAAATGTCACTAGGGAAGGCGGTGTACGTTTTATGCATGCGCTCACACATGCATGTGGTTAGAGTCGAGAGAGTTGCGGTCAAAGATATGCATAATAATTAGGTCATGCCAAGAGTTGTCTGATGGTTTAGCTGTCATCAGTGCGCTCTTAAGCCAGGTCATAAAGGCCAGTATATTTACCACAGTATTTACCAGTATAAAATAACTCAGATTCTAACTAGAGATCATCTGAGTATATACTATGTAGCCACATTTGGTGAACATTTTTGTACAATATACATTTGGTAAACATTTTTGTACAAGATATATGTGAATAGGAAGAGATGTACCTCGCGTGAAGGATAATCGAGGCTATCCAAAATAACAACCGTGTAAATACTTAAATTTAATATTTCAACTCGCGCGAAGTGACCAGTTCTGTCTGTGTAGATTCTCGCCCAGAACATGCACACTGGCAGTTAACTAGCATGAATTTTCAAAAACAATGCTCCAACTTCACCAACAAACAGACAAAGCCAGCCCCGTCCGAGTTCCCTCGCCTCCTTGTGCACTGTAATCGCGAGATATGATTAGAATCCATGAACAAAGAAACTGGTAGCTTTCCATTAATAAAGTCCAAGGTATATAACAGAATTGTTGCTTTTTCTTCCAACGACAGTCCAACCGAGAAACGACTACACTGATTCTAACTAAGCTTTCAAGTAGGTCGGTAGAACAAAAGTTTTATTAACTCACCCCATTGGAGTACTCGCCTGATTCGGCATCCTGACGGTATAGGGTCATGATGTTGAGCGCTAGAAATCTTTTACAGAAGTGAAAGTAGACATTCTTTTATCATATTAAACGTAAGCTATCCAGTCAATTCTTTATCCCCTCAAAGCCTTTTATGGTTGGCTTTATGAGGGGAAAAAACTCGGCAAAGACATGCCGTGTTTATATCATCAGACATTAAATACTTGAACATTAGTAAGTGCCACAAAGAACCTTGTTTCCGTTAAAAAGGGAGGCTTTATATCAAGGGCTATAATGAGTTCCTGTTTATGACGTCAATTGTGAACACCGATGTATAAACTAAAGGAAAATTGATACATAAGTTTATATAATTGTTCTATTTTGGTTTGTCTAACTTGTATATAATATGCTTTTATAATTTGCCGAAAAATGTCATTATGGAAACCTGATAAACCACAAACAAGACATCTTTAGACTCGTAAGGATCGATTTCCAAAATATCTTTTGGGGGTTTGGCGGGTTTTTTTATTTATTCCCTGCTTTTTGTTGCGAGTTTTATATTTTAACCATTTGCAAGTAAGTTGGTTTTTTTTTATCATTTATACGATACTGTATCACGCCAATATTGTGTTCAGTACAGCTTATAAAGAACACGCAAATTAAACGCATGATGTGTGACGGAATTATCAGATAAGTGTTAAAAGATGGCACCATAGGATACTAGATGGACTAAGATGAGAAAACCTTTACTGAAATTAATTAAATACCCATTTTATTAATCTTTCATCATTGTGTTTTTTTCTGACTTATGATAATCCTCCAAGGAGGCCAAGATTGATGCAGACAATATGTCCACAGATGACATGTACTTCGGTTTTTCCATTTCCCGTTTTAATACTGCACTGAAAGGCTGAAGCGAAAAGCAGGGGTGGACGGATGACACAAGTGGTTAGTTCCGATATGTCTTTTCAAACAGATTCTTACTAAAACTCGCCCGTGTCTACAAACGAACAAACCACTTGAACAGAAATGTGTTTCCCTCTATTATTTCGCTTTTTTTATATTTTGTTTTATTATGTTGCTTCACGAGGACGTCCATAAAATGTGGAATATCCTTAATACATATTATTTAATTTTTTTCAATGCTTTTATATTAATATTGTTGTTATTCCTTATTGGATTTATCTAATCCCGATATGGCAAAATAATTAATTACGTCAGGAATTCAATATTGGGCGAGACCGAAGATCGAGACTAATATTGGAATTTGAGATTCAAACATTTTAAACATTTTATTACGGTATACTAAGCCAATAATCCCGCGATTGACAAATGAACACCTTGTGTGATCTTTCCAAAAATTCTTGTCCAACTGTTTTACATCGCAAAACTGGCACGTGATGTTAATGTAAACATTTGATTGGACGATTATTTGCGAGAGTATAATAATATGCGATATCATGCATATATGTCGTATCAGCCTCGTATCATATAATTAGAATATAACAATGCAGTTGATGTTCCTGGACATAAATATGGTTTTTGGCCCGACTCATGGGCTTCGGCTCGGGTTAAAATTAGCTCTGAGAAGGGCCAAAAACATATTTATGCCCAAGAACATCAACTGTATTACTATTAGAATAATTTTAGTGGGCATTTTGAAGAAAATCAAAGACAGTATATAGGGAAACAGTATCTTGAACAGTGCCACCTTCGTGTCGGCGTGTATTTCATTGCAACAAATATTTACATAACTCATAACTTCCATGTAACTTGGCGGAAAAACGCAACATTTGTCATCAAAACAATCTTTGCTTCAAAGTATTGACAAGAAAAGTATACAATTCCATAAACAACAAACCAATAGTGATTCAGAACTGTTAAAACTCATAGGCTCAAATCAGCGTGCTAAACTGAATTATCCATTTTAGCCGGCAAAATACACCACAATGCCCGCTAAAATTATTAGAATTAGAATTAGAATTAGAATCAGAATTAGAATTAGAATTAGAATTATTAGAATTATGAATAGAATTAGAATCAGAATTAGAATTAGAATTATTAGAATTATGAATAGAATTAGAATCAGAATTAGAATTAGAATTAGAATTATTAGAATTATGAATAGAATTAGAATCAGAATTAGAATTAGAATTATTAGAATTATGAATAGAATTATAATTATGAATAGAGTCAACAATAGCTTTGATATATAAGGTGACGACAAAGTCTGAGCATGCACGGAAAATGTCAGAAAAATTTTAAAAACCAAATTAGAATACGTAATACCTAAATCTGTTTTGGTTTCATAAGGAACCATTATCAAATGACGACACTGAATACTGTGTGACGTTACTACATTACGTCAAACCGGCTGAAACGGAACTAAAAGCCTGTTCACGTAAAATGGGTTGTAGTTGCTTTCCAATAGATCCAATTTGACGTAAGTAAAAAAGACACTGGAAGTTGGCCACTAAAATCCGACAAAATTACCAATTAAGAGGAAATAGTTATAAAAAATATTTGCCTGTGGACTCCGAAACATTTGTGAGGACGGATAGAAAATGTTTTTTTTTAAATAGCAGACTGACCAAACATAGTGAATTATTATGCCGGATTTGATTGTATGTCAGGTTTCTTGATTTTAAAAGTAGTGTGCTGCGTAGGCAGTGTAGAAACAACAATCGAAATATAGTAACTTAGGTTAGATATACTGCCGAAACAGAGAACGTAGGAATCTAACGTTTCGAGCGAAGGCCGTTTAGTTCAGTAAAACGATTTTTAATTTGTTTAAATTTTTTAAATTTTTTAACAACATTTTATACATAATACCTCAACTAACTTTGTTTATACTGGATAACTCTATGTCTAGAGGTCCAGTAAGGGCCATCCCTCATTCGTCCAGTGTTACTACAGAAGGAAACTGCATGGAGTAAACTAAACTAACTTTATTTATACTGGATCAAACTATCAGTCATATCTAAACTGTTCTCTTTAGAGGTCCAGTAAGAGCTATCCCTCATTGATCCAGTGTTACTACAGGAGGAAACCAGAAGTAAACTAAACTAACTTTATTTATACTGGAGAACTCTATCAGTCATATCTAAACTGTTCTCTCTATGGAGGTCCAGTAAGAGCTATCCCTCATTGGTCCAGTGTTACCACAGGTGGAAAATAGACGGAAATATGTGTAATTAAGTTAACAGGCTTGAATGCTATGCTAAACCCAGGCGAACAACGCTGTGCCTTCTGAATAATATTGTACTACACTCCATTAAAAATATTGTCGTTTATACCCTGTGTCCAATATTTGTGTTCTAACTTGTTCAGTCTTTCTTTATCAATAATCAAAACTGATAAACCGCCAAAAAAATTAAAATCCCCTGCGGGGAAAATTTGGTAAATCTATATATAGTGGCTAAATGCCTTGGGCTCTTCCCGAATCAGTAAACTGACATATATATTCCGCGTCGTGGGTATAACAGCAGACAAAACTGTATGTAAGTGAAAAGGAGGTAAACTACCGAGATTAGGTTCAATAACAAAATATACTGATGTTTTAACCGAAGCCTTTCATCAGAGTAAAACGTTTACAGTTGGTTGACGCGTTCACTATAGTCATGCAATAGTACAGAGCATTTGACAAGATACAGTTCATGGACAAAGGATCATGATCTTGCCTTCTGATTATGTATAAATATATAAAAGAACGTTTTATTTCTAGACACATGCATCTTTCTTTTCAATCGTTGGCATATAGGCAAGCTGTTGTAGGTATTAAATTCAACTCTAAACAGATTTAGAGTGCACTCTATATAAAATAAACCGCTTATTCGCGATGACTCACAGTTACTGAATGTACATAATCCAATGAGGAACAGTAATATTCAACTCAGTTTTATATAGTGACGACCTGGGGCCGGGGTGAAAATCCTTCTTTAGAATAGACCAGAGGGCAAAATTAAGAGTGGTTTTTGTATGTACAGATATTAGTAAATCGCTAAATGTACTGATAGATAACAATTGTACAAGGAACTCGCGTATATGTGTTTAACTTCGGTGATATAACGGATGAATTGGTGCCTTGCTGTGCATCGAGCGTCATGTGTATATAATGGCGATCCCAAATGTACAAGAGATCTGTTTATCGATCTGATGTAGTAAATGTAAACCATATTATAATACAAGTGTATGTATGTACTATATGAAGGCTTTCCTCGGACAAATTTCTGAGTATTCCGCGCGGCAGTACGCGAGAATCAAGCTTGTAAATTTTGGATCGTCGGTTGGACGCTCAATCTTTCAACTGCCACCGATGATCGCAGGATTACAGGTTAGCCTTTGGTCGGAAATTCACTCAGAATTATTCCTGAGTAAAACTAGTTTTGAAGCACTCCTCTTCGCAGCAATATGGCATTTGTTAGTTAGCAGGCATATAACTACAAGGCATATTTCAACGCTATACCCATTGTTAAAAGTTTTTGAACGTAGGTTACAAAGTTACTGCTCAAGACTCAATTGTTTCGACACTCCGATCTAGTGTCTTCATCAGGGCTGTAGTCTGATCCATCATCTGGCTACGTTAGCAGTTACTAATTTATTGGCTTCACTATCTTACACCTATAGTCCATGCCTTCCTTATTTCACAACGACCTACTGCATTTTCTGTAATTTTATATTTAAGTTAGAATTTTCATTTTTAAGTCGTATAATAATCTTACCTTTGTCACCGCTCTGTGTTTCCTTGAGCTGGGATTAAAATTTCTCAGTTTGACTTCGAATGGATTTAACAAGTAGGGACACTCAATTCCATTTGAGCAATAAACGCACATCCATGGCGCATCTGGTTCCAGAGCGTTGTCTTCGATAAATGGTTGGTGGCATTTCTGATGATATCCTGGAGCAAAAATGAAAGTGCGAAAACAACCATGTTTATCATTTATCACAAACACATAGAACAATCTTTTTAGTACAATAAAACTATCGATTATCTTTTCTGAAAGCAAAACTTTCTTTTTGTTTCAGACCGTCACATCAAACCCGGTCTGTAGTATGACTTCAAACATGCATGTCCAAAACTCACTTATTTAAATTTTGTCAAGCACTCACTCGCTTTCCAATCATTCCCATCTGGTAATCTGAAAATCAAGCGCCTGCCTTCTTCTTTATCGTACTCTAAACGTATCTCATATCTAGCTGCATATCTCAAGTCATTATCAATATTTTCAAAAATAATAATGGGGTATAAATATGGCTTTGTATGTATCTTCTATTTCCTCGGCTTTCGTCACTTCCTTTTCCGTATGTGTATATACCTCTTGAGTTTTTGCAAAATCTAAAGCAAATTTGCTTTCGTTGTGATTCAGTTGTATAGAATTTGAACTTAGGCAGGTGTATATAGGTGAGAATTAGGAGTATATGGTATATCAAGATGGAAATGTCTGATTTGATTGAGGAACAATTTTGGAAGCAGTACGCTACCGTTTTTGTTGATTGCTTGGTTGCTTTCTAATGTTGTGTGTTTGTCGTCACTATATAGCAGTTTACGTAAGAGAACAACGCTAGTAACTCCTCGGATGTTAAACGAACCGCTTGGATTGTTTTTTGAGAAGTTATCCGCGCACGCGTGCAATGCTGCATGGATCTTACTTCCCAGGGGTCTTAGATCATATGTCGGAAGCCTTCCTTGCATGTATAAGGGGGGGTCTTAACTCATTTGTCAGGGGCCTTGTCTCATGCGTCAGGCCTAATGTCCCAGGGGCCTTGCCTAATATGATCAGGGGCCTTGCCTAATGTATCAGGGGCCTTGCCTAATGTCCCAGGGGCCTTGCCTAATATGATCAGGGGCCTTGCCTAATGTATCAGGAGCTTTGCCTAATGTACCAGGGGCCTTGCCTTATGTATCAGGGGCCTTGCCTGATGTATCAGGGGCCTTGCCTTGTGTACCAGAGGCCTTGCCTTATGTATCAGGGGCCTTTGCCTAATGTACCAGGGGCCTTGCCTAATGTGATCAGGGGCCTTGCCTAATGTGATCAGGGGCCTTGCCTAATGCATGTATCAGGAGTCTTGCCTAATGTACCAGGAGCCTTGCCTAATGTATCAGGCGCCTTGTCAAATGTATGGCCTTGCCTAATGTACCAGGAGCCTTGCCTAATGTGATCAGGGGCTTTGCCTAATGTACCAGGGGCCTTGCCTAATGTGATCAGGGGCCTTGCCTAATGTACCAGGCGCCTTGCCTAATGTATGGCCTTGCTTAATGTACCAGGAGTCTTGCCTATAATGTATCAGGCGCCTTGTCTAATGTATGGTCTTGCCTAATGTACCAGGGGCCTTGGCTAATGTATCAGGGGCCTTAGTCCATGTGTCGGTAAATTCTCCAGCCCCTCGTTTCCTAGACTTGCATCAAGTCTGTCTTTCTAGGTGGGGACAAGGGGTCGAGCGCGCCGCGAAGCGATGCTACCGCTAGATCGAAATTTGTGACTCCCCCGCTGTTGATTATATATACATCCTCCCGCGTGAACACCATTAATAATAAAATATGTTTTTCAACTTAACAAAGTTTGGCCAGCCGAGTGTGTGAGAAGTAATCCAAGAATGAATCAACGCTTCTGTGAAGTCTGTATCATGCTTGTTAACATGCATGATTTATGTCGCCTTCTTGGTGAATTTAATAAATACTGACCGCCAAAAAGAAGGGTTGTAAGTCTGAAACATGACAAGTGCATGGGCGGGCTTAAACTTGAATAGTTTTGGGGGCGGTCGAAGAACATGTTTTGTTAACGGGTGTTGGCAGGTAGATGCAAGGACGCTGTATACTTCGTTATGTTCATTGTGTTTCGTAAACATAAAGGTAAAGCGGCTTTATTTATTTGTACAATCGTTGCACAAAGTATA
The DNA here is from genome assembly GCA_035771165.1 of Paragorgia papillata. Lineage (NCBI taxonomy): Eukaryota > Metazoa > Cnidaria > Anthozoa > Scleralcyonacea > Coralliidae > Paragorgia > Paragorgia papillata. Next base: position 1,452,723 of record JAWNZC010000002.1, on the reverse strand, counting down.
GAGAACTCGATTTTACTTTATATCGGAAACCTGCATAGTTTATCGCTTGCATATGCAAACGTGCATGAACATGCACCACTTTCATAATAGCGATTAATTTGAATATTCTTTTATGTGCATCTTAATAAGCCTAATTCTCGCCTCGTTTATGCAGTATCTGTAATTCAAAGGAATCTTTGCTTCATAACGAGGCCAGAAAGCTTCATTTAGATGCACATAAAAGAATATTTAAAGTAAAGGCATTTATGAAACGCATAATTCTAGTTATGTGTTATAAATAGTAATTATAATTACATAACGTAACAATTATAACAATCGGTTGAACTGGTTAAAAACATATATTTATTGCAAATGCGGCTAATTCGTTACTGTTAAAATATACAAGTGAGTTTAAGCTTTCGTTGCCAACGACCTCGACAGAAACTGATAGACAGTTCTGATGAGGTCGTTGACGACGAAAGCTTAAACTCACTTGTATATTTTAACAGTAACGAATAGGCCGCATTTACAATATATATATATATACATATAGGTAAAACTATACTTCATACTTTGTATTTTGCTCTATCTATATATGGTATTGAGCACTCTCTAACATTTCGTGAACCAAAACTCACTTATATGTACTATTTATAAACCGCGCAGGAGGGCTTTATCGGATATAAAACACGAGGCGATAGCCGAGTGTTTTAGAGCCGATAAAGCCCGTACTGCAAGGTTTTTAAATGGCTTCTAAAAAGAATCACTTCATACGTTCATTGGCGTAGTAATTTTGAAAATTAAGCTTATCTCAGCCGTTAAAAACCAGCGAGAAACTTAGAGCGAGGCTATATCACATATATAGATCCGATACGCTCATGATTTTTCTTTGTGTTTTCCTCATGAATTATTAATGAATTTTAGAAATATATATATATATATATATATATATATATATCTTTAAAATTATAACAATTTAATTATTACAATGTATATAATTATGAAAAAAATACAGTTACATAAAATATCATAATTATTATATATATATATAATGACATAATTATTAACGAGGATCTAATATAATTAAGTATAAAACTAACAATATTATAATTATGCAATTGATGATGACCATTATAAAATATAATTATAATGAAAACATACAGTTATATATAATAACATAATTATTAGCAACGATCAAATATAATTAAGTATAAAATATAAGAATATTATAATTATGCAGTATATTGGTTATATAAATATGCAGTAGCATCTGCAGTCTGCCGAACCAGACGGTGACGTCATGTTTTTTACGAATATTCATTTCGTAAAGATAAACAAAATTGAACGAAAGAAAAACAATTATGTTTATAACTTTGACTACGAAGCAAATAAATAACGATGCCTTCCACTTTGCTTTTGCTTTTGCTCTGGTGCCTTTTCTGAGGCAGTTAGTGTTTTATTGCATTAAAAATGTGACTTAAAAAATATTTTGTCCACCTGCCCGACGTTTCTTATCATTTAAGCGTAACACTTTTTTTCCGTTGAAGACGAAGCCGGCTTTTCTTTGTTTCATTTAATATTGGAAACTAAAAAACTCTGCATGTCGTCTAACTTATTAGTTTATTCACCGCGAGAACTAATACTTTCTCATATTGCGTTGTGTATTCTGCATCCAGCTTGCGTCTATTTGCGGTCAGTTGTTAAATATGCATGAAACTTGTGAAGAGCTACACGTTCTTGCTAAATACTCCATCAGGCATCAAACATCACACTCTCATAGGAGTCAGTATGATTTCTAACCGTTAAAAGACCGTTATTCTCTTTTTTGGATCTCCTTAACTCGGTAAAAAAGAACTGTGTGTTTCGAATCGTTGCTTTGCTGTATATACTTGTTTGTATCTATATATCTCGAAGAAGCGAGGGACGTATAACGTTTTTAAATTAATATCTACATTACCTTATTCTTGCTAGAAGCTTTAACTGTGGGTTGCAAACGATGATTATGAAGCTCTAGTTCGCTGTACAGTTTGATCGAAAGTCGTTCTCGAACAATACACGGGCGGTGCGAAACGACCCAACCTTCACTTAAACTAAACACGTTGTCAACTGGCTGGCTGGAGACAAGCTGCATCATGTTTACACCTGTTAAGGCCGCTATATATACTTATAATAATTTGATATGCGTACTTGTTTTCTCCTTTTCTCCCTTATCTCACGTAGCAATCATTAAAAATATATGGGACCGAAATAATCAGTTTTCGCAATACTGGAGCGGGTTTTTTATAAGTCAATTTTTAATTCGTTTTTGCTGTATATATGCGTAAAACGTATTTGTGAAAAGAACAGCTGAAAAGACAGATGGACTTCGCGTCATCAATATTTATGATCTCATGGTTTGAGCAAACAATAATTTTCAACCGCGTTTATAATTGCAGTCTCTTCAAAACAATTTCTTTATAGCATTGATCAACACAAACTATATATATATATATATGCATAGATGATATTATTGGACAGCTTTTAAAGAAGGAAATAATAGAGTATTCCAGTGCCATCTATAGTTTATGCTTGTATATCTCGTGGAGAACCTGTCCAAACGGATATAAATAAACTGGACGGTGTATTTAGTAATATTAATAAACTGGTGTAAAAAGACGCGCAAAAGTTCACACTATGCTGTGTATCAAAGACAGAATGTGGAGTTTATAGTATATAGTATATATCATGCACACTGCATAAATATAAGTCTTTACGTCTGAATCAACTCAGGCTGTATTGCGCTGTTTGACTGCTTGACAAGACACTCATACATGTCTGGCCACCAGTAGCAACTGTGGGCAGCTGTTTCGTTTTCGTATATAGGACTCATCTGCAGAGCAGTGTCTATAAATCGTTCGTTCCTTCCTTTCTTCCTCCCTTCCTTCTTCCGTTTCTTCCTTCTCTTTTTCCCTCCTTCCTTCCTTCCTTAGCTGTGCGAGTCATTAGCTACATACTGTGCAGTGAAGAAGGATTTAAAGAAACCTTAATCATATCAAGCTGATTTTTAGTGAACTGAAGTCTTCAGTTCTACATGCTTGATCACTATATTAATTCTTTGGAACTTTGAAAAAGGCTATGTCATCGACGAACTGACTAACTATATTTAAACTATATATAAGGAACCTGCATGTACGAGCTTGCCTGAAGCCTTTGGCTTACAAGTCAACGACAATTTCTATTAAAAGGATCCATGCAGGATTGGATTCACAGAGGGATTGATTTAGCCTCAAAAGTGTTATATATTTTTGTATATATATTATTTCTAGATATATTATGCTGTCTTATGCTCTCTCTCTATAGGCAACAAATAGCCTGAATGTTGCATGGTTGCACAAAACATCGCACTGTGTAACACCCCGTAGCAACTTGCGATTTTTGCCATGTTGCAAATTGCAAGAAAAGTTGATGAACGTGTAACACTCTTCCTGCAACTTGCGAGTTTTTTTCCATGGGTAAATTTGTTGCAAGTTTCAAGAAAAATCGCATCGTGTAAACAGCACCTTAACCTTGCAACGCTATATATAACCGTCAGTTTACTAATATATTGGTGCTGTAATCAATCATGTGAATATAATTATGCTTGCCATATTTTGACGGCATATGGTTTAATTCTAAGCTTAAAATTTAAACGAAAAAAAAGCCGTAATAACCGCTAAGGCATGTATCTTTTGGTCTCGTATGATCCTTTTATGTTAGTCTATATAAACCAGCGTGAAGTATTTAAAAAAGCGGCTTAGTATATCTAGTAATTGACCCCATGGCAGGCCATGCATGTGACGTTTAAAAAGATAATCAAACAATAAGTCGTCGGTTTAAAGATCAAGCTGGTTGAACACATTTCAGACTGAAAAGCACGTACAAGTCTGATTTGGCTTGCTAGCATCTCTATTCAAGTATGCAGGGATCTAGATTTTAGCTATGATACACACTGGCTGTTCCAGGGGGAGGGTTACTGGGGTTGCAACCCCCTTTTCATAAATGTGTAAATATAAACTTTGAAAGAATAGTGTAAATTATTCTATATTCCGGACCTTTGCTACTGTGGCCATCAGTAGTGTAGACAACAATTGAAATATAGTAAGGTTAGATATAGTGCTGAAACAGAGAACGTAGGAGTCTAACGTTTTCTCTCTGACGAAGGGCCTTCGCTCGAAACGTTAGACTCCTATACGTTCTCTGTTTCGGCAGTATACTTCTAACCTTACTATATTTCGATTGTTGTTTCAACACTGCTTACGCAGCACGCTACTTTTATTTCAATAGTGTAGACAGCTGTTTTATTCTTTTGCATGGGACAGTGTCATGAAGGCTGGGCTCCACTCTGGAATATTTTCCGCAAGAAAGGAGCGGACAGGAAAGTTTCTTTTGTGTTAAAGTCAGTAGTTCCAACCGAGAACTCACAAGACAAAGAAAATTTCCCTGTCCATTCCTGTCCTGAGGAATATTTTCTTGAGTGGAAACCAACCTTCAGTGGTGTCCAGGGCTGTCCTGAAAGCGGTTGAACTAGGGTATGTGTGTGAGACTTTTTTGCTGCATGACAAATGGCGTTGTCTTTCGAAATATTGCAGTTCGTAACACCAAAGTTGTTCTATTTTAAAACGATTATACTATTAAACTGTTCAACAACTGTCTTAAATGTGAGTTGAAACTGACTCATATTTCATTATATTACAGCCATATAACATTAGCTTTGAAAGAGTCGATGATGACCGCGACTCTACTTAGTAAACGTACTTGTTTTTTACCGTACACCTCTTGAACTAGGCCTTAGGAAAGAATATCTGAATATACACACTTGTCAGCCTTCCTTTAAAGACCATTTTGTTAAATTTATTTTCTGACAAACCTCGGTTCGATTATCATTTACCGCCAACAGTTTTTTGTTGTTGTTGTTGTTTTTTATATATATTTATTAATTTATTTGTGTGGGGGTTAGGGGGAGGGGGGCACGCCAGAGAATGAGCAACGGAGGCTGTTGCTACGAGACTGGCCACGGCTTCTGGTATGTAGAGCATGAAATGTTAATTCCATAATTTAAAATTTACAACTATTTTTTTAGGTCAGGATAGGACAGGAGAGGACAGGGTAGGACAGGAGAGGACAGGATAGGACAGGTCAGTATAGGACAGGAGCGGGCAGGATAGGACAGGAGAGGACAGGGTAGGAGAGGATAGGACAGGACAGGGTAGGACAAGAGAGGTCAGGAGAGGACAGGGTAGGACAGGAGAGGATAGGATAGGTAGGACAGGGTAGGACAGGAACGGACAGGGTAGGACAGGGTAGGATTGGACAGGTTAGGATAGGACAGGTAGGATAGGGTAGGGTAGGATAGGATAGGACAGGATAGGATTGGACAGGGTAGGGTGGGATAGGATAGGATAGGACAGGGTAGGATAGGATAGGATAGGATTGAACAGGATAGGGTAGGTAGGATAGGATAGGACAGGATAGGGTAGGTACCCTGTCCAATCCTATCCTGTCCTATCCTAGGGTGGGATAGGATAAGATAGTTTATTCAACACGTATGAGCGAGGACCTCGTACAAACATAAAAGCGAAATTACTTCAATTTCAAACGTTCTCTAAAATCTCAGCAATATAAGTTTACCATCTTTAAGATCAATTTATATATAGTATTCGTCACTGCCTACGTTGGTACTCAGTCTCTACTTTTTAACCGATATTCTATACATCGTAACACACTGCCTATGTACGTTGTACTCTACTTTTATACTATTACTCTACGATTTATTCTTATATATAAAGAGCTTAACCACGGTTTTTGCTATATTTCGTTCTCTAACTCAATTCTGGCAACTCACCACTTTTAAGAGTAATATAATATAATTTATACTTTATATATACGTCTACAGATTTCTCAAACTTAACATGTATACGTTTGTAAAAACTACTAGCTTTGCGATTAATTGCCATTCGTGCATGGTTTTGTTTCGAGTTTAAACGTGGAATAGGAATGTGTGTCCAACACGCATTGTGCATGCATCATGTGTACGTTACCAGACCTGTGTGTGTTTTTGTGTTAAATGACGACAATGAATGATCGGAAATGTCCAATTTACTTAAACAATGACGTTAAATCCAGGTCAAGTCCTTCACCTTGTCGACGTTTCACATGACGTCTTACGATTCCCGAATTATATATAGGACGATTGGGAAGAAATATAGAAAACTGATTTTCTTTTACATATGAAGAATCTACCAGCCAAAAGAATTATATATATATATATTGGAGAAACTAGACTTCAGTTTTGAAGTATCAAATATAAGTACCATCATTCCACGACCTGCTCCCAACTTGAACATGTAGCTCAGTCGGTAGAGCGTCGGAGTAGTAAACCGAAGGTTACGGGTTCGAATCCCAGCCACGGTCGATTAAAGTTTTTCTCTACTCGGAGTAGCAGCTTAATATACTGGCTACTTTTTCTTTAGTCACGTTCAGTCAAACAAAGCCTGGTAGAGATATATTAAAGCTTGAATTACACCGGCTTTTTATTCGTTTGTTTTGCAATAATCCTAAGACATTGAGCGTGGGGAGAATTGAATGTAGTATTTATCAAAAAATCGCCTACGTCAAAATTCTAATGTTTTCCATTCTTCGTCAGATCCATTCTGATGATAACAGAGTCACACGCACTGTCCCACTCAGTGGGTGACCCACGTAAGACCTGAGGCAAAAATCATTTCAGGAAAATTGAACTTTTGCCAATAGAAAAAAAAAAAGACGAAGAAATACGACATTGTGGTAAAATCTATAGAGTATAATACGTGACGGTAATGTATATAATGTTGTCATATTGAAATGTTTGATAAAAGATTAAATTAAAGCTTCATGTTCTAACGCGGGATGACGTTTGCTTAGCTTTGAAAAGTTGTCAAAAACACTTTGGATCAAACACGGTTTTTCGTTCAATTCTGGAGTTGAAAATTCACACGTCAACGTTGAAATTCTTACGCAAAATATTATCTTTGTGTTGCTTATTACTATACGCGTTCTTAAAATCCCCGTCTGACACATGAGCAGGTGGTCGAAACAATATGAATAAACGTACGTTTCAAGCGAGCAGCTTGCGCTGAAGTATTGAATTAATTCACAAGAAACAAGATCGGAGAGGGAACAACTTGAAGAACCAAATATTCTCTTGTTTTACGTGCTAACATCCATATAGATATACATACAAATATATATATATATATATATATATAATAAGGTCTAATAATTTCACTTACCTACACCACACTTGTCACATAACACTATTTCATTTGGCTTCGAACTCGATCCGTCTTTACAAATAATGCACACAATGTCTGCGGTGGTTTCCGTCACTAAACACGAACAAGAAATATTTTGTACCGATTTCGTTCATAAATAAAAAAAGAACTAAACGCTGAAATAATTAACGTAAGGTTCTGCTTCACGACGTATAGCTGTTAGCAATTATATTCAGGTAGAACAATTGAAAATCCTTGACTGCATGAGCACATGGAACATATTTTCAAGACTTTCCACGTTTTGATCAAGTGACCAAAACTTTTTTATCATTGTTCATGTTTAATTCTAAAATAATAAAGTTGATAAAAACTAGGGCAAAGAACAAAAACCAACCACTGTGTATCTTGGAAATTGGACAATCGTCGATCGAGTCGTCATCGAATAGCAATGTACATGTCAGTCGGGAGCGATTAATATGAAGTATTTTTGCGTAGAAAAGTTTATCCGTCCATTCTGCCAACACCACATCGCCAATTGTGAATTGAAAGCCGTCCATTCTCTCGCCCAATCTGTAGCAGGCTGTCACATTTCCGCTTCTTCGACCACCGGTCTGCAGTAATTCCTTCCGCTGTGAGTAGTATGCGAAAACTATAGCAATTATCGGAGAGGGAATATATTGTAATCCTCGATGAACGTTTCTCAAAGCGGATTTCACTCTAGCCTCGCTCAGACGTTATGTAAACTTGATCAGTTTGTGACGTGTGAAAGGAAAAACCGCTTAAAGAAAACTCAAACCACGCTATCGAGGTCAAGACTTTCCTTAAAATACTCTTAGCTCTTACGTTTATAGTCTTAAGATTTGTGAACCCTTCTTCCGTGGATCCTACTCCATATTATTTACGTCAAAGCTCTATCCCCGCAAACAGTTCGTTTTTTTTATCCGACAATAAATGCGAAGACGTTGACATCAAGTCGAGTTCACAGGGGCATAACCGCTGACTGTGCCAGCAACCAATTATAAAAGTTTTTCCATATCAACACGTATCTGTGTCTGTTATCTGGTCTTTTGTTATGCTAAATTTTTGCACCTGTAATACACCCGTTTATAGCTCTTATCTTGACTTCAAATTGGCCAACACTCCTAGATTGTATTATAGAAAATGTTGATTGTCATTCTGCTTTCGTAATTTTTTTACGCTAGGCCCAGGGAGATTTTTTCAAGAGATATGTTAGTCCGTTGTGTTTCGTAGAAGCGTCTTTATTTGTGCGGTACTTTGCTTTGGATTCTGTTATATAGCGAGTTTGTTTGTCTTTATCTCGGCTGGTACCGTAAAGTCCCGAATAAAATAAAAATAAAGTCATTCTGTAAGAAACTACCAATGACGAAAATCTACTACGCTCTCGTTCCCCTCTCACATCCCTCCCTTTTTCTCTCCCTTTGTCTTTTTCATCTTTTCTTCCTCTTCCAAAGATTAAGACTGACTAAGTGGGGACAAGCAGTTTTTTCGCTATCATACAACTATCTTTAATATACGTCATCGAAGCTGCATAAGAGATAGCTCATGACGACAAATTCTATACTGCATATATTACATGTAAATAACCGTCACTGAACAGCAACCTGTTTGGTAACGCAGAACATACCCCATTTTAAATGAATTACATGCAATCCGATCTAACTAAATCATTCGTCGATAACTCTTCTTTTCTACTCTTGTTGAGTTTGGTCTGGTTTTGAAGGATTTTTATAATGCTGTAAGAAAAAGTGTTCGCATTTCTATATCTTAAAAGATACTCTTGGGAAAATTATGATGTACGCTGAGCAAAAGGAAGCGGCATTGGAAAAGAGAAGGTGTGATGTCGTTATTTGTGTTATTTATTATGTAGAATCGGCGCTTACGATCTGACGAACGAAGCACTTAACGAGTTGGACAGGTGTACCTTCCCAGCTAAACAACGTTGAACAATACAGCTGAGCAGGTGGAAATATTAATTAATTACGTCTCCTGTCAACAATATTTTTATTGAAAATGCTTACTAAAGTCGGCTTAAGTGGGCGACATGCAGATATCGCTTGAAGTCTATGTCTTGTGTTAGCCTCACACATGTCGGCTTTCCCACATTAAGTTGCAAACAGAAACACAGCTGCCTTGTGAGATTGAAAAGTTTAAGATGAACCGTCGACGTGTGTCATAAACAAGCTTATCACAAAAACATTTGTACTGCAGTAAATGTACAAAATGTATTCTAACGTTCAACTACAGGTTACACGGTCACTCCGGCAGGTTTTTTGAATATTTTACGAAGTACGATATTCGGAATTAAAATTAGTAACTAAGAACAGCGTTTCGTGGTTGGTGTTTAATTCTTTAAGCAAAGTTTTTTTTCTTCTTTCATTAGAATTGTCGAAACAGCTGCCCTTACAAACTCGTGGGCTAAATTAAATTCTCGCCTATAAATATATCTATATATTATAGTTCACAGCTCTGTTGCTTTTCGTGGTGTGTTGTAAAGGTGTTTTTTCCGTTAAAAAAACTGGAGTAATTTCACTAACAAAGACACCAAACAATTTCTATCCCTTTTCGAAGTAATTATCTTGTTAAATTTATTTCCGACCAAGGAAGTAATTACAGCAGGACGCTCGAAATTGTTCATAAGAAACTCCCACCAAGAATTTTGTTTGTGTATATATATATATATATATATATATATATATATATATATATATATATATATATATATATAGTACGCATATGTCTATATATATATATACTGTAGTATACATGTACTATACAATACATATGCGTACTATATATATACTATATATACATGTACTATACAATACATTTGCGTACTATATATATATATATATATGTATATACTCCGCTGCATGCATGTGTGTGATATATGTGTGTCTGCATGTGTGTCTGCATATATATATATATATATATATATACTATTACTGAGTATATATATACATATGCGTACTGTATATATATATATATATATAAACACCACAGCTATAGTGTGTCGGCTGCATCCGTCGGCATTGTCCAAATTCAAAATACAAATCGTAATCGTTCAAAGGTGTAGTGACGAAATATTCCTAAACGAGGTCTGATATTTTGAGCGATACGAACATAGATTGTACGTCATTAATTCAAATAAAGCGCACGTTATATTTATCGTCTCAAATACGTTTACAGGAAATCACTGAAGATTTGATAATGTAGGAGACCGCGATGTGCCTAGCTCACCCCTGTGGAGTTATTGTTAGTGCTAGATAATCTAATTGGACTGAATAGGGATTAAAGGCGAAAAGCCGGAAATCCAGTTAAATATATCAAACAAATCTTCCGAACCAAACACACATACATTTTACTTTACTGATGAAGGGTTCTGCTAAGAAACGTCAGTATTTCATTATCAAAACTATTCTCTGCAGTTCACCATCTTTTCACTTTGCTCTATCTAAAACACTGCCTACACAACACTCTAGTTTTTACTCTGATGAAGGACTCTGCTAAGAAACGTCAGTATTTCATTATCAAAACTATTCTCTGCAGTTCACCATCTTTTCACTTTGCTCTATCTAAAACACTGCCTACACAACACTCTAGTTTTTACTCTGATGAAGGACTCTGCTAAGAAACGTCAGTATTTCATTATCAAAACTATTCTCGGCAGTTCACCATCTTTTCACTTTGCTCTATCTAAAACACTGCCTACGCAACACTCTAGTTTTTACTCTGATGAAGGGCTCTGTTAGAAACGTCAGTATTTCATTATCAAAACTATTCTCGTAGTTCACCATCTTTTCACTTTGCTCTATCTAAAACACTGCCTACGCAACACTCTACTTTTTACTCTGATGAAGGGTTCTGCTAAGAAACGTCAGTATTTCATTATCAAAACTATTCTCGGCAGTTCACCATCTTTTCACTTTGCTCTATCTAAAACACTGCCTACGCAACACTCTACTTTTTACATGCATACATGTTTGTTTCTCATTTGTCATCAACAATTCCTTATCCAAAATCATCTCGTGTAAGCCATAATAAAATATAACCACGATTTTGTATGCCAGGGAAAAGGCATCACAAAAAATCATTTATTGTAAGGCCAACCTTATACTTATTACCTATGGTGCATGGTTTTATACTTAGAACTGCATGTTAGAAACATGATTTAGCCTCAGAGTAATTATATATTATATTATCTCTATTTTTATGTTATATATATTAACATGACCTATATATGTTTTTTATGTATTTTTATAAATAAGATAAGGTAAAATGAGTGGAATTTTTTTTATTAAAATGTAAACGAATTTTTGTCTCGACGCAATCAATTTAAGATTATTTTTCATTGTAAAGCAATACTTTGCCCCACACGAGCAGAATGTTCATTGTTCAGTTACCTTTGAAAACTGCGGCCTACGCTAGCAAAGCAGACGTAATAGCAAGTGTCCTTTATACAAACTATTACTTGTTTTCAACACATTCATGGAAAACTTCTATCATTAACATTTTTGAAAACATACTTAATGTATAAGTGATTGTACTTTGAATCCTAAGCACGCATGTAGACGCACCTTTACTAATTTTCTTTTAGTAGTATTTTACTCTGGGTAACGCCAGGAGATTTTACTCGTCAAGGGAAGACCCCTGGTAGTCAAGGAGTTGAAAAGCTATCTCAATGCTTACACTTTGGACCCCTAAGCACGCATGTAGACCTTTAGTATTTTACTCTGGCTAACGCCAGACGATTTTACTCTGGCTAACGCCAGACGATTTTACTCTGGTTAACGCCAGACGATTTTACTCTGGCTAACGCCAGACGATTTTACTCTGGTTAACGTCAGACGATTTTACTCTGTCTAACGCCAGACTATTTTACTCTGTCTAACACCAGACAATTTTACTCTGGTTAACGCCGGACGATTTTACTCTGGTTAACGCCAGACGATTTTACTCTGGTTAACGCCGGACGATTTTACTCTGGTTAACGCCAGACGATTTTACTCTGACTAACGCCAAACTATTTTACTCGTCAAGGGAAGACTTCTGGTAGTCAAGGAGTTAAACCAGATTTTTGAACTGACTCGATGAAAAAAACATTTATGCTCTATGGGAGAGAGAGAGTGGGAGGGCGGAGAGGCTCCGTGCTGACGTGTTCGCTTATTGTGAGTAAATAAGGCCAATTTACATTGCACGTGACACGCAAAAAGAGAAAATAAAATACGTGTCAGGTCAACATTCGAAGATGTAAACTCTATATCCCCAAGCATTCTTGTACTACTCTGCACTAGAAGAAGATGATCAAGCACAATTTTCATTACATCGTTGAACTGATATCTCAGTTATGTCAAAATATCGTATCTAAAAACATGTGTTTAGATGACGATTCAGTTTTCTAAATGTTTTTCATATAGGCACATACAGAAATTCATCTTTTAACTAATGGCATCTAATCACCGTTTGTGTTTTCAAAAACTCAATAAGGAACTTGCAAAATAATGTTTCCTATTTTCAGTTTACGAAATAACTTGAACAAAATAAAGTCATATACTAATACGTGAAAATACCGTTCCTTTCATATAATGTTACCAAAGTGTAAATTCTCCTTACTGCTTAAGGATGACGTATAATGACGTGTACCAGTGACGTGACCTCGCTATGTTTTCTTTGGAGCCAATCACATTGAATGGTGTTTCCAAAATGTTATTTTATAAATTCGTGTATTCGTACATAAACAAATAGTGTTTTTTTTATCAAGAGTAAATCTTCTAGCTAATGTCAATACTCTTGCCCACATGTTTTTTTATCATGAAAGAAAAAAGATAAAGTACTCATCGGCTTTATAAAGATTCACGGGTTTTTTTTCGCCGAACAACAAACGTATCGAAACGTCGTGCGGCGAAGGGTTAAACTCATGTACCGCACTCGCAGAAAATAGCTGAACTACACTAAACTAAACTAAACTAATGTTAATTTTATATATTTAAGCGCAAGAAACTCTAGAAGCTTAACGATATTACAGGAACTGATATTAAATAAATAGCGATATCAAATAAATTCCCAAGGCAGCCAGGTGAAGAATCAGACATAGTTTAACGCTACTCTGGCTTAAAAGTTTTTTGAACGTAGCTTTAAAAGTTACTGTTCATGCATGACCCAACGTTTCGACACTCCGATAGGAGTATAAATATGGGACCTGTGAGTGTCTTCACAATGATCACCCATGATGAAGACACTGGATCGGAGTGTCGAAACGTTGGGTCATGAACAGTAACTTTTTAAGCTACGTTCAAGAAACTTTTAAGTCAGAGTAGCGTTAAACTATGTCTGATAAACATAGATGACATTATCTGGAGGCCATATGTATGACTTTCCCCCCACTATATATTGCAAGTCGGCATTAGGCGGCAACTCTTGTTTCCAGTCGGCATTCTCCTGCAGTGGTACACTAACAGAAACTCACGATTACAATTCTTGTATAAAGTTGCTGTTTATATGTTAGATATTGGAGTTGCAAAACAATTTATGCATATAATATGAACCATATTTATTGATTAGTGCCGAAAAATTAAGATGATTGTACACTAGTCTTGTAAAAACATATATATATATATATATATATAAGTGAGTTTTGGTTCACGAAATGTTAGAGAGTGCTCAATACCATATATAGATAGAGCAAAATACAAAGTATAAAGTATAGTTTTACCTTGAAAGTCTTCGCTACCAGAGGTTTCACCCTAAACGGGATCATCAGGCGACTCCATCATCGCCTGATGATCCCGTTTAGGGTGAAACCTCTGGTAGCGAAGACTTTAAGGTAAAACTATACTTTTTACTTTGTATATATATATATATATATATATATATATATATATATATATACACAAACGTATATAACATATATATGCCCCGAAACGTTGAAAATAAAGTTATATATATATTTCTAAAATTCATTAATAATTCATGAGGAAAACACAAAGAAAAATCATAACCGTATCGTGGTTTTATATCTGATAAAATTTTCTCCTGATTTACATAAAATTTAGCTTTGATTTTCTCGCCTTAGACAACGTTATTTTTCAAAATTACTACGCCAACGAACTTACCAAATGGTGATCGTTTTTTAAGCCATTCAAAACACTCGCAGAACGTGTTTTAAATATAGTACATAACTACTTTGCCTATAGTATACGTAAGTTACCAACCTCTCCATAATTCTGGTCTGCAGTATTTCCTTCCCAAGTCAGAAAAATTTCTTAGAGTACGGTTTCCGTATGGTTGATATTGCCGTAAGAAGTGTGAACTGTGTACAGCAGTGCTTCTACAGTTATGTGTTAGAAAAACCTCCGAACAACTTCTACATGTCATTGTCCAAGCCTTAAGGAGTAGCTAGGCTAGTAAATGAGTCGCACTTTTTCACTTCAGTCAAAACACGACTTAAGTTTTAATTTTATGGTTCCAGCTGAAAAAACGTGCACTATGAAAAGAAATAGCTTACTATCAATAGAGTATTGAAATGGTTGATTCAAGGAAAGTGAGTTTCCTAACAATGTTTATACAGCTTCGTGGCCTCAGTTGAATTTATTTAAATTAGCTGACCTATTCCTAGTGTAATTTTTGGTTATCTCTTTAACAAGTCGTGATTTTGAATCAAGATCTTAATAGTAAAGATAATAAAGATTGTTCCATAATGGTTTTTATAACAATCAACTCAACTATCTGGGTGAGTTGTTTATAAATGCATTGAGACTTGTGATCTAAACGCTGCGTCCATGTGTATAAATATTCAGTCAAAAGTATACTGTTCCAATGTCAATTGTAGTTTAAATTGTAGACTTAAGGTCTAAATTAAGAGACACAGCTTTAGTTTTATAAATCTATTCTGTTTTATCCCAACGAGATTGACTTCTTTGTATGCAAAGCAGTCTTTATGTGAAAACCACAGCCGAGAACTTGAGAAAGTGAAATAGAATTTATACTTCAAAGAGGAATGTCATCCTGAAAAGCCCAAATACGATGACACTATTTTGAAAATCTAATATTTAATAATTAGAGAATGAGCTCAAGTTGTTTAATTGTTTTAGTATATAAACCATGCAACTAGTCGGGCAAACTATTATTTTAAAGAAACAAACTGAAACCTCAGCAAAATGCGAGATTTTAGGCATTATTCTGCATTTAAAACTTGACTCTTTTGCTAACTAGTGGTCTATCACCAACAGACAGTGAGTATAGCTCAGTCTATCAGAATGAAGCATTTGTAATACGGTCTACTAGTTGGTTTATACTAATAGTGTCATATATATACAGCGTGCCTAAAATCATGGCCAATGTTATATGTATAGAGTAACCAGAGTGAAAATCGTCTGGTGTTAGACAGAGTGAAAATCGTCTGGTGTTAGACAGAGTGAAAATCGTCTGGTGTTAGACAGAGTGAAAATCGTCTGGTGTTAGCCAGAGTGAAAATCGTCTGGTGTTAGACAGAGTGAAAATCGTCTGGTGTTAGACAGAGTGAAAATCGTCTGGTGTTAGCCAGAGTAAAATACTAAAGGTGTGTCTACATGCGTGCTTATAGGAGTCCAAAGGTTAAGCATTGAGATAGTTCGGTTAACCCCTTGACTATCAGGGGTATTCCCTTGACGAATAAAATCGTCTTGCGTTAGCCAGAGTAAAATACTAAAGGTGCATGCGTCTACATGCGGGCTTAGGAGTCAAAGGGCTAATGTATACTATTTAAAGTGTCGACAATTGCATTTATTCCTAATTCATCAATCTTTATCTTCATGCATGTTATTCAAGTTTAAATTTTATTGAACAACAGAGCTTTTCTGTACGACTGTACGTATATTATTCTTAGGAGTACCCGGCTCTGTCATGGCAGAAACAGGTTCGCAGCTCGCAGCTCGCATAGTAAAGTTTTTTTGTTTGTTTTTGCTGTACAAGCTGTCGTAAGTTAAACTCAGAGAAAAACTGAGAGCTCCAGACGGGACTCGAACCCACAACCTTCCGAATGCCAGCCAGACGCTCTCACCATTGAGCCACTGGAACTCAGATGGTTGACCAAGGTTGTTTTTCGATATTTGGAGCTCAGAGTTTTTCTCTGAATTTAACTTACGACAGCTTGTACAGCCAAAACAAACGAAGAAACTCTACCAATTTCAAGCTGAAAACAATACTATAAGAAAGATATAAACTTGTAGTGCTTGATTTTTCATTCTGAGTTCTTTTTAATTTCATACAAGTACTCACAGCAAGCTGAAAACCTGTTTCTGCCATATTAACTGGAAAAGAGGTTTAAAGCCCTAATCAAACGAGAACGCAAGTCATCGCAAGTTGGCAGTCACGCTATCTCAGCCAGCCGATCTGAATAGTTTCCCGAAAATATCATGTACCGTGACAAAGTTAAAACTTGTTTAAAACACTCATGAAACCTTTATTTTGTTAATTTGGGGAGTTCGACGACCGCCACAGAAATTATGACTGCCAACTTGCGATGACGTGCGTTCTCGTTTGATTAGGGCTTTAGTCCCCAGACCTTCCTTGCTCTTCAATCGCACGTGGAGGTTGTTATGACATTGCCATGACAACTGCATGTCAATGACGTAAGACTATCTATACTTCCGTTAAGCATTAAACGGGAACGTGGGCTCTGGGAACGAGATTGGCATCAAACATGTTATCTTAATTTTTTTTCATTCCAGACATTTAAAAAAATAACAAATTAAAATAACATCTATCAACTGTGATCTATCTTAAGGCTATTTGCAAATTAAGTATTATTTAACATATAGAAAAAATATCGATGATTCGTGACTCTGATTATTCAAATTGTAAGATATTTTTAGAAATAATTGTCGTCACGAGTAATTGTCGATCACGAGTCAGACTGCTTCATTCTAAATCTTTTGTGGAAATCTCATATTCGTTCGTGAAAATAGCTTTAAACATCTTTCAAATGTGTCATTTCCTTGTTGGTTTAGTCAGAATAAAACGGGAAATTACTTCTGATGTGTTATCTGAGCATCATTAAGTTTGAAAACAATGCTAATGTTAAGCCCTAATCAAACGAGAACGCAAGTCATCGCAAGTTGGCAGTCATGCACGCTATCTCAGCCAGCCGCTCTGAATAGTTTCCCGAAAATATCATGTACCGTGACAAAGTTAAAACTTGTTTAAAACACTCATGAAACCTTTATTTTGTTAATTTGGGTGTTCAAACGACCGCCACAGAAATTCTGACTGCCAACTTGCGATGACTTGCGTTCTCGTTTGATTAGGGCTTTAGTACTTGATACAAACACCTCGAGAGGAAACGGCGTCTATAAGCATGCATGCAATGCACTCTAGTTTAAATTTTCTCAAAGCGTAAATGATATACATCATAGGGAGATTAAGCAAGCTATAGGACGATGACGGCAATCTAAAGTTCAGAGCAGAAACCACGAATCATTTTATACGTATGGTATTAAATACTTAAAGTATGTTTTTTGACATTCAAGATTAAGCTTTGTTTGAAGTCATACTCAACGAACAGGTTTTACCGTTTCAACAGTAGGGACCTTACGATGCTAGGAGGACGACGGCGGTTGAAAAGCAACATAAACTTTATAATTGAAAAAAGTCACGGATAACTGACTATAATATTTGATATTTGAAGCTAGTTTAATGACTTCCAAAACGCTCCAGTATTGCTAAAATGATTGTAGTGTCAGTATTGAAGTAAATCTTAAGCAACAGTTCTCATATTTTGGCCGTTGACGTCGTCCTGAAGACGTGAAAATGCTCTTAGGGGCCAATTACATGAGCCGGGCTAGCCGGGCTAACCGGGATGACTCGTGTCACGAAATTCTTTCCTCGGCCACAAAAGGAGATTTTAATCAACGTTAGGACTAGTTTACATCTAAACTAAACCAATTCTTCTTTGTACATTTAGTTTATGCGAGTTTCAAAACCACAGTACGATGTAAACAGCCCCTAAGTGGCGTTGTAGAAAGAACGAGGACGGTGTTGAGATTACTCTAGGGACGAAAAATTATTCATTCTCTTTGTTTTGCAACTACAGTAGAATTATTTTGTTTAAAAGACGTCGTCGTTGAAGTTGCCGTCGCACATCGTAAGGTCCCTAGTAACGTCGTCCTGAAGACGTGAAAATGATCTGAATAACGTTGTATGTAGAATGGGGACGCCGTTAGGATTACTCTTGGGACTAAAATTATTCATTTTCTTTGTTGTGTGAGAGAAATTCTCATTGTATTAAGGACGTTGTCCTTGACGTTCGCATTGTAGTTGTTTAAGCTCGCTCTAATATTGGAATGCGACGACTCCGCCCAATAACCTGAGAAGATCTGACCCCGTCTCAGCACCAAGTTCGTTACCCCGAGGTGGGGGTGTACTCCGATAAATTACCTACACAGGGATGTGCCGTTGGATCGAGAAGGCATGGTTTTTGCCATTCCTATAACTGGAACAGGGTATATTAATAACTCTTTTAGTCTGGAACATGGTCTGGGTTTTTTATAGCGCCAGTTATTTGGTTTGGCACAGTTTCCCCCCCATTTTCTCTGCACGAAACATGCTCTATACCCTGAATTCCAAGGAGCACCCCCCCCCCGGAGCTGAAGACATTTCGTTACAGAAGAGATTCATGACATGCAGTCTAGAGTATAAGTGCAAAGAAATGTTCCGTTTGTGTTTTTCCCAAGGATGATTTTTAAATTAAAGTAGCTCCATGCATGGAGTTCGGTATCTATATACACTCCTAGACGGAGTTGGGCCATTTCACTATACTTCTCTACATGTAATTGTTGTTTTTAATACTTGCAACATGCCAGAACAGAACCTCAAACGAACAACTGACAAGACTCTTGTCACCAAGATGGTTTATACAGGCTGCATATATCCCGATTCGCTGCACGACTGCATGTATATATATAGCTATATGGTTATATAAATACATAGTACATATATGATCTACATCGGAAAATAATGTATTAGACAACATACAAACATATTAGCCTTATCATAACCTGAATAAACTAGGAAAATAAATCAGAGTAAGACAATATACGATACTGAGTATATATAGATAAGATTTCGCATTAATATATCTGCATATTATTCAAGACTATTATATATACAAATTAATCCAATCGCGGTTGGTCTGGTATCGTCAGAAATATGAAAGCAGTTACCTGAATCCGTGTTACAAGCCAGAGAAGAATAGGTCCTGGTGTGGACAAGTTTTTCAGTGTTTATCTTTCGTTTCTGTGTAAATTCCTGCCATGCATGCATTGAACAAGGAGCTGACGTGTGTCTATAGCTACTGACCTTGGATGGACCGTGAACCCGACTTAATCATTCTTTATACTGTACTAGTGTAAGTTCCTGAGACTCTCGGTCTATCATTATTTTTATACATCTTTCTCAAGTCTCACGAAGATAAGGAACAACAAGTCAACATAGATACCAGAGTTGACAGCCACTTTGCTTCAGAGGTCAAGCACTTGATTACAGTTTCCTGTTTTAATATAACTTTATAAGGCTTCTGGCATCGGGGTATGAATAAGCATTGAAGCAGAGCTGGTTTAGCGTGGATTGCAACCTTTGGAGCAAACGTATACCTTTATTGGAAGAAGAATGGTGCAAAACGAGGCTATTATTATGGTGGCGCTGTGCATATGTATACACTCAACGGTATGCGACGATAATCCTTATGGTGGTGAAAACAAGGAAGATGCAGACAAAAACAAAGCAAGCCAATACTTCCTCTTTTGAGAGTAATTTATGGCGAGATTCATTATTCAAGATAATTATACGTGTATATATAATTAACCTAGCTTTCTATATTCAGCTAAGAAGTCTCCTTTTTCTGCTACGTAATATAAATTTAGTTTTTTATTTTTAGTTTTTTTATTATTTTAATTGTTCTTGAAATACAGACTTTGCGGAGAAGATCACCGCGAGCTTGAGAAAAAGGCCAGAAAGAGGGCAGTTTTAATATTAATTTACCAACGCCTACTGCAGGCCTTTTAGCATGTACTGCATACCAAGGTTTTGTTCAACAAATCTACTTATAATATATTCTTGGTGCTGGTCCAACAAGGAAAAACGTAAAATGATTTTACACTGAAGATAATGCTGCATGACGTTTAAATTTCTTGTTCTGCGTCTATATTCTATATCTTATGTATATACAATTTCATAGAAATTATTGCCACAAGAAATAGCATGGGCAGATAAACGCAAAAGGGCTTTTACAAGACAATTCTCCATTAATTATTAGTAACAATTAAAATATAATATGTAATTGTTCGTGGGGTAATATTACACAATCCATGCTATATTATCAAGGCTCTGTCACATCTATCTTAAAAATGTTTTTGCTTCAATTTTTGTTGTCCTCCGTATATGGCCTGGAAAAATACGTATGTCAGAATTTGCGAGGCTCCCTTTTTGCTTGTTGGACATTTTACTCATTTCCAATCTTTTTCTTAAAAGTTTCAAAATTTAGAATTCAAGTAACTCGGCGACAAAAAGACATGCATTTGGTATTTCAAACTTTGCCAAGTGCTAAATTATTAATGTATATCTTCTGTAATCTGAGCCAAAATTCGCTGTTCACTGAACATTGAACTGACCAAAAAAAAAACAGAGAAAAAGAGACAAAAGAGAAAATAAAAAACAAACCCCTACATGCAGAAACCTAACAAAGGCAAGAAGACTTGATGGTAGAGTTTACAATTCTTTTTCCGTAACTTTGCCGCGTAAGCCAAATAATAATACATAAATTATATGCAGTTAGCTAGAGCTGTTCATATGAGGTGGGCTCGTCCTGTTACCGGGCTGTCACGAAAATCTTATTACGGCTATTTGAGAAATGCAGAATGACATGTCATGCACAAAACAAAATTGCCTTCGTTTTTCTGTACGTATAACACACAGGGTATTCTAATTATTTTTTGCAGTCATAGAAAGATTTTCGTGGCAAAATCAGCCCGGTAACCGTGCTAGGTAACCGTGCTAGGTAACCGTGCTAGGCCACTTCATATATGAACATAAAAGTAGCGTGCTGCGTAGGCAGTATAGAAACAACAATCGAAATAACGTTTCTCTCTGACGAAGGGCCTTCGCTCGAAACGTTAGACTCCTACGTTCTCTGTTTCGGCAGTACATCTATAACCTTACTATATTTCATATATGAACAGCCCCGCAGTTCAGACGCCATAAAGCCGGTTTTTCACTAGGCGATTTTTTCGCGTGAAGCGACTTTCTTTTGTTCGAATTCAATAGATTTCTGATTAGTTCCAGCTCAGAGCGCATGAGACAAAAGTGGAAAACCGGCTTAAAGGCGGTTTTCCACTGGCGAATTTTGTCGCGCAAAGCGACCTTTCCCTTTTGTCTTTAATACAAGCTCTCAAGTGCAACTAATTAGAAATCTATACATCGTTTTCACTCACGTGATCGGTGGCCCCATTTGGGTGGTGAAACAATACGAAATATTTGAATAAGAAAGAGCTAATTCCCATACCGTACACCAATATGGCCGCCATTTCATTGTTTTGGTACACCAATATGGCCGCCGTGACGTCAGATGAAAACGATCTATAGACCATATTCATGAATGGCCGTGGAATTAATATTCTTTTATGTGCATATAAATTAGCCCCTCTGAACTCGTTTTCATGTGTGAAATTCAAAAGAATCTTTACTCTTAAACGAGGTCAAGTATGCACATAAAAGGATTTTAAATCGTCGGCTATTTATGAATAATGTCTATTCCATGCAATCTATTCAATTTAGACAATAGAAATGTCGCCTCGCGCGACAAAATTTGGAAAAGCGGCTTAAGAATCGTGAAAGAAGTAATATAAAATCAAAATATAGTAAGGTTAGATATATACTGCCGAAACAGAGAACGCAGGAATCTAAAATCACACGCATGTTTGGCGAATTATTTACATCACTTATATGTAAAGCATGCATGAATGAAAACCAAACCACAGGACTATAGTACTTAATTAATTTTTTCGCGTTGTTTTTTTTATTAATATTTTCCCCCTCTATAAGGATTATAATTGGTTTTTCTTATCCCGATTTACAAGTCATAACGAGAATCATTGATTTTCTGTAACGAGGCATTCGCCAAAAGTAAACAAACGGATTAAAAATATAATTCATAATATAAGCTTCAAATAGCGTGTCGGGTAGGACAATATTCTGAAAAATATCAAGAAACATTAAAACCGCAAAAGGAACCACTGTCACAGAATAATTATCATTAAACATAACGTCACTATCACCAATGTAACGACAAACCTCTTGTGAACGAACTCGATTGGCATTACTACTTCCTTCGAGTTCCCGTAAATTGATTTCAACCTTACGTCTCAACGAACGTACTGTTTTGATATTACATATTAAACAAAATAAGACAAATACTGAATACGTTAATAAAGTGTAAAATTTGACTGTTTTGAAACCTACAATCTTTCTTGTAAGACAATAGTTAATCCCAACAATCCTAGTGATATGAAAACTCCATATCGTGAAACTCAAGCCATAAAGTATTCTAGTTGTGAAGCGGACACGATAAACGATTGGTTTCGTAACGCAAAAATATCGCTCGACGGCAAGACACCCGATGATCAGGTCCGAAGAAAAGTACTGCATTTGTACGAATGAACTCCACTGTCTGTTGATCTCCACTCAGAAGAAGAATTCGGAATATAAACTGGCCCGAACACGACTCCAAATCACCCAGTGCTAGATTAGCAATGAGATACGATGAAGGATTTCTGAAAATATTCAAAAGATCCTTGATCATACAGTTAATAGAAACAAATTAGAAAGTGTTCCAATGAGCGCCAGGATTCCAATTACTGACGAGTCTTTCATTTTAACATTCGCTGATCCTTTCTCTGTGAAACGTCCAAAGAGAAGAAGTGAAACAGCTGAATTACTTAATGGAACGCACAACTTAAAGTAATTTAACATTCTGCAGTCTTTAATTGACTTAATTTCCTTTCGAAAAACAAAGTGTCAAGCAAATGAGCGCAACTTAATGATAAAAACATATAAAGAACATATTGCATTCTGGCGAGAAATAATGATTATATACTTGATTGGCAATTCATACGAGACGTGTCTTATTTAAGATTTTTTTTATAGATTTTGTTGCAAATAAGTAGTAGGCATAGCAACGTCCCTAGCAACCAAAGTTTTCCACGAAACTGGATTTGACAACATAGGACATGGCAGAAGCTATTATCAGTCTATAATGGTAGTTGAAAAACTTGAAATCCGTAGTATCATATTGGGTTGTTATCTTGTTTAAGCAATGGGCATCCTTGCTCCAACTATGCTGATCTCTGCACACACTGCGTTGCTGTCAACTGTGAGCATACTCTGAACAATATACCTCAACGGCAGTCTCGTTGTGACGTCAAAGACGGATTAATCAGAGATCCTTTCCAGAATCCATAAATCAAGCTTTGCGCCGAATGACGAGAACAGTCAGGTCCGCGTGTTCTCGCGTAGGTTCACGTGTTCTCATCGTATGTTTTACGTATCCTCTTCGTGGTTTTACGTGTCCTCTTCGTGGTTTCACGTGTTCTCATCGTAGCTTTACGTGTTCTCATCATTGTTTTACGTGTCCTCTTCGTGGCTTCACGTGTTCTCATGGTAGGTTAACGTGCTTTCATCGTAAGTTCACGTGTAGTCCCTACCGAGCCAATACTGGTCTTCTTCGTGCAGGTGCCTTCTCAGTCGCTCTCAACGACACTAAGGAGTTCACGGAACGATCATTTCCAAGAACTGAGGTACGGTAACGACCGGAATGTTTTGCACGTGAGCTTTCAACCTCAAGTTGCGATCTTCTGTTAGAAGAACCACTTTACGTCTGATGGTGAATGGTTGGTCGGCTATCGAGAGAAATATAAGTTAGTACTATGTTAAAATACTCATTAATAATTCATGACGAAAATTCAAAAGAAATCAATACCGCGTAGCAGTCGTTGTAAATCGGATACAGCATCGTCCTGATTTACATAAACTTTAGCTTCGATTTTCTCGGCTAAAACAGACTGTATCCCCCAAATAGTTGGTGAACTTGATTACTTAGATGCATTTGTATTTTAAGAAAGATACAGCATTCGCATCCGAGCTGTATCTGATTTACTACAGCTCGCTTGCAGCCCG
This sequence comes from Paragorgia papillata, assembly GCA_035771165.1. NCBI lineage: Eukaryota > Metazoa > Cnidaria > Anthozoa > Scleralcyonacea > Coralliidae > Paragorgia > Paragorgia papillata. Next base: position 1,428,256 of record JAWNZC010000002.1, on the reverse strand, counting down.
CTTGCAGCTCGCCTTGTAAATCAGATACAGCTCGGCTACTCATGCTGTATCTATTACTTACAATATGAACGGCCTGTGTTCTATCGGATATACAAACTCGAGCTGAATATATGCTAGAGGTTGTATGTCCGATTCAACACAGACCCGACTGATTCATATTTCATAAATTCGCAAATAAAGTGCTTGTGATACGAATGGATGTACACGTTCGTATTCGTCGATAATCTTAAAGATAGGAATGATTTTTGGTGAGAAAATCGAACGAAAAGTTTACGTAAATCCGTCATGTTACGTCATGTAACATAATAATAATAGACCTATTTTGTAATATAATATAATAATTGCAATATAATGTAATATAATAGACCTATTAGGTCCGTCTATTATTTCTATGCTCATGTCACAAGAAGTCACATCACTGAAAAGAAACAAGATTTCACCTGAAGCAAGTTTATTGACGACATCCATTTTTGCGTCACAATAATGAGTGCAGCAATTTAAAATCACGTCATCATTGATGCCCTGAAAAAGAAAGAGGAATCATTGAAGGAGGATATATAAGTCGCGAAAAGAGCATTTCTAAAGCGAAAAGGCGGTGAATTGGCGAGATTTTTTTAGCAACTACAAACTGACGTTTCGAGCAGAATCCTTCATCAGAGAGGAAACGAGTTTATCATGTTTTATTGTGATGAATAAAGAGTACGCGAACATGCACTGTGTCCTCCACGACTCACCCGTCCTTCAGTTGGTTCTTCACTTCTAAATGCAATGGTACTGAGCACGGAACCTTTGCTTGTAAGAGCTAACATCTGGGAATCACCAAGACTGAATCGATACTCCAGAAAATCAATAGCTGCCCTGCAATAGTCAACACAAGAAAAGTAAATACAATTTGGGACTACAGTACTTCCGTATATTTAAGAAATGGTTCAGGGTTTGGTCCATCAAGTTATGGATGCACGCGGGAAGTTCGGAGAGCAAGAAAAAAGCGTAAGAGTTGGTCGAGGCGTAGCCGAGAAGCTGTCCAACTTCCCAAGTGCATCTATAACTCAATGGAGCACGTCAAACCATGAACCATTTCTTTTATAACAGAGAATCAGACACAAAACAACGGAAAACAATATTTATTTCGCTGATTAAAAACGAGTTTCTCATTACGTTTAAAATTACCGTGCTCCATATATTACATCTATGTTATAAAGCTGTATTCTAAAGTCGATATTCCAACAGTCATATAACTAAATATATTCTAGTTATAGGACTTTGGTATTGACACACAATACCTTGAACAATCTGCTACATAGTTTGCACGTTGTTGTTGCTGATGATGAACAGCTGACGCCCCCTTGGCTAAACCATCCAGTTCATTTATCACTGTGAAAAATCGAGAAAAATCGTGATTGAAGTCATGGCTATTGAGAAGGGCACACAATAAGGTTGTTGGGACGCGGGATAACGATTAATTTGATGACAAGAAATGGGATACAGAAGAGAAAATGGACGAGGTTCGGGAATTTCATAACGGGACACGAGACCTTAGAAATTTTTGCTGTCATGATTCGGGAAGTAAGGAGAATAAAAGGAGAATTGAACAACGGAATTTGGGATTTCTAAATAACGAAGACATTGGTCAGGATTGGATCAGCTAAGTTGAGCTAACCAAAGCTGTGAGGATTATAGGAAGGGTAGGAAATATTGAGGCGCGATTTTGGATTTAAGAAGCCTATTGTGGCCCTCTGATAAGTGTCTTATACACTTTCTGCTGACTCACCTACAAGAGGTATAACAATAGTGAAGTCCCTTGACTCGACAATGTACTGCAGATCCGACAGATGATCAATAAAACAATTCGTATCTGGGACCAGATATTGTGGATTGATTTCCAGAACTAACGTCGGCTTACTCGAATGTTCAACTAATACAGCCTGAAAAATAAACCGAACTTTTTATTAAAACGGTGCGTTTACGACCACAGTAGTATTTGGGAAGCAGGTACATATCTCTACGTAGAATAACGTTATATATCAATGTAGCCAGCAAAGCAAGTTTTGCTTTAGCCTCAAGACGTCTGCGAGGCTTAAGGTTACTGTAACCGATTATCCAAAAAGTTAGAAAACATAAAGGCTACTGCATCACACCGTACTTTGGCATCTTTCTCTCTTTGCTTCTGGTTTAAAATTTCTTTAGTAAGAGCATCTTTCTTAGCCTATGAAAATTTTTTTAACAGAATCATGGTCAGTGAACTGTAATCTATTGGTTTTAATTAAACAGGCAAAACACCTGAATTTTGTTGGATAATCCAACAGCGTATTACTTTAATCATACCTTTAGTTCTTTTACAGGATTTACCAGCTCTGTGCTACAAAACAGAATAGAAAGAGTCAACTCGATAAACTCGACATTTGTCGTAGTGTTGTTGTTGCTGTTGCTGCTACTGCTGTTGCTATTGTTGTTGTTGTTGTAGCTGCTGCTGCTATTGTTGTTGTTATTGTTGCTACTTGCTGCTGTTGCTGCTGTTGTTGCTGTCGTAATTGTTGTTGTTGTTGCCTTTACTCTTCCCTACTCACTCAGAGTCGAAATCTTCAACACTCTCTACGATAACATCATCATCAATATCCTCCTGCAAATAAAGTTTATTCTATTAAAGATTTATTCAGGAACCATTTTAGGTTGGGCAGGCGAAGCTAAAACTAAGTCGTATAGATTTCCAACCTCGTTTATTTCATCGATGTACTCTCTGTCGTCAGTTCCGTCTGTTACCATGGTTACAGTAACCTTGGTGATGTAGTGCTGATGAGAACTTTCATCATATCTCAAAGGCAAGTCTTCAAATTCACAAAGAAATTTCGCAATGACTTGGATAGCTTCAATCCTGAGTTTCTTGCAAGCCAGCTCCTGAGAGATAAACATACATTTCCAAAATAAGATTATATATAGGTATCCTGTATTGTATTGCATTGCACTGTACTGTACAGTACACTACTGTACTGTACTGTACTGTTCTGTACTGCGTTGCGTTGCATTGCGTTGCATTGTATTGTATTGTATTGTATTGTATGTATTGTATTGTATTGTATTGTATTGTATTGTATTGTATTGTATTGTATTGTATTGTATTGTATTGTATTGTATTGTATTGTATTGTATTGTATTGTATTGTGTATCCCATTTCAAACCCATTTCAAATCTTGAGTAAAAAGAATTGCATGTTAAAGAAAGGAGGTCACATACCTTGTCTGAAATAGATTCTATTTTAGCGCGCGGTTTTGATGCTTGTGCCAAAATCTTAAATCCATTAAGATGATCATCTTCGGCCAATGTTATAATCGAATCACCTGTGCAATAATAATTTTACAGAAATATATTTAAAAATATTTATGGCTGAGCTTGTAACTGTAACTTAGTTTATTCATGCATAAATTATCTTTGATGTGCCGCGGTTAATATATAGGTTATTGACCTTGCATATTAAATGACCTACTATATCGCTTTAAAACTACGTCTAGAATACCATTTTTTTGTTAAATAACGACAAATATCGTCTGTGTCATGAATAAACTAAGTCGGTTAGTGACCTTAACCTCGGTCACTACGCTGGTTATTACCCTCGGACCTGCGGCCCTCGGGGTTAATAACCAGCGTAGTGACCTCGGTTTCGGTCACTAACCTACTGTATACTTCTCACTCCAGAGAATAAAAAAACCCAGAGTTTTTAACGGAGTTACGTGACCGCTGAAGAACTGGTCGCTTACGAGAATCCGAGAATGATCGCAAGAGCTTTGCCTTTGGAAAATTGAGATTTAGATAATCCATTTTAGATTTTAAAATGTACCTTGTGCAACATCGCTTAACCCGTCCATCACGTACACTTGACTTAGGCTGTTCAGAAGAACAGAAACAGAACTCCAAAATTCTTCCTTAATGCTAAAAGAAAACAATATAACAGTACATCATAAGGATAATTTTGTCATTTGCTGTCAGTTGTACGGAGAAGGACATACCACAAGCATTCTCTCTAAAAGCAAGCATCATTGTTTTTCCTCACAATTGTTTTTCACTCGCATTGTTTGTTGTGGAACAACTTTATCTTTTTACTCTTTACGCCAGACCTTTTTACTCTTCAAGAGGAAGACATCTGGGGAAGTCATGCATGAGATTAAGGTTAAGCCCTCTCTCTATCAATCACACCCTCTTCGGAAGACAAATGTTATGCACTTTAATTTAAAGTGCCTATATCATGATTGGGGATTTTACATATTTAGGATATTTGGAACCTTCTGAGAAGATTTGTAATATATCTTCCTTTTCTAAAATTTCATCTTCATGGACTTTTTTGCTGTTAAAGTTGACCGAAGTGACGTCAGAGCAGGAAACTGTAAAGACAAATTCCTGCGTAGACGTCACTTCCGTCAACTTTAAAAGCGAAGAAGTTCATGAAGATGTAATCTTAGAAAAGGAAGATATATTACAAATCTTCTCAGAAGGGTCCAAATATCCTAAATATGTAAAATCCCCAATAATGATATAAGCACTTAAAAAAAAACGGGGCTTACTTTCCACAAATATATTTTAGATCAAGCTCTGAGAAAATTGTGTGTCAAAATATCTTTCATACCTGACAGAAGACGATCTTAGTACAGTAATACTGTTCCGCATCCAATCAAACCACACTTTTATTGCTGGAAGATAGTTGGCTAAAATGACTTGCTTAACATCATCACCTGTAGACATAGAGTAAAACTATGGATTGACATGCAACCAACAAAACCACGTCTAATCCAATGAAAAGCAGGAACGTTTGGCAAATCCGTATTTCTTTTTGGGCTCCGAGAAACACATATTAAGTATAGTAGTTAACATATGAGCGGCCTATCTTTATGTACTATTTAAAACACGTTCTGCGAGTGTTTTGAATGGCTTAAAAAACGATCACCATTTGGTAAGTTCGTTGGCGTAGTAATTTTGAAAAATAACGTTGTCTAAGGCGAGAAAATCAAAGCTAAAGTTTATGTAAATCAGGAGAAAATTTTATCAGATATAAAAGCATCCACGTATTGTTCTGATTTATTCTATAAAAAAATGTGTTTTCCTCATGAATTATTAATGAGTTTTTTAAGTAATATTTATCAAATTCATTAACAATTCATGACGAAAATTCAAAAGAAATGAATGTTTATAATCAGCATCTTTAAATACGGATAAAACATTGATTAATGAAACATGAATGTTTTATCAAAGTTAATAGGCACTAGTTCCTCAAATTCAGCTTGTTCTGAGTTAAAATGATCTTATTTAACCTTTTCTACGACAGTGTTCATCATTTACACTTACAATTTGATAAGTAATAGTTAAAATATTCGCGTCCGATCTTTATGGGCATCTACAACGGCTCGCCATTGTAAATGCCCATAAAGATCGGCCGCTCATATTTTAACTATTACTTAAAACACGAGCACAAGTGTTTTATCAGATTTAAAACACGAGGCGATAACCGAATATTTTAGTAATAGAGAAAACACGTTTTGCGAATGTTTTGATTATAGCTTCAAAAACGATCCATTTGGTATACGTTCATTGGCGTAGTAATTTTGAAAAACAAGACCGGTCAGTCCGGTTAAACGGAACACGATTCGTTTGAGACCTGGGATGGTCTGACTGGAAAATTTGGTCCTAATCAAAAGCAAGTCCATTCTGGCCGGACTGATCGGTCTAACCTTGTCAATTGGAAAGCGCCCTAAGAAAATCAAAGCTAAAGTTTATGTATAAATCAGGAGGATTTTTGATCGTTTTTCCTTTGTGTTTTCCTCATGGATTATTAATGAGTTTTTGAAGAAATTATAAAATACTTCTCGGTATTATATAAAGTCAACTCGTTGAATAAAAATACCTGAGGAATTCTCGTCGTTAGATTGTTGTAGTAGAATTTCTGTGGTAGTCTTACACAAACATTGAAACATATCAGAACCCAAATTAATGGCAAGATCCAACGGTGTCCCTTCAAACACCTGTCCAAAATCTGTTGAGATTAAAAAAGACGTTGAAGCAATGTACAAATTCTGGATCATGTCAAAACATTTGACTAATTGTTACCTTCATTGGACATGTTTTCGACTTCAAAGATATTGATGGCCATAATTTCTACAAGTCGTTTCATTCCTACCGCTGAACATGTTGGGTGTCGCAGTAGAGTTCGAAATAGGCCAAGAACTTTGCGATGGTTGTCAGAAAAATGATCAATCCTACAAAAAAACATAGCATGCTCATTCCTATATTACATAAGCTAGTAGACTTGCTTGACAATAAATCTTGAATATAAAACTCTTCTATCTTACCCTATTTTAGAGTAAAGCATTGCATGGCAGCACAGGTAGAAAATTTCAAATTGCTTGTTGATCTGAAAGAAATAATAGAATCTGTAGCCTACTATTAAATGTCTGTCTGTCTGTCTGTCTGTCTGTCTGTCTGTCTGTCTGTCTGTCTGTCTGTCTGTCTGTCTGTCTGTCTGTCTGTCTGTCTGTCTGTCTGTCTGTCTGTCTGTCTGTCTGTCTGTCTGTCTGTCTGTCTGTCTGTCTGTCTGTCTGTCTGTCTGTCTGTCTGTCTGTCTGTCTGTCTGTCTGTCTGTCTGTCTGTCTGTCTGTCTGTCTGTCTGTCTGTCTGTCTGTCTGTCTGTCTGTCTGTCTGTCTGTCTGTCTGTCTGTCTGTCTGTCTGTCTGTCTGTCTGTCTGTCTGTCTGTCTGTCTGTCTGTCTGTCTGTCTGTCTGTCTGTCTGTCTGTCTGTCTGTCTGTTATGAAGTGTCATTCCTATGCTTGCCGTTTCAACGATAAATTTTGGGACGACAGTGGGCACCTCATTCAACGAGATTTTAACGTTTGGTTTCTCTTGTTTTTCATTGCTTTCCTGTTCAGTATTTCCTCCTTTCACAAGACCACCAGGTGTGTACAAGAACTCTTGACGAACTCCTCCACGATAGAACACCCATAATTCATGCCTACAATATTGATAAAATAGTCAGTATTATTGAATAAGTACTGAGATCTTCGGCGCAAGTAACGTCAGACAATTTACTTGTAACTGTGGTAATGCAGTACAGTATTTATCAGTATAGTATTTTTAGTACTTCAACAATTCAAGTCATCTTTACCGTCCTTCTCCCATGCTTTTCTTGTCATTCATCAATCCAGTGTTCTCTCTGCCTTCACTTCTACATCTTCGACGACCACGTCTCATGTCGTTTCGTCGTCCATTTTCTGTTCCATTTGCCAGCTTCTGTTTGTATTGAAGTGCACCATCCATTTCCTGTGCACGAACATGTAACTCGTACGCCTAACATGATAGAAATGTATTACTGTTTACTTGTTTTACAGACTTTAAACTTTACGGACTTTTATTATTCAACTCGGGCTAATGCCAGATGATTTTACTCTAACACTGGATAATTTTAAACTTGTCATGGGGAGACATCTCAGCAAGCTGTGTTAGCCTGATTTAACACTTATTTTGCATCTGTTTGTTTGTTTATGTATCTGCCTGCCTGCCTGCCTGCCTGCCTGCCTGCCTGCCTGTCTGTCTGTCTGTCTGTCTGTCTGTCTGTCTGTCTGTCTGTCTGTCTGTCTGTCTGTCTGTCTGTCTGTCTGTCTGTCTGTCTGTCTGTCTGTCTGTCTGTCTGTCTGTCTGTCTGTCTGTCTGTCTGTCTGTCTGTCTGTCTGTCTATCCATCTGTCTGTCTGTCTGTCTATCCATCTGTCTGTCTGTTTCTGTGTGTGCCTATCTGTCCATCTGTCTACATGTATGTTGTTCTTTCTTTCCTTCTCTCATTCATTTGTTCAGAATTCATTCATTCTTTCTTTCTAACCTTTCTCTGAACATCATCATATATTGCGTGTAGTTTTTCTCTTGCTGTCATAATGGGGCTACTAACAGTAAGACTCCTAATGTAGTAATACACAGCGTCCAATCTACGTTTGGCGTAAACAGCAATGACAGCAAGCTGATTGTAAGGCTTGCCATTCCTAGGAGCAATCTTGCTGGCCTTGAGGTAGCATGAACGAGCTGCACTCCATTCCTTGACAGACAAGAGTTGTTGTTTGTAGCGTTCAATGTCACCAAGAAAAATCATGAAATGATGACAACATAATAAAGCCATCTTCAGCTAGAAGAGGTAAAATTGAAAATAAGCAATGATTATATACAGTAACAAATCTCAATATTAACCCATTTCTACGAGGCAGCCAAAAACAGTCCCTTTATTGTTTTACTCTGTCTAATGCCAGATGATTTTACTCATCAAAGGGAGAACCCTCAGACATCCTAGACAGCAATGGGTTATATAGCCTATACAATGAGCAAAGCTTACCAAACGATTACAACCATCATATTTAGTTGGTTTCTCCAAGAAGCTCTTCAGAAGAAAACCTTGTTCCTTTTCTAGACTTGATATCATGCCAGAAATAAAACTACTTGCTGAATCTAAAAAGCCTTGTAAAATACTGGATATTTTTGTTCCCATTCCATCACCAACACCATCGTAATCTTGGTTATCTTTCTGCAAACCTCGTACTCGTTCAATAATCTGATAAAACCCACTTCTCCATAAAATGTGGTAGACCTCCTTAGTCGTAAAGAAATATAGATCTGTTAGCATAATAGATTTACATTTCTCTTGAATTTCATTGCTAAGGTTTGTTATATGACCTAGCTGTTCTTCAGAAGATAATCGACGTGACAACAAATTATCAATATCTCCTTCCAGATAACCAATGTCAGTAAACAAACTCTCAGCTTTCTTCCGTTGTATCTTTTTCAACTTTTGCTGGCTGTCTTCCAATGATTTGCCTTCTCTTAAGCATTGGCTATCTCCACTGCTGTCTGCACTGTGGTCTCTTTTACTGCTCCCAACATGAAGCTCACCCATCATATTGCTTAAATTGTGGTTATAAAATTCCCTGGAGCTATTGACTGGGTAATTACTCCTTTTCCTTGAGCTCTCTGGCTTTACTGGATAATTTACAGTACCGTCATCGGTTTCTGGATTATAAAGTGCCCTTGGTGAGCTAGAATAAGGACTCTCTCCTCTATCATAGTCAGTGTCTGAGTGTTCATCAGTGTTCTTCTGAGCGATGGTTTCTTGTCTGCTCTTGCTTTTGTTTTGACTACCAACTGACAAACGTACATTCTTCCTTGTTATTCCCTTTTCCTTTTCGTCCTTGTCAACTACAACCGTATCGTCCTTAGGGCGTTCTTTCTGGACAGAAATCTTACTATTTGAGTTTTTAGACAGCTTCTTTCCAGACTGGCTTTGTGGTGGCAACACTGGTTTGTCGTTGTACTTCCTTCCCTCAACCTCTGACCTCTTCTTTTGTCGTTTCTCGTCCAAATTTCCACCCGATTTCTTCGTAGACACCGTAGATTTAGGAGAAGTCTTCGGTACATTCTCTCGAGTTTTATATCGTGGTGTTTCTAGCTTTATTGCCAATTCTTTTAGCTCAGAATAACTACAACGAACAACTCTCAACTCCTCATCTTCTGACGCCATTTTGTTGTTTATATTTTAAATTGAGCCTCATATGATTACCTGCCTGACGTTTGCCTGAGTTGGGCCTGTGTATCCCCAGTCTTCTTGGAGAGCGACGCCATTTCAAAATGGCGGAAAGTGGCGGTAAATTTGGAATTGAATATTTAAAGACAAAAGATACATGAAATACGAGGTTTACAATGAGGGAAGTGATAAATAACGACAGCAAAGCATCTGAAGTTGCTTAAATCTTATTTTGAGATCAAATGCGTTGCGTAATTGCTGGAAATTCTGTAAAACGTAAGTGTCTTTATACACTATTGTATATATTTTTTATAGTACATTTATACATGTATTATTTATACTGATTTAATGTTGATTATTAGTTTTTGCAAGAGCTATTCATTGTCTGGCAAAGATTGGAGAAGAGATCTATCTTGAACCATTAACTAAAGGAGTAAATAGATCTTATTAAATATATATACAATATTGAATATATACATTGCATTGCGTCGCGTTACGTAATACATAAACATTATATTACATTACCTTACATCACATTTTACATTGCATTGCATTTTACATTGCATTGCATTTTACATTAATTTACATTGCATTAAATTAGATTGCATTTATACATTACAATTACATTGCATTACAGTACATTACATGACATTGTATTGCATTGCATTACAATTACATTGCATTATATTACATTACAATTACATTGCATTGCATTACACTACATTAAATTACACTACATTACAATTACATTACAATTACATTGTATATTACATTACACACATTACACTTTGCATTGCATGATGTGACATTACATTGTATTACATTACACTACATTTACATTATATTACTTTGCATTATATTACACATTACATGACATTACATTACAAGTACATCACATTACATTACAAGTACATCACATTACACTAAAAGTACATTACATTACAAGTACATTAGATTAACATCAACTGTCATTGTATGTTTTAGCTATCCTTAAGGACTGTGAACTCTTCTCGTTCTGCCTATGCTTGCTTTCTGTTCCTCTTGAACTTTTTTCAAAGTTATGATGATGGTCTTCACAGCATCTCTGCTAGTGAGAACACCCCCCCTGAAGATATCCTTAAATGTAAACTTTCCGTAAAGGTATGTGGAAATGTCATCATTCACCCTGCTTATCTAAATTTAAAGGGCATTGGCAATGAAAATTAAGTTTGGCTAATTTGAAAGAACACGTGAAATCGTGATAGGAGATCTATTACAACTTTTTCGTATCTTTTTTCGTTTTCAAGATATTTCAATTTGTTTGATATGTAAATGAGATGGGCTCTGACGTCATGAGCAGGGTACAGTATTTTCATACAGAGCAAAATCACTTACATATCTATAATTGCTCGACATCAAATGTTCAGCGTCGTAAGGAGTTTTTATGTGCACAGTTTCAAATGATCTCGTTGAACAAACTTAGAGATATAACTTGTTTTGCTACATGTGAAAATATTTTACCCTGCTCATGAGACCATCTCATTTACATATCAAACAAACTGAAATATGTTGGAAACGAAGAGAGCTACGAAAAAGTTGTCAAAGATTTTCTGTTACAATTTTATGAGTTCTTTCAAATTAGACAAACTTAATTTTTATTGCCAATGCCCTTTAAAAGCTTGTATAGTTTCTATTTAGAAAGGATCTAAAATAAAACACTGGAAATATAAAATGCTTAGGATAATTTTGTTGATCTAATATTTTTGAATTATTTAGTCATTCTTGTCTGTGTTCAAGTCACTAAGTACAGTTGAGAAAATTGTTGATCGTTGTTCAATTAAAATGGATCTAGAAAAAGCAACATTAACGTTTTTACTTTATTGTCGTCATGGTAAGTTGTGGGACGTGCTAGATTGTAGCAAAGATTTGTTATTTTTTGTGTTTTTCTTTTTAGTTTAACTGTGGTATTTTCCATCTAGGCATTACAAAGACTTACAACTTGTCCTACCAAGATTGTGAAAGTTTACAAGCTGTTTTTACAAAAGATCTTTGCCCAAATGTTATTACTGCTCAACCTAGGTAACAGTTGGTACAGTCGCCGCTGCTTATATGCAAATAGTTTTTGCCAGTCGGATTTTTGCACATAAGCGGATTTTGCGTATAAGTGAATTAAAAAACAGATTTTCATATAAATTTGTGGTTTCCAAAATCTATGCATATACGCGACGTTTGCATATATTATATCCAAAAGTCGTATATTGACAAAAAACTATAACGAGGAAGCAAGTATAATACCTTGTTCCGAAGCTCTTTTCTTGATCCATGGAGCATGATCCTTAACTACAAAAAAATTTACAATGTTCAGATCACAGTGGAAAGTGAAAGTTAGATTAGAGCAAAGTGAAAAGATGGTAAACTGCTGAGACGAAATACTGACGTTTCAAGTGTTCATCAGAGTGAAAAGTAGAGTGTTGCGTAGGCAGTGTTTTAGATAGAGCAAAGTGAAAAGATGGTGGACTGCTGAGATTAGTTTTAATAACGAAATACTGACGTTTCAACAAGCGATTTGCATATAAGCGGCGGCGACTGCATATACTGTGTTTATTTATGTTTATACCTATATTTGTTTTTATTTGGTTATTTGTGTATGTACATGTAAATCCAAAGAATCTTTAGTGAGGTGGTGATGAACTTCCAGAACACACAAGAAGAGATTACATTAACAGTTTGTCCTCAACATATGAAAGTAACAAATTACGTTGATGATGAACCAGGTAAAGTTTTTACTAACTACATCTCATATGCAAGCGCTATCAACACTAGTGTTCATAAAAAAACACATATATGGCGAAGCCAAGCATAGCAACTGGTCATGCTATGCAAATTTTAACTAATCAGCATATTTTGAAATCTAGTGAAATATATATCTGTCAACACAATTATCACGAAATAAAAATGCAACAAATTAAACATAGCAATCATGCTAAGACAGTGGAACTAAAAATTTCCAACAAAACAAGAGGCACAGTGGTTAGTGCACGTGCCTTTCACCTCTGCGAGCTGGGTTTGATTCCTGCACGGTGCAGTTATCTGATTTAAAAAAACTCACCTTGGCCGCATGTGAGAAGAGTGCTTCCAGTTTGACTCTACCAAACACCACAGGTTTCCTCCGGGTACTCCGGTTTCCTCCTGTAGTAACACTGGACCAATGAGGGTGGGCCCTTACTGGACCTCTGAGGATAACAGTTTAGATATAACTAATAGAGTTATCCAGTATAAATAAGGTTAGTTTAGTTTAGACTTATTTTGCCCCGTATAAAATGCCCTACTGTATCCACAACTCACGTTTGAATTGACTGAACTCCGTGTATTTGTAAGTGCATACAGATCATGGTTATAGCGTTCAGTAGACGTTCGTGAAACTCAAATACTCAGAAAACGTTTTTGTCAGCTGCAGACAGGGATCGTATCTGATCGGTTAGACGCTCTAACCATTGAGCTACCGAGGCTCAGATGGAGAACTTATCAGGTTGGAAAAAAAGTAGCGAAGCTGACTATGACATCTGGTCATGCTATGCAAATTTAAAATAATCTACATATTCAGACATTTAGCAAAGTATATCCACCCCAACGACCCCAGTCGCGACTGAAATATAACACGTTGACCGTTTGTACGAGCAGTTCGCGACTTATTTAAGAATTGAGCGGTTATACGAGCTGTTTATACGAGCCTATTCGTCTTATTATGCCCCATATAAAAGGCCCTAATATTAATTATGATTTTAATCCAGATCCCGAGAAAGTAATTCGCACAGAAATGGTGTTAGTCCAAGAAGAGTTTGATAAGTATCAGATTGGAGTTGATACAGAAGTGACATTTTGTTTAAAAGAGTTGAAGGTAACGGGACTAAGCTATACTCTAATATTTCTCAGTTTCAGTCCGTTAAAAGCGTTCATGATCACTATATCTCTTATTCTTCTGTAGGGAATCCTCACATTTGCCGAATCAAGCGGTCAACCCATGGATATTTACTTCGAATATGGTGGAAAGTAAGAATGCGTTAAATCTTTAATACTTAGATTGTCACAGGTTTTCCTTTGAGGTTTGCCAAAATGAAATACTAACGCATGTCTGGCAAGACGCATGCATGTGTGCGTAGGTGAGTTTGTAGGTGCGTGAGTTTGGCTGCGTGCATCTGTTGGTGGGTACGTGCGTGGTGAGCGAGTGAATGAGTGCGTGCGTGCGTGTGTGCGTGCGTACGTGATGAGTGAATGAATGAATGCGTGCGTGCGTGAGTAATTAGTGGGTGCGTGCATCGGTTGGTGGGCGTGCGTGATGAGTGCGTGCGTGCGTGATTACGTGAATGTGTGCGTGCGCGCGTTCGTGCCTGGGTCAGTTAGTTATGAATAGCCTTATTTTCGTGTAAGTTTTTTCTCAATTATTTCCTTGAACGACATCTTTGTCTAGACCCATTGTGTTCAGCTTGAACAGTGACGCAACATTCGAAGCTAACTTTGTGCTGGCGACATTAGTAGACCAACCCACATCATCACAATATTCACAACAAACAAACAACGAAACAGTAGAACCCCAGAAGACGAAACAAACCCAGAAGACGAGAAAACCGCAAAAGACGAAGAAACCCAAAGAAACTGAGAGGTATTTTACTAGATTAAGATATTGTGCTATTCAGAGGGAGGCATGGGTCCGGCACAAGGTGTTAATGCGCGCTACCTCTCACCACTGAAGTTAAGCCAGGTTGAACAGGGTTAGTACTTGGATGGGTGACTTCATGTGAGTAGAATTGTTGGTTCTCTCCTGTGCCTCGCGGGGTTTTCACCGGGTTCTCCAGTTTTCCTCCCTCTGCAAAATCAACACCATCTGGGATAGGAGTGGCACCCACCCCCACCCCTGCCTTAGGGAACACCGCTGCGAAACGTTTTGCGCCTGCGCGACGTCCGAGCTCGCACCTCAAAAAAGAGTGGGAAAACACTGAAATATTTGGACTGGTCCGAGAGTCCGACACAAAAGTTAAAATTATAAGCATAACACCAAAACGATAAGGTAGGTAATTTGTGCATGGTTTCTTTGTCAATATTGTAACATATTGTGAAATGCCCGTAATTTTCATGACCCTTTTTTTAAAACACAAATGAATAGTCGACTTCACTGTCTGGTTGCCACGGCTATTACTCAATCTCTTGCAATGTTTACTCTAGCAAATTCACGCATGCGCAAACGTTTGGCAGCGGTGTTGCCTTAGGGTAGTAGCCAAGGAAAGAGAAGCCTTCTGGCTGCCTCCGACTGCTGTCGACCAACTCAACTGCTATTAGTTCAAGATCTTGATAGTACGAGCTCTGTCTGGCACAAGTCAGGTTCGTACTAAAAAGACCGAGGTTAACCAATCCAAAGTCAGCTTATACACTGTGATATTTGTTTTAGTCATAGTACCAATCATGTGTCTGTGAATGGAAATAATGATGACGAGTTTGGCTTGGCTAATGACGAGGACTGGGACGAGCGCGCTCTAGATGACGTAGTAGATGAACAAATGGCGGGAAAATCATCAAAGGGAAAGAAACAAACCCAAAAAATTTCTCATGAGGGAGAGGAGAATCCGTTTGAGGACCCATTTGAGCACCAAGGTAACGAGTGTAATGACGAAGAATATGACAATTTAGTAAAATGAAAAGACAATATAATGATGTTAAAACTAGTAAGAACCATAGACAAGAACTATACGTAACGTTTAATTCTTTTGAATATAGATTTGTTTTCAAAAAAAGCTAGAAAACCACCCACTAAGTCACAAACAAAGACAACACAAAATGATGGAGGCAAGGCTAACGAACAATCTCTGTATCCTTGTCACTTTGTAATTTTTAAACATCAATTAGGGATCCGCCGCGTTCCGATACTGGTATCCTCTATAATGAAAGGCTCCGCTCATCTTTTCACTTTGCTCTATCTAAAACAGTGCCTACGCATTTCTATCTAAAACACTGCCTACGCATTTCTATCTAAAACACTGCCTACTGCTACTTTTAAAAAAAAAATTTAGGTTGTTTTTATTAGTTTTTTAATTGGTTATTTAGTTTACCGTTATGTTTTCTTCCTTTACTTTACATTACTTCATAAAAGCCGCGGCACTAATCCTATTCGAATGCTACCAGGCTTCGTGTCAGGTAAGTTTTTAAACAGAGTAACTATAAAATACAGGTTGAAAAACTAGAAATGAGTCCAAGTATAGTTGGTATATTAAGGAATTAATCATTCTTTTGCAGGTGACTTATCACAAAAGTATTCTGAGATGGTAGGCATATCAAATAATTTACTTCAATCTATACTAGTTTCAACAATTAACTCTTTCTATAGGCGTCATCCGAGTCTCGAGTCTTCTGTATTTTACTCTGTCTAACGCCAGACGATTTTATACTCGTCGCAAAGAAAATCCACGGCCGGGAAATGGGTTAAGATGATGGAACCATTTATGCCAAGATACTCAGCCCCAAACCACTATACAAATAACAAAAAATATATTGCAGTTCTACATTTTGCGAATCCAAATGAGTTTTAGTGTAGTCCAGAAGAAAAGGCCTTTAAATTTCTAAAATTAAGCTGAAACTTTCCCATTTTTTATTGTTATTACCCTTAATACATTTGCGTTAAAACATGCTATAGACCACTTTCATAATAGCGACTGATTTGAATATTCTTTTATGTGCATTTTAATACGCCTTTCTCGCCTCGTTTGTGTGTCTGTAATTCAAAAGAATCTTTGCTTCATAACGAGGCCAGAAAGGCTCATTTAGATGCACATAAAAGAATATTTAAATCGGTTGCTATTATGAAGTTGTCTAGATTGTAGTTTTTTACAGTTCAATCTCAAACACATTGATAATTCATGAAAAAACACACAAAGGAAATCAGTACCGTGTCGGTGGTTTGGATATCGGAGGAAGAAATTACATAAATTAAGCAAACTTTCGTCTTGATTTTCTCTTAAAATACTGATTTGTTTGAGATGCTATATCATACACTCGGAGGAGTGTTTCATCAGGAAATCCAAACACCTCGAAGTTTGTTCAAAAACCTCGGTTTCGCCTCCGGTTTCTCGTGTATGATAAATTACATCCTATACACCTTGTAACAACTAATTTTTTCTTGTGTTTCCTCGAAATTTTTAGCAATTCTTGGGAGGAAGTATTAGTGCTGATTCCGAGAGCTCGCCTGGCATAGCAGTAAGATCAGGAAAAAATAAAGATGGACTTAAGAAACCTGACGAAACAACCATTTATGAAGATGTCGATCTTCTGGAAGATAGTGTTCCAGGAACACCTCCGAGTAAAAAGGTTGGAACCCATCATGTAACGTGTTTAATTTCTTTCTTGGACTCAGAAAATGTCCGTACAATGCATCAATTCTTTCTTAGCCGATCTCTCTTAAGCTCTCAGCATTCGTGTAAGATATTTCTCCACATTTCAAAAACTCATTAATAATTCATGAGGAGAACACAAAGGAAATCGATTTACATAAACTTCAGCTTTGATTTTCTCGGCTTATTAGACAACGTTGTTTTTTTGAAAAACGCCAATGAACTCATTGCCAAATAACCGGTTGTTTTTTGAAGCTATTCAAAACACGACTCTACTACTCGTGTTTTAAATAATTATTACTTTCTTTATTATAGTTTAAGTCTATGTTCTTCAGCGCCATGACAGATAGTGAAAATCCTTCAACCAAGGTACTGTTTTACCGCCTTGTTACAAATTGTCATTCAACTGGCACTGGCAGAGTCGCAGAGTGCATTCATATATACTTGCTTCTTAGCGACAAACCTGTTACAGCTTGTTTCAACAACTTGTTTTAACGTTGTTTGTACAATAAAGGGACAAACTGTAGATTGAAATTAACCTTAGGATAACTATTTATTATATTTTTAGACCAGGACCGTTCAAGAAACGTCCATTGTTCTCGCTGCTGATACAGATGACGAATCAGATTAAAGTAAGATCGTTGTCACATGTTTTGCGCAGGCGCGAGTTGTAAAAAAGAGCGGGAAACTCATTCAACTCATTTTCTTCGAAGACAAGAAAACCTCTGACATTTACGGTCGGTATAATTTCTACATGATTTAATTCTTAAAATGGTCAAATATATGGCTGAGTTGACTGTGTAATTTCCATGCACTTTTTTAAGAAACAGTGAGAATTATTTGGGTATTTTTTTTGTTTTCTTTGGCTAGTTTTTGTTTTGGCTATAAACAAAGTAACGTTTAACACTTTGAAGCCTGACGAAGAGTCTTTGGTGTTTTATTCTGGCTAACGCTCAGAGTTGGAAAAAGTATTCAACCTTCCTCCGGATGGGTTTTTAAGTTTAGATAACCTTCCTCAAAATATATAAGAGAATTTTGTGTTTTGCAACGTTCATAAATACTGCGTTACAGTACCTTGGTTTTCTAGGTTTTCCTAGGTAAGCTTTGTCATACAACAATAGCTACTAATAACTGACCGCTGCTGACTGATAGCCTGCCAACTACCCTCGACTGCTGCGAAGATACAGCCATCACAGCAGACATCAGGGTACATGTCTCATACATGTAACTGCTACCACTGCCAGTGCTGCATAATTGTTGGTTAGCCAATGTTTTGCTGCAAATCGCATTTCTTCTCGACACCTTGCTTGATCAATTGTAACTTTCTCAGATTACCGAATGTGTTGTTTCACGTGTTTTCACTTTAAACCTTCCTCACTAAAGTAAACCTTCCTCCGGGTGGTACTCGCATACCCGCAGCTTTTTTACAACTCTGCTAACGCCAGACGATTTTATTTAGCACAGGGAGAGCTCCAGGCCTCAAAGTGTTAACGAATACTACTAGTGGTGAATATTTGGGTGTTTTTCAGTCTTCTGCGGTTGGATGTTGGTAGTAATGTACGCGCCATTTTAGCCACATTTGAGACAATCTCGTATTCAGACCCTTCGCCGCGTACGCAAACGAAGGCTTTGAGATAATCCATCATAGGAAACAGAAAAAGTTTACCAACGAACACAAACGAAAAAACTTTACCAACTTCCAGCTGAAAACACTACTAACAAACAGAAAAACCTGTTGCCACTTCAAAAGAAGCCGCCTTTAGCTATCCCAGAGCCTTCGTTTGTGCACGGCGCGAAGGCTCTGGGTACGAGATTGCAAAAGAGTGGAAGACTGGTGATGAGGTGAGATCGCTAGTGTTCTTGGGATCGTTTGGAGGGACAGCTTGTCCTTATGTTTCGCCGTCTGTCTTTCCAAACAATCCCAAGTACCGTAGCACAGTTATATATCTTGATTCATATAATATATATTCATAAATATATGTTAATGCCACAAGAAAACTTTATATTATGTTGTTTGTATACGTACCAGATGGTACATCGCAGGAATTTTTTAAGAAATGCGTGTATAGTTGATATATATTAAATATTGTACAAAATTGGGTTTTTTTTTGTGATTTTGAAAACTGTAAAGTTATCTAAAAATATTAAAGATACAATGAAAATAAAAATAAACAAAATGAATGACTGGGAATTCCACAATATAGTGGCACTTATTACTGCGCTAAACGTCGCACAATAGACGAATTTAATTCGAATTAACTTCGTCTATAAAGCCTGGTTTCCATATAGCCGTAAGAGCCGTAAGAGCCGGCGACATGGCTGCGGCAAGGGGCGATGGTCCAATCATAGACGGTGTTGAATTAGCCAGCAATAAAAAGCTGTATGCGATTGGACCATTGCCTCTTGCCGCAGCCATGCCGCCGGCTCTTACGGCTATATGGAAACCAGGCTTAATAATCGAATTTAATTGTTCTTACTTGAACGCGTTGAGCCTGAAAATGATTTCATGAAAACATGGCGCCGAATTGTCACAGACAGAAGAGAAACATTTACTTCGACGCGACGGTCTGAATTAAATTCGTCCATTGTGCGACGTTTAGCGCAGGCCTTAGTTATGAGAGCTCTATTGCACACCTCACGCACTACTTTACTCCATTGTTGGTCGTACTTGGGTTCTTAATAAACACATCAATCCCTCCAGTAGAGCTTAAAACTTTCGTTTCATTTCGGCTAACGTTTACTTTTAAACTGCCCGTTCCTCCTTTAAGAATCATCTTTCTCTCAATCGCATAACGCTTTTTCCTCAGCTTAATATTTAAGTTATCTGACTGAGGATTCCTGTCGCTCAACCTCGGTGATTCACTCAGATTATTGGCAAATCTCATGTCTATATTATTAAGACGAGGGATATTCCTTTTTAAATGTGTCTTTTTTAAATGTGTCTTTTTGGAGCCAGAAATACGACTCGATAGTACATTTTCTGATCTTTCCAAAGGGCTTTTCGTTTTCTTTGCCGATAAATCTGTTTTTGCGTGGACAATTCTTGACCGTTTCTTGCCAACAAAATTGTAATAATTCCATCCTCCTTGAGGTCTCACAATAGCTGGTGACATGACGTGAACTAATGGTTTTTCAGTCGGTGTCGACAACAATGGATACTTGGCCATTCCTGGTTCCACAACCACATTTACGGAATCCGCTTGAGATGAGACTTTAGCAAGAACAGCCGTTGCATGAACATTAAACGAACCCGGAGTGTCTTTTAAGGAGAAATGAGCTTTTTGTCCCGTCGACTCCTGTGAAACAACTTCACGTAAACTGATTGAGAACAGAATATAAAACACAGCGAACATTGAGGTACATATATTCAGAAGATTTAAATTGTTGTACATCGTTTGGATTCTATAAAATTGGGGATAGTCATCTATGACATAAATTCCTTTGTGATTTAGATACAAGTAACAGAAAATTCCTTTGTGATATAGATACAAGTAACAGAAATTGCAAACAAGTGAACAAATAAACAACAGTCGATTAATAATCAACCTGTTACAGGAAAACAGGTGATCTATATATATATATATATTATGAAGACTTGATTTGTGTTTTTCTGTGTCCATTTGACCATGAAGAAAAAGTTGTAAAATGAAGTTCTTAATATTAGTTATCGTTCTGGTTGGTGCAAGTAATGGTCAGAATAGTCAAAAGCCAAAATTTGAGGTAGATAAACTAGTAAATTATTTACAAATATTAATATTGATTTTAAAATATGTTTTATTTAATAAATATTGCCCAAGTCTTACGTTTGTAATTTTAATATTATTGAACGATTACATATAAGGCCGATTGCAGAAACGTCGTCCAACCGTTTACGATAATCAGTGTTTTAACAAGTTTTAAACTGTCTATAAACTCAAATAAGATATTACTGATATGGATTCTATGTAACGCCAAAATATTTTCTGACTTGAACTTCTATTTGTTGTTATATTGAGGTGTGTATTTCCAAAATGTTAATGAGGATGACGTCAATGTAAGCATTTGTGTGTGTTTTTTCTTTTCTTATGATAAACCGTTTGAAGATTTTAATGAAAAAAATGATAAAATACAGAATATACTATTCAAGTATCCATTAACATGTGAATTGGGTAATATTCCTCGCGTGTAACAGAACATATACATGCGTGCAAATCATGCCTACATAGACGTCATTTCATTACCATTTTGGAAATACAAACCTCAATATAACAACAATTAAATAAAAGTTCAAATCAAAAAATATTTTGGCATTCAAGAATCCATATTCAGTGATATCATATTTGGGTTTATAAGCACTTTAAAATACCTAGACTAAGTTGCAAAAATGCTGACTATGTTAATCGACTTTGGTTTTGCAATGTTGTGATGGACGACGGTTAAATCCAGGGTTATTTAACAATTATTTACCGATATTCACTGAGCCTGAGGCGAATAATTGTTTTAGTATAAATACACATTTTCGTACTTTTAGGAACAACATTTTCTTTAAAATTGTTAATTTCCTCGTCTGTCACATTGAAAAATCGGCTGGCGGCCATTTTGAATAAACGCTGTAGGTGATTATCGAGAATTAGTGCGAAGTAGCCCGACCAATCAGCGCGCGCGATTTTCTATAATCACCTGTGTATGTATTTATACTAAATCTTGTTTAGCTACTCACTGTCTGATCCTTAAAAACTGCCTAAATAAATCACCGTTTGTGTAATTGACCTATATTGTCCATCCGGCTCGTTGTCTATAATTGTTAAATAGTAAATGATTTTTACTCAAGTGAAATGTTAAAAAAGGTTTTGATCTAATTTCTTAGGTGCAACACAAGGCAGGTAAAATGGATGTATTAGCTTCACTAGTCTTGGCTACTGTCAGTCTAAAATCAGATACAGTTAACGTTGACATTAGACCTGGAGATACAGATGTCCCACTACAAACAAAGCCAAAAGTACTTCATGTTTATCAGTTGCCCATGTTAGGAAAGAGGTCCAGGGTACCACGTCAAGCGATGATATTGAAGAAAAACTTTAGCAATGGCAGTACAAGGATAAGGCAACAACATAGAACTATGTACGAAAATAAACGTACTGTTAAGTAATGTAGGTACGAAAATATATACACACACCGTCGCCTTGTTCACGGTTGACTTATGATGCGTGAAAAATGTTGCCTTGCACTCCGTGAACATGAAAAAATCGCTGCACTACACACGAAAAAACGTCAGGTTTGTACAATACCTGTATAAACAAGTTGTTACAAGGCTGTTGCAACAAGCAATCACCAGGATGCATTTGCACTGGTTGTTAACAAGTCTGTAACAGGTTGTTGGCAACTTGTCACAGAAGTAGTAACAAGTTGACGACTCCAACCGACTTGTGACAAGTTGTTCCAACAACTTGTTAGCGCTCTGCAGTTAAATTGCTACAAGGTTGACAACAACAAACTTTGTATTGGCTTGATAAAATCACAACTTGTTAACAAGCTTGCTGTAAGCTTGTCCCCAATACATCCTAATAACAAGCTGTGAAATTTTTACGCATTTATATACACACGTGAACAACGTACTCCACCACGTGAACAGCGTATACTCCACCACGTGAACAATGTACTCCACCCAGTGAACTCCATACTTCCTCCCATTTCCCCCTCATATCTGGAACGCTAACTTCGGGTCAAGCTCTATATTACGTCGCCTTCAGTCCCCCTATATACGCGGCCAAGACGCGGTTCGCGTCAAGATGGCGCAGGGGACTGGAAGCGACGTAATCAGTACAAATTTTGACTTCACTTTTGAGGCATAGGGATGGATACAGGAAATGGAGTTCACTGACTCCACCACGTGAACAAAGTATACTGCAATACGTGAACAACGTATTCCACCACGTGAACAATGTTATGATATGCCAACTGAACTGTGAATAATGTTACATAGTTTATTTATATAAATTTACTAAAAAACTAGTCGCTGTCTTCAAAAGTAATCTTTGTTCCTTGGAATTGAGTTTGGCTAATGTTATGTTGAAGTTTTCGTCTTTTGCTGGCTTCCCAAGATGGATGTCTCACGCTTTCTTCTGCTTTGTCTTTCCGTTTTAGTCCTGTAAAAAATGTCAAGCAAACCACCGTTTTAAATGTTCAAACTGTCTGTCTGTCTGTCTGTCTGTCTGTCTGTCTGTCTGTCTGTCTGTCTGTCTGTCTGTCTGTCTGTCTGTCTGTCTGTCTGTCTGTCTGTCTGTCTGTCTGGTGTATGTCTCTGGCTGGCTGTTTATGTGTGTCTGGCTGGCTGTGTCTGTCTGTCTGCGTGTCTGTCTGTCTGTCTGACGAAGGGCCTTCGCTCGAAACGTTAGATTCCTACGTTCTCTGTTTCGGCAGTATATCTAACGTTACTATATTTCGATTGTCTGTCTGCCTGTCAGTCGGCATTCTCACCTGACTTATCTTGTTTTAGTCTTTCAGGTTTTCCTGTTTTCTTGATGTTAGTTTCAGATGTAACGTGATTAGCCTGGTTTCCATAACGCTCTTTCCAAAGCCTGGAATAACAAATTCCAATAACTTAAAAAATTCATATTTTCAATGGGGTCTCCATTTATAAAGAAACAATTTAATACTGCACTCACTTTTGCCTTGTTCTTTGTCCTGATCTGTTTGTAGATTTTTTGGGCACCTAAAGATCGTTTTATTAAATTCTTTTAAGCCACATTCAAAAAGTATTTAAGCCCCGCACAGACGACCAAGTTTTCCTTGACAAGTTTTTCCTTGATAAGTTTTATTTGTTCGTGTGCACGACACAAATTGACAAGTTTTTCCTTGACAAGGAGCCTTGTTCAAAAGCTGGTCATGCCAGCTTTTGAACAAGGAAATTTGTTCGTGTGTATAGTCGTCAAGGAAAACTTGACAACTCATCTCCAAAGCTTATTACGCGATCATTACTGTCAAGGAAAACTTGTCCAACCGTACACACGAGCAATTATATATAACTTGTCAAGGAAAATTGTTTGAAAAAAACGTGTTCATCGTACACACGAGCAAGGAAAGTTACCAAGGAACTTGTCAAGAAAAACTTGGTCGTCTGTGCGGGGCTTTAAGGTGAAGTAATACGTGGGTAGAGTAACAAGATAAAGTTGTTCGACAACAACGATGCACATGAAAGGGTTAAGCAACAGTTAACCCTTTCAGTTTCACGCATGGCTCTCCGAGACTTCTCCCCTTGACGGGTACACGCGTAAAAATCTCGCAAGTTACAGCATTGTTGCCTGAACAATGCTGTAACAACTTGTTGACATATGTGAACAACATTGATAAATGAACAGCATTGTTCATCATTGTTTCAACAAGTTGTTACAGCTTGATGAAACAACAACCGTTGTTCACGCATGTTGGAACAACCGAAGAACGTGTTGATACATCAACCATGTTCACCATTGTTGTAACATTGTTATTCATCGTTGTTATTTCGTCATGCTGTTACAACATGTTGTATCATGTGCGAACAACGTTGTTGGCTATAAAAATGTGCTGTTGGAACAACTTGTTCGTGACTGTTGATTTATCCGAACCACAAGTGAACAACTTGTTGACAACTTGTTCACGGCGAGCAGCACAACATTGTTCACGCCTGTTGACAACCGCGTGAAAAAGTTGTGCGCGTAAAAACGCGTGCAATAGATAATACCCTTGACGGATAATCTGAGGCTGTAGCCCGATGGCCCTTTAACATGAACAAGTCTATTCGTCTGGCGTAATAGGCAGAGTAAAAAGAGAAAGTTGCTCGACAAGAACGATGCGCATGAAATGGTTAAACTAAAGCAAAGTGGAAAAGTGTTAAACGGCTGAGATGTTTAGCAATAAAATACTGACGTTTCAAGCGGAGCTGTTTCTCATTTTACCCTGATGAAGGGCTCTGCTTGAAAACGTCAGTATTTCGATCGTTTTTAGTTTCTAAAAATGTCAGAGGTATACCACTTTCTCACTTTGCTCTATCCAAACTCGACTTTTTTTACAATCACCTTTTTATATTTTTTTCCATTTTTCAAACTCTTCTTTAAGTTGTCATCTTTTGCAATAGATTTCATACTTTTCACAAAGCAAGACGTCGCTGTTCTTTCCATCACAATATCTTCATCTGAATTTTCAAATGAGATACTACATTTCTCAGTTGTATCTGAGGAAACTACACTTTGTTTCAATGAAGTAGTGTTTGGGTTTCTATTTCTGATCTTTTTCAAGTTTTCTTTCCCACTGTTTGTGGCTCTAGTAAAACACAACAGAAGAATTTTAGCCAAAGTTCTGAAATCATATGTATTATTTCAATGATTTGAAGTCCGAGTCGGACTGGCCATTGTGCCACTGCGCCCCTTTCCCGTTGTATAATATTATATTTGATATGTAGTGCAATTCCTATTTAAAAATCCGATTTTGGATTTATAGTCGTTTTACGTTTTAATCAGTATGGTATAGCTAATAGTATATTACGATTAAATAATATTTTAGTATACGCTTCACGCAGCTGACAGCCTGACATGAAGTAGTCACCTAATTAATGGTACACACAATGTGAGTTGATTTGTCCATGTATGACGACATGTCCTCATGATGTATGCCTTGCATGTTATGCCTTGCATGTTATGGTGTATTCCTATATAAAATGAGTATATTTGAATGTTTTGTTTTATATCCTTCAAAACTCTTTCAAACTCCCCTCAAAATGCAGGAAATGATATTTCAGAGCCTCTAAAATTCAAAATTTCCCGGGGCACCTTGCCCCCGGACCCCCTAGAAGTTGGTCGCGCCTTCGCCGCTCCTTGCCCCACACGTAGTAAGTATTGCCTGTTTTGCCCCCTTGTTAAATATTCTGAAAGAAACCCTGACGGCGCCCCTCTCCTTAATGGCACCGCCCCTAATACGAAGCCACTCCGACTCTGTTTGAAGTGCCTATGAGATGATGGTTTCGCAAAAATTTGGTCTAATAAAGTAAAGCCTTGGGTCACTGTGTGTGTTCTTAAATGGTTTTCATGGGTTTTCAACAGTTGCTAAGGGTATTTTATGGTATTATGTGAATGGAAATAGGATTTTTGCAAAAACCTAAACTTCTAGCACAGTATAAACACAAGTTATATATTACCTTAGATTTACATTGGAAAGAATTTCAACAGTTTTTGGCTGACTCACATCGTCTTTCTTGTCTAGAAATATGAGTAATGGATGTTATAATATTTGATTCATGAACCTGCAATGCGTGATTGTAAAGACATTTGTTTTACTACAATTAATTAATTAATTAATTAATTAAAATTAACTACTTTCAATTAATTAATTGTAATTATTAATCAATTCTCTTTAATTCTAATTAAATAATTTTAATTAATTAATTAATTAATTACTATAAATAAGTTATACATAACAGTATTCATTTTCTTCACCATTTAATTTTTTTAACCTATTTTGAATTGGTTTTGAGGATATTAGTCTTGCCAAAGCTCGTTCTTGAATATCTTTGAAATCATCCTACAAAAAACGAAACGCAAAAAATGTTCTTTAAATGAAAGATGTGTATATCGGAATGTATTAAGAATTAATTTTAAAATTACTTACCTTCGTAGTAGAAATGTCGGAGGTATCAGTTTTGTTTTGTATTCTCTGCAAAACAATATTAATATCTAGATCCTAAAACATGAAAAAGTACAAAATATATTGGTCATAATTTACTACAATGATGTATATATTTATTATTATTATTATTATTATTATTATTATTATTATTATTATCATTACTGTTGTGGCAATACAAGTGTTCCTAAAATATTGTTGCAATATATTCCTCAAGTTGACCAATTCATTTGATGAAAATTATTGCTAACTTCCTGTTTTGAATTTGATTGGTTTCTGGTTTTTAAACAACCAATAAGAAACAGGATTAGTTGCCAAACCAATCAAATTCAAAACAGAATTAAAAACAGGAAGTTGTCAATGAATCTTATCAAATGAATTGTTCAACTTGATGAATATAATTATTGCAACAACATTTTACAGAACACTTCTATTGCCATGATAATAATTTATTTACTTATTGTTTTACAGTGATTATGTTCTTACTTTAATGCACTCGAGCTCTTCTTGAAATCTCTCTGCTTTTCTTAGATTTTTCTCAACTTGCTGTTCTGTGCCTCTTAATATTTAAAAATTTAAAAAAACACATGTTTAATTTACATACAGACTGTATAGGTCAATACCATTTATATAGCCGAGTATTAGCTTCCATTTCTCACAAACTGTCTCTGCTTCTCCCAGAGAGGAATGAGACTGTATGAGTAGATCTGCGAGCCCAATTTTAGTCTATACATATACAACAGTACAAGTTCAATAAAATTGAGGTTTGACATTTGTATCACAGAATGAACAACAACAAGAAGTCCAACTCTGTGTTGCCTTTGATGTACATGTAGGTGTCCTTGTCTGAACATCATTATTTTACACCACCACACCATCATTATTTTACACCACCACACCATCATTATTTTACACCATCATTATTTTATTTTTAGATTTAGTTCCACCATGGGTGGCCTGCACTTTTTACCCTCCTGCCATCTGAATCGTTATCATCGTGTCACCATCAGTCATCATCTTTATACATCATCCTGGCACAGAATAAAGAACCACTTTTAACAGTAAAATCTGCTGGTGGAACTTACCAGGATGATGTAGAATGAGTGATGGTGATGTGATGATGATCATGAGATGCCGGGACGGTAAAAAGTGCTGGTGGAACTTACCAGGATGGTGTGGAATGGTGATATTTGACATGCACAAGACAACATGCATGAGGACACTTACATGAAAGGTGCCAACACAGAGTCAGACTTCTGGTTCTTCTTTATTCTGTGATCCTGGTAAGTTTACCAGGATGGTGTAGGATGGTGTAATAAAGGGACAAGTTTTTACACGAGTCTGACTTCTAGTTGTTCTTTATTCTGTGAAAGTATACAGTAGTAACAGCAGCTGTATTAACCAATAACCAACATCTGTTACCAAAATATTGCCTGTACAGTAGAAGTCACAGTTCTGGGAAGCCACACAGAGTTGCCTGTGGAAGAGGCTATGTTCTATTTTACCTTTTCTTTGTAAGAAGTCTGATTTTTCTGGTAAGATGTTGAATAGCAAATAATTTAGCTCTCTTTAAATCTCTTCTAAACAATTTCTGAAAAGAAAATCACTTATCCCATCAATCGTGTCCCAAGTACCCACAACTGGACACATTTTATATACAGTACTAAAATTACAGTAATAAATTTGAAGTATTTTTTTAATCAATTCCACAGAGGTGCAGAAGAAGTAAACGTATCCTTACTGTATTCTCATTCACATCATCTGCCATACTTTTACAGGCAATCAGGCGCCTAAAAAGTTAATTATATAAATGAAATTGTCTTCAAAACATCAACCACCTTGCATATGACCAAAACACAACATTGAACAAGAAGTGCGCCCGTGATTTGATATAAAGCGGTCTTACAATTCAGACTTGTATCGCTCTAGCGCAATTTTAAAGTTTTTGTAAAAAAATCGAACAATGTCGGAGTTTAGCTTCGTCGATGAAATCCAAAATGATTTAGGGGCCGATCAAGA
Organism: Paragorgia papillata; assembly: GCA_035771165.1. Lineage (NCBI taxonomy): Eukaryota > Metazoa > Cnidaria > Anthozoa > Scleralcyonacea > Coralliidae > Paragorgia > Paragorgia papillata. The sequence goes on along the minus strand of JAWNZC010000002.1, from coordinate 1,399,714 downwards.
AGTTGCGGCCGTATTAAGCGGGGGTTGTTTAGGTAAAAATCGATTTTTGCTTAGATTGTGTGGGATTTTGATTGGATGTCAATATCAGTGGTCGTTTGTTTATTAAAGCATCAACATGTTGTTTGTTTAAATACACGTGGCTAGTCATTGTGTCCAAGTGTGGCAATTAAGTGGCAAATATATTAAAGTTTGCTGCTATCTTTGTTTAACGCAGATGGCTCGTTTACGCATCAGCGTGGCCTTTCATCGTCAAAGTCGAGTCGAACAAGCAACAGTAGTGCATCAAGCATGGACACTTTAAAGGTATGGAGCAATTATTTAAAGAAAAACCACTCCATAAAATGATTAACTGCTGTATCATAATGTAAATAAAATTCCTTTCACCATATAACTTTGTTAATTAATCGATAAAAATTAAACTCTGCGTTGAAGCTAACTACGGAAGTCATACTGATACGATAGTACCCACGTGCCAACAGAATTATTCTTTCCTTTTAATTTAAACTTTAAAATTTTTTGTGAACCGAACTTTAACATTAACTTGAGCATATGTTATGATTAAAGACCTAAAAAAACTACAGTATCAAAAGTTGAAATGTCAGTAATGTCTTGTTTTTATGTGTGTGTATATAAATTACATATTTATTTGTGTAGGTTAGATTTTAAGTCAAGTTGTGTTGTTTTAGCTAGTAGATGTTGATTGGAAATCTTTTTTGTTTAGATAAAGTGTGAAAGTACAACTCCTATTTCAGAAAGTAGTTATGACAGTGAGACTGCACAATGTAAGTGACTAATGTACAGTACTGTATAATGACTTGGGAGTGTTTAGAGTCTTTAGACAATCTCGTTCCCAGAGCCAATGTTCCCCGGCCACCAGGGAAACGAGAGACTCTGGGATAATCTGTTTCAAATCGTTACGTTATTGGCTGAATAGTGAGCATGAGTTGGTCTGAAGTGACCGGAAGTAGAATTAATAAAACCAAAATAACAAAGATGTCGGATGACAAGACTCCAGTGAAGACATTGCCACGATCGATATCTTCACCATATGTGTGTAGATGCTGTAATTTGAGCTTCACCAGCAACCCCATTGACTTGTTTGGGGAAAAGTCAAACAAGGAGAATATACTATCCAGATTCCACTCGGATATTTACGCATTTATTGTATATACTGTACATGTCAGAGTTATCTCAGGCAGGAGAGACAAACTGTTTAGATGGTGAAAACTTGTTTACACGTATCTACAAACATTTTGCTTTATATGTACAATTTCAGAATTACAATTGTAAGTTGCCGATGTGGTACCTGTAGATTTATAAACTAATACAAAATTAAAGTACTGTATACATGTACTTTATTAAAATTTCCTTTTCTTTATAAGATCCATCTCTACAGTTCTTGGCAGCGCAAGGTGAAGTATCCAAAATAAAAGAGGAGTTTGAAAGAGGTATTAAAGTTGTACTTTAACAGAACAGAAAGTTTTCCCATATTATGATAAATTAATGTTTACACCTGACATTCACCTTCAGGTATTGATGTAAATGCTACTGATAAACAAGGACTGACACCACTTATTTGGGCCGCTGCTCATAGACAGGTAGACTGACAACTCAAAATAACATGAAAATACATTAATTTTAAAGATGTTACTGTAATTGACATGTAGATTACATTAGAATTTGATACATTACAGCTCATTGCTGCCTAGGCTGGCTGAATATTCTTAGCCCTTTGATGAGTAAAATTATCTTGCAGTAGACATAGTAAAGTAATAAAGGGGACAATTGTTTATGTTAGCTCAGGCTCAGGCAGTAAAAGGTTAAAGTATCTCTGTCACGTGGAGAATTACAGTAGGTTAATGAAACTACCATTCATGCTTCCATGCAGCCATAGCTTAATTACTCTGTCAATTTGGAGAATCTGAACTTTCTTGTGTTTTCTAGAAAGCCACAGTCAATCTTTTGCTGGAGCATAATGCAGACCCAAATAAGGAAGGACTAGGAGGAGAAACACCATTATTATTTGCAGCAAGCCAAGGTCAATGTGATATTATTGATCAACTTTTACATCATGGGGCAGACATAAACCATATCGATATGGTAAGTGGTGTCTACTGGATTGATTATAAGAAATAATTTAGGAACCATTGAAGAATTAATTACTGTACTATCTTAACTGTTTGTTTATACTGCATGCATGGTTTATTAGTAATGTAACCATTATGTGATGGTAGTAAATTTCTCTTATCTATATTTCAGAATGGTGGAACGGCTTTAATGTATTCTGTTTATAATGGTTTCCCAGAGGTTGTTAAGAAACTTCTAGGTATGGTAAATATGTTTTAAAATATTTTACCTTATATATTTAGCATGACTCACAAATCTTGATAAAAGTAACTTCAACATGATTCAAGTGTCTTGTATTATAGAGAATGGGGCTGATGTGACTATAAAAAATGAAAATGACCAGACATGTTATAGTTTGGCTGCAACTGTTGGAAATAAAACAGGTACAGTATATATACTGTTAAAGAACAAAATTGAAAAAAGAACCCTGGTACAATATTTATTGTATTGAGGTTTTAGTTCTTTGTCAGTAGGTTTAATTATAATATGTAGGTGGTGTACTAAATGCCAAAAAAATTATGTGACTTGTACATTTAACCAATTTACTCTTTCCATGACAGTACAGTACCAAATTTTGTTTCATTATAAATTATTATTGTTGAAAGATAGGACTTTAAAATGATGGGATCATAGGATTAGGAAGCTCTTTATAGCGCGGGTATACTTAATCTATATTGGCATGATAAAGAATTTTAGCTGAATATTATTCAAGCAGTCACAAAGCCTTTATGATTAAATTTATAGATACAACTGTCATCTTTTTGGCATAGGAAAACCAGACTTGATTGGAAAAAATATTCATTATTTTGTTTTGTATTTTGTTTTTAGTGAAGAATATCATTGAAGACTACATCAAAGGAATTTTGGAAAATGCACAGTCTTCCTAATCTTACTGTAAATCAGTGAAATTATATACGAACGGAAACGGAAAAAGATGGGAAGAATTGACCCTTCCTGCTCCACCCTGCCCCTTAAGCTGCTATGGCACTGCAATTGACACATAGTGGGAACTATGCTGTATATTAAATTAGTTAGATGGCTGTATATAATTAGATAGTTTTATACTGAGTATATTAATATATTATATTATATAGATTAATTATTTAATCATCATGCATCTTCAATAGGCCTAAGATTTAATAGTGGAGCTGGTTTTCTCTGCTCTAAACCCTTTTTGGTATAAATAATAGGTTATTGGATATAGCAATATTGTAAATAATGTACCATAGTGTTTATTTGAATATTGAAATGAGATATTGAAATAAAATTATTCAATAAATCACAGCTTGTGTCACACCTCTAAATAGCCTGGGTCGAGGAAAATACACAGAGAAGTGGTTGGACTCAGACAAGTATACTGAAATATGATTTTATGAAATAAACTAGCGAAAGTAGAACGAGTTTGATTTCAAAATGAGTAATCTACCAGTATCTTCAAGATTAAAGCCGCCTGTGAGTCGAATTGCGAAAGCTTCGAGTACAAAGACTGAAGGAATTTTGACTCCACGTAGCGGTCTGAAACCTCCTTCAAGTGCTCTTGAAACTCCACAGAAAAACCAAACTGGTTTACGACAACCTTTAACGAAAAGATTATCTGCTTCTGAGCCGGAGAAGATCGAGAAAAGAAGTAATTCAAACGCTGGAAGTGCTTTATCAACACCACGAAGCAAAGCAAGTGCTCCTCAGAGTAAAATTGGTCTTCAACGACCACAGCAAACTCCAATCGCAAAAAGAGAAGGATTATCGACGAATTTAATAAAAAGACAGTCTTCGGGATCTACGAGCTCTTTAAATAAAGAACCTGAGCGACCTTCTTTAACGAGAGAAAAGACCCAAGAGTCTTTAAAAGATGTCGAGACTGGAATATTGTTTAAAATTGGTGATCGAGTGCTGGTGGCTGGTTCAAAAGCTGGGGTTATTGAATATCTTGGTGAAACAAAGTTTGCTAAAGGTCTTTGGGCTGGGGTAAAGTTAGACGAAGCTTCTGGAAAGAATGATGGTTGTGTTGCTGGTGTGAGATACTTTGAATGTGAGCCATTACACGGTGTCTTTTCCAAACCAAATCGACTTCATAAAATCAATATTGTTCCGGACAAGAAGCATTCAATAAGTGATTTCAAACTCGATGAAAGCAACGTGTTGAAAATTGGTGATATGGTGATTGTTAGCGGAACAAAGACGGGTATTTTACGATATTTAGGTCCAACGGAGTTCGCTAAAGGTGAATGGGCAGGAATAGAGCTTGAAGAAGCTCTGGGAAAGAATGATGGAGCTGTGGCCGGCACAAGGTATATAGAGGCTAATATATATATAAACTCATAAAGTTTTACAACAACATACATGTATTTCCTAATCAATAAACACACACAAAGAGTAAATATTTATTTAATATAAAATTCATTGTCAGGAAAACAATTAGGACATTAAGGTTAAATTTACTAATTTTGGTGCTGTTAAATGTTATTTTTTGGTGATTTTGGATATTATTATAGTTTCTCACGCTTCTAAAATATACTAGCCTGCTTGGGGTTGAGGGGGGAGAGGGAAGGGAAGAAAGGGGGGAGAAAAAAGGGGAGTGGAAAAAGGAAAAGGAAGGGAGAGGAAGTTTCCTCACCCTTTCCCCTTTCTTCCCACCCCCTATCCCTTCCCTTCCCCCTATCTTTCCTCATCCTGCCCTCCCCCCCCCCCCCCCAAACCCAAGTGCCATTATGCAGGCTAAAAATACACAAACTCACTCCTTCGTTGCTCAGTCTGTATCAGAACTTCATGCAAATACTTTCTCCTACAGACCTCGTACTCAGATAATAAGCCTTTTATTAATTAATTAGTTAATTAATTAATTAATTTTTATTATACTTAATTAGAAAGATTTTTGTGAACATGTTATTGCATTGAAACATCATTCATTCAGTGTAAATATTTTAGTATCACACATTACTGTCGTGGCAATAGAACTGTTCCTAAAATATTGTTGCAGTACATTCCAATCAATTCATTTCATGAAATTATTGCTAAGTTCCTGTTTTGAATTTGATTGGTTTCTGGTTTTTAAACAACCAAATGAATAAGAAACAGGATTATTTGCCAAACACCAATCAAATTCAAAACAGGAAGTTTTCAATGAATCTTATCAAACAAAAATGTCAACTTGAGGAATATACAATATTGCAACAATATTTTTAGGAATGCTTCTATTGCCATGACAGTAATCCATTTGTATCTAAATTAAATAATTAATTTTATTATTTAGATATTTTACTTGTGAAATGAAATATGGATTATTTGCTCCTTCCTCCAAAGTTATAAAGTCAAAAAAAAAGCAAGTTTTATCCAAGAAGCCTTCTCTTCATTCTCCTGAAACATCTCTGGCAAGTGCTGCCAAGTCTGTCTTTAATAGAACTACTTCTCTGAACTCAGAAAATGCAGATGTACCTGTATATGCATTGTCTCCAAGTGAAAAGCCTTCTGTTTCTGATATGAATGTAAGGAAATTACTTATTGTTACCCAGGCTTGGCCATTGTACCGTTTTGCTTGGTTGGGTATTACAGAACAATAGCTGCTTATGAATCCTAAGATCCAAGAATATCTTGCAAGATTTTGACAAATACATGTCTGGTAGCAGGGGTGGTGCCAGAGGGGGCTACAGCCCCCCCCCCTCCCCCCATCAGGGAACCCTATCCCCCCTCCTCCCCATCAGGGAATAGTAATTAAGATCATTAAGTAATAGATTAAGCACGAGTTTGAGTGTTTGATCAGGGGTTCCAAACATGAGAAAACAAATTTTTCTTCCCTGGAGTGCCCCTGATGAAACACGATAAGCGAGTGTTTGATCTTGCTTCTCATCACTTACATCGTGATTTGCGGTGTTTTCTTCATTGATTTCAGTATGCAGATTATGAAATGTGATCCAGTTCACTAGGAAGTTTCCTACAGGTTTTCATTGGGTATCAAAACTCATGCATGTGATGTGGTATACGTCCATGGATTTGCTACGATAATTCATGAATTATTAATGAGTTTTAAGGGTTTTCCCTTTACATCTTGATTTCAGCATACATCTGGCAGTCCAATTGAATCTCTTCATATGGCTGTTAAGAAAACTCCATCAAATGCACAGCAAGTGGCAGCTTTGCAGGTTAATGTTTGACTGTACATGTATATACTAAATATTATCTGTATTATATAATATACATTATATGATATATATATACAATAATATATATATATATATGATTCTATGTTAATTGTTATTATTTTTGGTGATGAAGAGTGCCTTGGAGGAAAGAGAAAGGGAAATTAGCAAAATGCTTATGGAAAGGGAACTTGAAAAGGCAGAAAAACTCAAAGCATTCGATGAAACAACTAAGGTATCTGTATGGGAAATTAAACAGAAGGAATTAACAGATATTAATTTATTATCGAGTCGGTTTTCTTTGTTCTTCCGAGGTCTTTATATCGCATAAAGACCTTGAATACTAATTAGATACAAAATGAAGAAAAAAACAAGGAAAATCTTTGTCCAAGGTGGAAAAAATAGACAAAATTTTGTTGGAAAACCTCCTCGATAATAAATTAAGTCAGATAAATCCCTCGAACCTCGGGATGTATGCGATATAAAGCCCTCAGACGCTGCGCATCCTCGGGTCTTTATATAGCATACATCCCTCGTTCTCGGGATTTATCTATTACTTAATTTATTATTGAGTTGGTTTTCTTTGTTCTTCCGAGGGCTTTATATTGCATAAAGCCCTTGAATAATTAGATACGATCGAAATGAAGAAAAAAAACAAGGAAAATCTTTGTCCAAGGTGGAAAAAATAGACAAAACTTTGTTGGAAAACCTCCTCGATATAAAGCCCTCGGATGCTGCGCGTCCTCGGGTCTTTATATACATGTAGCATACTGTACATCCCTCGTTCTCGGGATTTATCTATTACTAAAACTGTAGTTAAAGGGTATAAAATTGATAGATTTTTGTAATAGTTGTATGTTCCTTGAATTCAATAAATTAAATGTTTTTGTTCATTTTTTTATTTGCAGCAGAATGATAGTGTTTTACATGAACAGGTAAATTCATTTTAAAAAGAGAATGGGACATACCAACGGTCAGTGGCAATACATTTATTGAAATTGGTTTTCTTTTTCATTTTCTTACAAAGGCCTTAAAGGAAAGAGATGATACCATTAAATCATTACAAGACAATCTTGGAAAAGCAAAGACTGATAATTCTTTCATTCAAACGAAGCTGCATGAAGAGAAAAAGTGAGGCAATCAGAAAAAAAAGAATGTTTTAAACATTGCTTTGTTATTCCTTTTTCATATTGTAATATTTTTTTTTAAAACACAGAAAATATGAAGACTTACAGTTTATGTTGGAAGAAGAGAAGATAACAGATGATGAATTAAAGGTAATATCGAACTTGGATATTAAGTTTTCTCTTTGTTTTTCTTTTTTCTCCTATTCCACTCCACCCTTTTCTTTTGTTTTTCGTCCTTTTATCTTCTATTCTCATCCTCTTTGCCTTCCTTATTTTTCTTATTTTTCTTTCGTTTTCCCTTTTCTATTCCTTCCCCTCTCTTGTCTTCCCTCCCACTTTTTTCCACTTTATTCTTTTTTCCTCCTTTTCTGTTCCTTTCTTCTTCATCGCTTCTTCATCCCTTCCATCTCCTCCCTCCCCCTTTTCATTCTTGTTTTCAAATCTTTTTCTTTTCTTCCCATTTTTTATTGCTTTATTTCTTTTCTTTTCCTCATGTTTTCTTTATTTCTTTCTACTCTACTCTGCTATACAGAATCACGTAAAACAAGATGAAAGCAAAATAAGAGAATTATCAGACAAAACTGAAGAGAAAAATAAAAAGATAATGGAACTTCAAAAGGAGCTCCGGGAGGCTCATTCATACAACCTCGGCCACGAAACTAAAGTTCTTGAACTCCGAGATGAACTAGTTGAGTCGAAAACCAAGATTGAACATCTTCGAAGCAATATGGCCACGGCTACGGACACCTCTGAAAGCAACGCCCAACAACTGGATACACTTCTGGCGAATGTTAATAAGGAACTGGATGAAACACGACGAGAAGTAAACAAGAAAAATAAACAAATAAATGAACTTGAAAGCAAGATGAGTAAAGAAAAAGAGTTAGAAAACAGTACAGGAAATGAACTGAAAGAGAAACTAATACTAGTGGAGGTGAGGCAATGGAAGGAGAAAGTTATTTTAAGAAAAAATACTGAAAAATAAAACAAGAGAGGTTTCGTAATAGTACACAGGCTTTCTGGCAGGTGTTGGTAAAAACGTAGGACAAAAGTAGGACTAAAATTTTCGAAAAAGTAGGAAGAAAGTAGGAAAACGTACAAAAAAGTAGGACAAAAAAGTAGGAATTTTTTGTGATTAATTTCGAATGACAATACCACAAAAATACGATTTAACCCCATTTTTACTAAAATGAAATATACAAAAGTGGCCTCCTCTTCCCCTACAGCCAACCGAGTTTTACTTCTGAGTTTTACTTCTGAGTTTTACTTCCTCTTGGCAGTATCAAGTCAAAACATAATGATTCCACGAAACAGTTTTCAAAAAAAAAACTAGGATTTTAAGTGAAAAAGTAGGAAAACCGAGCAATTTTGCATAAAAAGTAGGAAAAGTAGGAGTGCAGAAAAAGTAGGAAAAGTAGGATCGCCAGAAAGCCTGTGTACATTTATTTTGATGACGTTTTACATAGCTCCCTTTTTATTTAAGGAATGGTTCATGGTTTGGCGTGCTCCATCGAGTTATGGATGCACGCGGGAAGTTCGGAGAGCACGAAAAAAGCGTCAAGAGTTGGTCGAGGCGTAGCCGAGAACAACTGTAGATTTTTGAGTGCTCTCCAACTTCCCAAGTGCATCCATAACTCAATGGAGCACACCAAACCATGAACCATTTCTTTTATAACAAAGAGTCAAACACAAAACAACGGAAAACAATATTTATTTCGCTGATTAAAAATGAGTTTCTCATTACGTTTGAAATTACCGTGCTCCATCGAATTATGGAGCACGCACAGTAGCCAATCAGAAACGCCGTTGTATTACATCTATGTTATAAAATCGGGAAAAATTATTTTATTCTTGTGACATGATAAGTTGTACGTATACATGTAGTGCATGTGGTACGTTTGCGAGCTTGGTGTAATGGAACAGACGTTTGGTGGACGTTCGTCAAGCTCAATTACTCAGAAAAGATTTCTGAGACCCCAGACAGGGTTCGAACCTGCATCCTTCTAATGACTGGTTAGACGCTCTAACTATTGAGCCACTGAAGCTCAGATGGAGAGCTAAGGTTGTAAATTCATAGTCATATGTGCTCCTAAGTGGTAGCGTTTGCACATGCACTACATATATACATACAACTTATCATGTCACTTTAACAAGAACACCTCGTATGCAAACGCTACCACTTACGGAGAACATATGACTATGAATTCACAACCTTAGCTCTCCATATGAGCCTCAGTGGCTCAATGGTTAGAGCGTCTAACCGGTCATTAGAAGGTTGCAGGTTAGCGGAACCTTGTTTGGGTCTCAGAAATCTTTTCTGAGTAATTGAGCTTGACGAACGTCCACCAAACGTCTGTTACCTTTCATTCTTGTTTCATTTATTTTTCAGCACATTATTTTAAATCATTGTTAGCCAGTACAGATCAAGTAAACCAACTAGTAACTGGCCTAGCGCCTCAACCTTTTGTCTCCCGAAGGCTTTCCTGCAACGATGGGAGAATTATTAGACAGAGTAAAATAGCAAAGGGAACGGTTTTGGCCAGTCTGAGAGGGAAAGGGTTAAGAAGAGAGGTGCAAGAGAGTAAGAGTGCTGCCTAGGTAGTGTTTTGGATACTAGAGGAAACTGAAAATGTGATAAACTGCCGAGATTTTTAGTAACGAAATACTGACGTAAACTGTTGAGATTTTTAGTAACGAAATACTGACGTTTCGAACGGAGTCCTTCATCTTTACTTTACTTTACTTTACTTTACTTTACTTTACTTCACTTCACTTCACTTCACTTCACTTCACTTCACTTCACTTCACTTCACTTTATGATCAGAGTAACAAAAATCTGGCTTCGCTCGAAACATCAGTTTTTCGTTACTAAAAATCTTTGCAGTTTACCCGCTTTTCACTTTAAAATGTGAAAATAAGCGGTAAGCCTAGTTAAGCTTTCCTTCGTAAAGGCTCTGTGGCTTAGTATAATAAATCGTTTTTCTTGGATTTACAGGTGGAGAAAAGCAATGCCATTGAAGAATGTAAAAAGACGAGAAATGAAACGAATAAAGTTGTAGAAGAACTAACGAAATTAAAAAATGAAAAGAATGAGATGGAAAGTTATCATAAATCAACCGTTGAGAAACTGTTATTAATGGAGAAACAATATAAAGATTTAGTTAATGAAAATTCTATGGCATCTAGCAAGAAAGAAGCTGCAGCCAAGGTTTGTTGACGATTGTGGCATGGTTGAGAGTTAGCATATAGTGTTTAAAGTGCTTATAAACTCAAATAAGATATTACTGATATGGATTCTATTGAATGCCAAAATATTTTTTGACTTGAACTTCTATTTGTTGTTAAATTGAGGTTTGTATTTCCAAAATGGTAATGAGGATGACGTCAATGTAGGCATTTGTGTGTGTTTTTCTTTTCTGATGATAAACCGCTTGAAGATTTTAATGAAAAAAAGTATTCCATTAACATGTGAATTGGGTAATATTTCTGCTGTAACGGAACACGGCCTATGCAAATTATGCTTACATAGACGTCATCCAATGAATTTGCAACCTTAGCTCTTCATCAGAGTGAGCCTCAGTAGCTCAATGCAGGTTGAACCCTGTCTGGGGCTCAGAAATCTCTTCTGAGTAATTAAGCTTGATGAACGTCCACCAACCAAACGTCTGCTACATTACACCAAGCTCGCAAACGTACCACATGCACTACATGTATACCTACAACTTATCATATCACTTTAACTACATCTCATATGCAAATGCTACCACTTAGGAGCACATATGACTATGAATTTGCAACCTTAGCTCTCCATCCGAGCCTCAGTGGCTCAATGGTTAGAGCGTCTAACCGGTCATTAGAAGGTTGCACGTTCTACCTTTGTCGGGGTCTCAGAAATCTTTTCTTAGGGGGCGATTACATGGACTGGACTGGCCCGCTTTATATATCAAACGCATGTTTTTTTAACATTTCGATTACATGGCAAGCGTGCTAGCCCGGTTTGCCGGGGTCCCGGTTGTCGCAACTGGGCTAGCCCGGTTAACCGGGATGAAAATGTCCATGTAATCGTTTTCATCCCGGCAAACCGGGCTGAAAAACTGTTGAACTCGCTTCGATACGCGTTCGTTTGCTTGACTGTGTGAATAAATAGTGCTGAAAGGAACTGAAATAGAACATCAACGTTTGTGTGTTTCGTGATCAAAGCGAAGATTTAATAAATTAATTAGTCTTTGTGAAGACGCTTTCCTGGGTTAGCTAAGACTTTAACAATCTTTTTATTAACGATGGGCTTACAAAATAAATAATAGACTAATTAGTGTAAAACTGAAGTAAAACTAACGTAACTTTGCCTTTATTTACTTGATAATTGCGAATTTCGGCCTGAAATCATCCCGGCTTACCGCGGGCTAACCCGCTCCATGTAATCGTTTCGTAAACTCATCTCCTTATAATCGGCCCCTTAGTAATTGAGCTTGACGAACGTCCACCAAACGTCTGTTGTTACATTACAACAAGCTGCCAAACGTACCACATGCACTACATGTATACGTACACAACTTATCATATCACTTTAACTACATCTCATATGCAAACGCTACCACTTAGGAGCACATATGACTATGAATTTGCAACCTTAGCTCTCCATCTGAGCCTCAGTGGCTCAATGGTTAGAGCGTCTAACCGGTCATTTGAAGGTTGCAGGTTCTAACCTTTGTCTGGGGCTCAGAAATCTTTTCTGAGTAATCAGTAGCGTAACGGAGGAAGACGGGGCCCTTGGGCATATTTGGTGTGGGGGCCCTTGTTGTCATGATTTGACTGACATGGGGCGGGGCTGCGGCGGGCTGGGGGCCCCAGCCCTCGGGGCCCCCAACTGTCGGGGGCCCTTAGTTCTCGCCCTAATCCTACCTAATGAGCGTTGTGAGTAATTGAGCTTGACGAACGTCCACGAAACGTCTGTTGTTACATTACAACAAGCTCACAAACGTACCACATGCACTACATGTATACGTACACAACTTCTCATATCACTTTAACTACATCTCATATGCAAACGCTACCACTTAGGAAGCAACTTCTCATAACAAAAGACTCGTTAGACTTGAAGAACACGTATAGTTCAACGGTTTTGTTGTTCTCTAACTAGGCCAACAGTCTGCGTCTCAATGCTAAAATCTTACACCTCGAAGATCAAGTGAGTCAAGCAAATATCAGCCTTTCAAATTTCGAAATCATTATGGCAAGTTCTGCTGACGCTACTCAGGAGAAATATCAGCAAATGGAAAGTCTTTTAGAAAGTGTTAGGAAACAACTGAATGAAAGTAAGGAGGAAGTTGGGGAGAAAAATCAGCTAATAAATGAATTGGAAAACAAGTTGAACGCACAAGTAGCACGACAGAAAGAAATTGAAAAAGAAGTAGAAAGTTTGGTAAGAATACCTTTATCTGCATGTTCTGTATTATATATACATATATTAATTGGTACATATGCATTGCATTACATTACCTTGCATTACATTAACTTGCATTACATTACCTTACATTACCTTGCATTACATTACATTACATTACCTTGCATTACATTACCTTGCATTGCATTACATTACATTACCTTGCGTTGCATTACATTACCTTGCATTACATTACATTACATTACATTACCTTGCATTACATTACCTTGCATTGCATTACATTACATTACCTTGCATTGCATTACATTACCTTGCATTACATTACATTACATTACATTACCTTGCATTACATCACATTACCTTGCATTGCATTACATTGCATTGCATTACATTACATTACATTACATTACCTTGCATTACATTACCTTGCATCGCATTACATTACCTTGCATTGCATTACATTACCTTGCATTACATTACATTACATTACATTACATTACATCACATTACATTACATTGCATTACCTTACATTACATTGCATATTACATTACATACTACATACATTTACATTTTACATTACATCACATTAGCGTGGAATATATTACTGGGTTATTTTTGACAGTCGTTATTTTAACAAGTTGTTGTCAAAAGCGTTTTCTCAACACCAATATTTAAATACCCGAAATAAGCTTGGTGTTTCAATGGTAATTACATGTTCTATAACTAAACAGAAAAGCGGTACACTACAAGAAATGTTTGTCCTAAGATCTTTCAAACATCTCTTTACTTTATTTCGTCTTTTAAGGACCAGGTGGATAAAAATCTGACTTTAATGAAGGGAGCGCATCATGCTGAGGTTGACGCTTTGCAGTCTAAAGTGAACTCCATGACAGAAACTGCTGCTGATGTTAAGAAGAAACATGATGAACTAATACAGAATTATAAAAACGAAATAAAAATCATTGAAGAAAGCAAGAGAAAAGAAGTTCAAAATCTGAAAGATAATATGTCTGCAATTGAAGTGAGTAGTCTGGAGTAAATAATACAAACAACAATATTTTCTATTTTTGCAATGGTTTATATCTTGGTCTTAGTGGCCTGGTGGCAAGTTTCAGGCTGGGGTGGCCAGATTAGCTTTGGCCAGATTAGCGTTCCAAACACAAGAAAACATGATAAAAACTGAGGGCGTAGCTACGAACTTTTTATTATTTTCGAGTGTTTGGAGTCCCCTGATGAAACACGATAAACGAGTGTTCAGTGATCTTGCTTCTCAAACGCGTATTCGCATTGCGATTTGCGGTGTTTTCTTCATTGATTTCAATATGCAGATTAAGAAATGTGATCCAGTTCACTAGGATGTTTCCTACAGGTTTTCATTGGGTATTAATCTCGTTCCCAGAGCCCACGTTCCCCACCCGGGAAACGGGAGACTCTGGGATAATCCGTTTCAAATCGTTACGTTATTGGCTGAATAGTGAGCATGAGTTGGTCTGAAGTGACCGGAAGTAGAATTAATAAAACCAAAATAACAAAGATGTCGGAGGACAAGACTCCAGTGAAGACGTTGCCGCGATCGATATCTTCGCCGTATGTGTGTAGATGCTGTAATTCGAGCTTCGCCAGCAACCCCATTGACTTGTTTGGGGAAAAGGAGAACATACTATCCAGATTCCGCTCGGATATTTACGCATGCGTACCTCAACCGGAATAACAAGAATCCTGTGATTTGAAACGGATTATCCCAGAGTCTCTCGTTTCTTGGGTGGGGAACGTGGGCTCTGGGAACGAAATTGATTGGGTATCAAAACCCATGCATGCATCTGATATGGTATACGTTCATGGATTGGCTATGATAATTCATGAATTATTAATGATTTGACAACCGTTTCCAGTTCTATGGATCTTTTGGTTTTATCTTACAGAGCGAGAAAAACAATGTTTTGAAAGAATATGAAAGTCTTAGATCAGAAAAGGAGAAAATGTTGGATGAACTGTCGAGATTACAAAATGACCACAGTGATGTACAGCTTGGTAGAAGTGCGGCGTTAGAGAAAATGCAAGAATTCGAAAAGAAATGCAAAGATTTATCAGAAGCTAATGTGGAGATTATTTCTGAGAGAAATGATGCTATCCAGGTAAGTGTATACAATGAATGTAAAAAAGTAGAGTATTGCGTAGACAGTGTTTAATTTGGATAGAGCAAAGTGAAAAGGTGCATGGTAAACTACCGAGAATAATTGTGATAACGAAATACTGATATTTTAAGCGGAGCCTTTAATCAGAATAAAATGTGATGAAGGACTCTGCTTGAAACGTCAGTATTTCGTTATTAAAACTAATCTCAGCAGTTTACCATCTTTTCACTTTGCTCTATCTAAAAACACTGCGTACGAAGCACTCTACTTTTTTACACCCATCGACATAAGGGACTCACAGTCTAGGTAGTGATCTACATTCTAGAATTTAATAGTTAACAATTTGATACTGTGTATAAATAATTTTCAGTTATGTGAAGAACAAGACCAACAAATGGACATAATAAATAAAGAGAAAGACAGTATTTCGCAGGAACGAGACTTAATTCGTAAAGAAAAAGACGGACTGTCCAAAGAAATAATTTCTTTAGAAACTCAGGTGAGAAAATATAACATGAGGTGGGACTAACCTTTCCAGCAGTCTGACGTTTTTAGTGCTGACTTATTCTCAGAAAAACATGAAGAGAAAATTTCATGATTTTCTAAGAAATGTCAAATTTTTAAGAAATGTCAAATTCTTGAAAAATCTAAAATTTCAAGAAACCAAATTTTTAAGAAATGCAAAATTTCTAAAAAATGTACAATTCCTAAAAAAATGTAATTTTTTTAAAAAATCTAAAATTTCTAAAAAATCTAGAATTTTGTAAAAAGTCTAAATTTTCTAAATCTAAAATTTTTTAAAAATCTCGAGATTTTTTTAGAAATTCAGTTTTGTTCTATTTTTAATTGTTTTTAGATAAATAACCATTCTGAGTCTAGTTTGAAACAAGGAGAGCTTCAAGAAATTAAGGAATCTGAAATCAGAAGTCTGAAAGCTCAACTGTGAGTACCTAGTGTTCCATTGAACCTGCATGCATGCAACGTTCTAATTAACAATTAGACGCTCTAATTAGGAACATTAAGCTACTACGAATAAACCCCTGTTAGCGTTTACACGATAGCCGGGTCAACCCGTCTTGCCGGGTGACCCTTTTCAAAACCCGGGTCGACCTGGGTTGGAGAGGTGCGACGGTGCGGAACTTTGGTCAATTCCTTCATGTAAACACGGGTTGACTTGACCCGGGCTCGTGTAAAGTGTTGGCAATATGATAATTTGTGTTGAGAAAAGCTGACCCGGGTTGAGAAAAGCTGACCCAGGTTGGAAAAAAAGCAGCTAACCCGGGTTCATGTAAACACGAAAAAAGAATAACCAGGGATGGCGAGCTGACCCAGGCTGGCACTCAACCCGGGCTCGTGTAAAGGCCCCCTTAGTTCTTATGTGGCTTTGATTTTGTAATTTAAACCTTTGTTTTCTTGAATAGAGATGAAGCTTGGAAAGACAACCGGACAACACGTGGTACAATTAATATATTAACAAATGAGAAGAACTTATTAGAGAGCGAGATCGAAACCAAAGTTAAAGAAATTAATAGATTACAAAGTGAACAATTGACGGTAAAATGATTATATTCTTACTATACTGATATTATGTCAATATTTGAATAAAAAGAAAGAGCAGTGCAGAGCACTAATTCAATATCGGTCGTGGTGATGCTTACTGGTTATGGTTACGTTTATGGTGACCGTGGTGCTGGCGATGGTTACATTTGTGCTGACGACGATGCTGGCGGTGGTGGACTGGTGATGATGGTGGTGGTACTGTTGCTGGTGATGGTTGCAGTTATGGTAACGACGACGCTAGCGGTGGTGGTGCTGATGGTGGTGGTACTGTTGCTGGTGATGGTGATGGTGATGGTTGCAGTTATGGTAACGACGATGCTGGTAGTGGTGGTGCTGATGGTGGTGGTACTGTTGCTGGTGATGGTTGCAGTTATGGTAACGACGACGCTGGCGGTGGTGGTGCTGATGGTGGTGGTACTGTTGCTGGTGATGGTGATGGTTGCAGTTATGGTAACGACGATGCTGGTAGTGGTGGTGCTGATGGTGGTGGTACTGTTGCTGGTGATGGTTGCAGTTATGGTAACGACGACGCTGGCGGTGGTGGTGCTGATGGTGGTGGTACTGTTGCTGGTGATGGTGATGGTGATGGTGATGGTTGCAGTTATGGTAACGACGATGCTGGTAGTGGTGGTGCTGATGGTGGTGGTACTGTTGCTGGTGATGGTTGCAGTTATGGTAACGACGACGCTGGCGGTGGTGGTGCTGATGGTGGTGGTACTGTTGCTGGTGATGGTTGCAGTTATGGTAACGACGATGCTGGTAGTGGTGGTGATAGTTACAGTTGTGTTGACGACGATGGTGGTGATACTGTTACTGGTGATGGTAACGACGATGCTGGTGGTGGTGGTAGTGATGGTGGTGATGTTTGTGATAAAGAGTAAAGAAAAATAAAAGACAGTGAAGGGGAAGAAAAGAGGTGGAGAGGAAAGATGAAGAAGAGAAGAAAGATGAAGAAGATGAGTGGAAAGAGAGGGATGGGAGGAGGACAGCAGGAGAAGGAGAGAAAAATGAGTGGAAAGAAGAAAAGTGGAGAAGATGGGAAGGGTAATGATGCGATGGTGAACAGCATTTATTACGCAGAGTATGACTAAATTTTCTTAACATAGGTTGATAGAAATGGAAGTGAAGATATGCCAAAATCACCAATAGATGGAGATATTTTAGGTAAATTTATTCGCTTTTATTTAAGTATGAAAAACAAAACACACTTTAACTACTTATGAAGCAACTTTGACTTTGTGGTACTGCATTGGAGGTGATACAGTGGATTCATTCATAATG
Organism: Paragorgia papillata; assembly: GCA_035771165.1. Taxonomy (NCBI): domain Eukaryota; kingdom Metazoa; phylum Cnidaria; class Anthozoa; order Scleralcyonacea; family Coralliidae; genus Paragorgia; species Paragorgia papillata. Next base: position 1,381,946 of record JAWNZC010000002.1, on the reverse strand, counting down.
TAACTTTGACTTATTTCAACTCATTTTAATCTATTCTAAATTCCTATGGATTGCGTTAGGTAATTAGAACTTAGTACGTTTGATTATTTATAGAAAATGCGTCCACGTTATTAATTCGTTTACACGAAGCCGAGTCAAAACTTTCTACAATACAAACAGAAAAGGAAACGGCAGAGGAACAGGTAAAAATAACATTTAAAGGTCAAAGTGCCTATCTCACCTGTGTGGATTTTTCATATTTGTAATCTTTGGGTTCTCCTGAGCAAAATTGCAATATATCTTGTCAGCCGAAAATTTCATCTTCATGGAGTTTTTCGCTGTCAAAGTTACCGGATGTGATGTCATAAGAGGCATTCCAAATTCGTTATGTTTTAAGTCCAAACCAGGATCAGTTATCAAAATGCAACATCAAGGCTTTCTAGAAAGATGAAACATGCCATAGTGCAAGGCTCTAACACTTAAGTTTTGTGTTACTAAAATTAAACTCTATGTAACAGAACATAAGAATATGAAATTTATTTCTTGACACGTTTTATATGATGTTCTTGCATACTTTTTTAGATGGAATTTCTTAATTCTGTGATCGTCGATCTGCAGGTATGACGCGTTTTGTTTTTATTTGAAAGTCAACTTTATGTTTATTTTTTAATTGAAGATACGTTTGTGGATACATCGCGTATTAACGATTATTACTATTCAACTATGTTTTGTAGGTGTAGTTAATGTAATGAGTTTATTTGACGCGGAGGATATGTTTTGTAGGTGTAGTTAATGTAATGAGTTTATTTGACGCGGAGGATATGTTTTGTAGGTGTAGTTAATGTAATGAGTTTATTTGACGCGGAGGATATGTTTTGTTTAGAATAAGAACCGAAAAGCGCAGCAGACGATAGCGCTGTTAGAAGCTGGAGACGACGCACTTTTATTACATGGATTAGACTCAGACAGGTGCCAAGAATTCTTTGTACTAGCGTAATGAAATTACCATTACTACTATTATCCACATTATCCAATCTCGTTCCCAGAGCCCACGTTCCCCACCCGGGAAACGAGAGACTCTGGGATAATCCCAGTCTCGTTCCAAGAGCCCTCGTTCCCCACCCGGGAAACGAGAGACTCTGGGATAATCCGTTTCAAATCGATATTTCATTGGCTGATGAACACAGTGAACTCTATATAACTCTTCTTCCGGATCACAAGAATCCTGTGATGGCGTGAACGGATTATCCCAGAGTCTCTTGTTTCCCGGGTGGGGAACGTGGGCTCTGGGAACAAGATTGGGATAATCCGTTTCACATCGATATTTCATTGGCTGATGAACACATGAATATATAACTCTTCTTCCGGATAACAAGAATCCTGTGATGGCGTGAACAGATTATCCCAGAGCCTCTCGTTTCCCACCCGCTGAGTAAGGGTTTCAAATATCACGAGTAGTGTAAATCCTTAATTGTACGAGCAAAATCATATGGTTACTCATTTATTATATGTATGACAAAATTACAACACGTACGCTTCATACTCACTCACGCCTTTAGAAACATCTTGTCAGTTTCATTACTTGACAAGAAACATTTTCACTCTGGGTGTTCTCTGTACTAATTTCAAAATATTTACATGGGATTTTTAGTTCATAGTGTACCACAAGTCGTTGGAAATGTGAGAACTTTCCATTGCAGAATTGGCCGCCATTTTGAATTTTATTGTCAACATCGTTCCCAGGGCCTTCTCTATTTTTATAAATTGTACTGCAGTACAATAAATAAAATAATTGTACTCCTCTCAACCAATCAGATTGTAGTAATTTTGTCATGCATATAATAATCATGATTATCATCATCAATCATTATCATCATCATCATTATCATCATCATCATCATTATCATCATCATTATCATCATTATCATCGTTATCATAATCGTCATCGTTATCATCATCATAATCATTATCATCCTTATCATTATCATCATCAATATCAATATCATCATCAATCATCATTATTATCATGACCAATCATTATCGCCATCAACCATCATTAATCATCATCACTACCACCATCATCATTATCGCTATTGATCATCATTATCATCATCATTATCACTAACGTCATATATCAATCATCATGTTCAATTATAATCATTATCGTTGCCATCAACTACTTTTCTTTGTATTCTTGTCTTCAGTGACGAGGAGTTAATGGTGAAACCAAAATACACCTTGCGAAAATTTTGTGATATTTGTGACGTATTCGACAAACACGACACTGACGAATGTCCTTTGCAAGAAAGTGGCGATGATACGGGGGGAGTGAAGCACTTTGGTGACAGAGAACAAGAGCGACCTTACTGTGGAATATGTGAAGGTAATACTGTTTTAGAATATAACAGAAAGCTTGATTTTCATAATCACCATCATTATTATCATTAATCATTACTATTATCATCATCATCGTCATTAATCATTACTATTATCATCATTATCATCATAATCACCATCATCAGTAATCATTACTATCATGATCATCATCATCATAATCATCATCATTATGATTGTCATCATAATCATCATCATCATCATCGTCATTCTAATCATTATCAATCATCATTATTAATTATCAATCATTATTAATCATCATTATTATCATGATCATCATTAAGCATCATCATTATCATAATCATCAATAACCAACATTGTTTGATTTTTTTCATCTTTAGCATTTGGTCATTGGTCAGAAGATTGTGATGATGAACAGGTTTGTGTTCTTGTATTTTGCTTCTATTTGCTTGCTAACAATTCATGAAAGGAACGTATTTATTAATAGCTGGAAGGTGATGAACTACGAGCATTTCTCTACACACCAAACACTTGCACATACATACTCACCCACGCATGCGCACACCTACATAAAGATGGTCACACATACACGCACGCAACAAACACGCACGCACGCACGCAATACACGCACGCAACACACGCGCACGCAACACAGACACGCGCGCACTAAAACATACCACAAACACACCAAACCCATCGCACGTTGCTATAATATGCTTATATACACAAAACCTTGATTTTAACCCTTTAAAGCCTGGAGCTTTCCCGTTAACGAGTAAAATCGTCTGGCGTTAGCCAGAGTAAAATAATAAAAATCGTGTTCAGGTCTCAAAGGGTTAACGAGATAGTTTTTAACCCTTTAAAGCCTGGAGTTTTCCCGTTGACGAGTAAAATCGTCTGGCATTAGCCAGAGTAAAATAATAAAAGTCGTGTTCAGGTCACAAAGTGTTAAGCTAACTTTGTTACGACGGACGGTCCTGAATTTTTGTTTTGTTTTTTTCCAGACGTTTTAACAACAAGTGTCAAATGTGCTCGTCTTAACCTCATTGGTAATACGTAGCAGCAAAAATAGTCATTAAAGAAATTATTTTTATATAGAATATAGTTGATGTATATGTATATATATAAGATTAACATTACTTTGTAACTTCTTGCATTACTTTTAAATTGAACTAAATATAATATTCACTTCGCTGAGTTTTCAATTAATATGCTATCATTGACATTTTCAGTTCAAACTTTACTGAGTAGGAATATTTATTTAACTTAATGTTAGATCTAACCATGATTCTGTGACGTTATTTTGCCAGTCGTACTTATAAGAAAGAACTATTTAACCACATATATAAATCATAATCTGTCAGTTCGATAATTCTTGCTGTTAATTAACTAATTAATTGTTCAGTTCCTATATGTAACTCATATTTGTCAAATTAACGAGTGTTTTGGATAGAGCAAAGTGAAAAGGTGGTAAACTGTTGAGATTTGTTTTGATAACGAAATACTGAGGTTTCGAGCAGAGCCCTTCATCAGAGTAAAATGTGTGAATGGCTCCGAAGAGTTCCGCTGGAAACGTCAGTATTTTGTTATCAAAACTTCTCTCAGCAGTTTACCGCCTTTTCACTTTTCTCTGAGCTGAGTATAACTGAATAGTGCCTACCTTATTTCACAGATTAAAGAGAGCAATTTATTATTTATTCTTGAATAATCCTCCGTTGCATAAGCTACCTGCTTACTGGTCTTGCTTGCATGGTTTCACTCAAATTGTTCATTTCTTTTAGTAAAATCTTAAAATTATCAAACCGAATCTGAAAATGTTTATATATCTTACGAAAGGCTGCAACTGCATGATATACAATTGGTTGGCTATGCTGTACATTAGTTTGTGTAAATACAAGCAAGACTGTGACTCTGTGTTGGCAAAAACAATAAATTGATTATTCGTGAAGACAATCAGTTCGACATTGCCACCCGCTACATCGCTGCACTGGTTTGCCTATTCAATGTGATTTAGATGATTGTTCAGAGTGGGAAAAAACGAACATATTCAGAGAGCTTGTTTGTAAATCTATTTGGTTACATGTGAAGGCAGAAATCGTGTATATGGAAATAGATCAAATGAGTAAACGTATTATTTAGTGAAGGTTGTAGCATGGGTTTCGGTGTTTTCCCGACAATTATTAGTTGTGTAGTTAGTGCAGTTCTCGCGATGTCACTGACAATGTTATTTATGAGAAATTCAAAGTCGTTGAACGAGAACAAATGTGATGTATGTCATTTACGACGGGGCAAAGAAGGAACTGCACCTTGTGGTGAGAGAAAGACAATATCAACACCGAGGAATCTAGAACTGGTCGTCCTAAGAGACGCTGCTGTTCGTCATGGTGCTGTATGTCTGGATGGATCAGCTCCGGGGTATTACTTCAAGAAAGGACACGGAAATGGACAACATCGTTGGATTCTACACTTTGAAGGCGGTGCATGGTGCTCGGATAACCAATCCTGCTACCAAAGAAGTCATTCTAAATATGGCTCCCTGAGATACACTAATTACAAGAGTGGTGTTCCTAAGCAAGGATTGTATTCCAGAGACAGACGAACTAACCCAGATTTCTACAACTGGAATATGGTCTTCGTTATTTATTGCGATGGGTCGTCTTTCACAGGAATGAGAACTAACCCTGTTTATTTCAAAAACAAAACCGTTTACTTTCGTGGAATGTTAATCCTGAGATCCGTGATCAATGATTTATTAAACCGAGGCGTACGCAACGCCAGGGATGTACTACTAATAGGCAGCTCTGCGGGGAGTTTAGCTGTTCTAATTCACGCTGATTCCATCAAATCGAAGTTACCACGGGGGGCAAAATTACGCGCTGTGTCAGACAGTGGATATTTCGTGGATTTGAAAACACAATGCGGGGTTCACAAGGCAAGAGAAATGTTTCGTGGTATCTTGACGACACACAATTCAACGTCAGGACTTCATGAGCGATGTGTGAAACACACTGCGGTTGATCAGCGGTGGAAGTGCTTGTTTCCACAATATTTTTTTAAGTTTATTCAGACTCCAGTTTTTGTTTTACAGTCTGCTTACGATGTCTGGCAGATACCAAACTATTTAGATATCGTATGTACTATTCCAGATTATAACGACTTGACCTTGTTTAACTCCCTCGACACTCCAGTTCATGGGACCGTCCACGTAAACGATCTTGGTGGGCGAAGAAAAAAGCGAGAAGCACGCCACGGTGGATATAATTCATCTGGGATAAGAACACTTGAGGAGAATGTTATTAAAAGGAATTTTCACCCATGGCACTGGCAAGGATTGTACAGCAAGCCCGCAGCATGTACGAAAGTTGAAACGAAAATGATTTTAAGTATCCGCGGTATCGTCCTAGAGGCGTTGAAGCCGGTCTTGAGTAAGAAACAAAATGGTCTTTTTTTGTCTTCGTGTTTCGAACATACTCAAGCACCGTATGACCAAATATGGAAAAAGGTGAAGATAAGAGGAAAGACTATAAGACAAGCTATTCACGAGTGGTATTTTGAGAAGCCTGGGAACCACTTTCATATTGCGAAACCATTTTCGTTCGCGTCTTGTATGCCCTAACTGAGCATGCGCAAAAGACGCTGTTCGATCAGTAAAAAGCCTGAGTAAGAGGTTTGGCGTAGTTCCAGGCAATCTCGTCCCCAGCCCCGCTTGGCCGGGGCAATTTGGCTCGGGGGGCGAGATTGAGTTCTAGGGCAACAGTACAACAGTCGCCAAAAACGACTCGTCGATTTAAGACAGTAATAAACTATTAACTGTATTTATACATAGTTAATAGAAACTAAACATGGTTTTAAATAAAAGTCATTGTTTTATGTTTTTGTTCAGGTTTATGGAAATTTGTGCACTTTCACGGTTACTGAACATATTGTGTTTTCTATATAATGAAGCAATCATCCAATAGCAACGTTTGGGTTCAATCACTCAACCGTACTGTTTAAATATTAATAAACCTAAAACAAAGGATTTGTGCACCTTCATGTACCTCTACCGCTTTGAAGTTTGCCTTGTTTCTAAACCCCGTTTACACGATGCCGGTACAATTTGAAAACGGAACAAAATCATGCTGGTGTGTAAATACAGGCCAAAAAGTCTTGCGTTTACACGGTGCCGGTATAATATAATGACGGATTAGCATGTGACTATTCTCTTCCAATGAGAATTGAGAAGACTTTGTGAATACTGTTGACCCGAATACTGTCGCGCGAGGCGACATTTCTCTTGTCAAAATTAAATAGATTGTAATATATACATTTCTAATTAGTTGCTCTCGAGAGCTCATAAGACAAAAGAAAAAGGTCGCTTCGCGCGACAAAATTCGCCAGTGGAAAACCGGCTTTAGTCTTCAGCCACACATTTGCGTCATTCTTTTGCGCGCAGCTTTACGTAGCACGTGTCTTAAACTTAAAATTCAGGACTATCTCATACTAATTATCCAGTAGGGCTGTAGTGGTTGGGATCTGAGAGGAGGGGGGTATTCTAGAAGAGAGGATATGCTGCATATAGATATCAATGAGCCGCAGACAACTTAAAAACAGGCGCGCAAAAGGCGCAAGATTCTTGGTTCTCGTTCCCAGAGCCCGCGTGCTCGCGGTTATGTACAACTAGAGCTCAGTCTCCTTGGTGTGTGTGGCCGTGTTTTGAAATCGAGGCCTTTGTGAAAAGCAAATCTTCGATATATACTTGAGTGTTTGTCGTTGGAAATAAGCTTTTGATTTGTTTTATATTATTTCTTCAAATGTCTGACTTTGTCGAGAGTGAAGCTGAAGAGTCAGGGGAAGATATTGCTGTTAGTAACAGCGAGAAAGAGGAGGAGGAAGAGGAGGAGGAGGAAGAAGAAGGAGTTGATCCTGTTGATGATGCTAATGATATTATTAATGATGAAGAAAGCGAAGGAGATGAAGATGATGATGATGATGATGAAGGAGAGGACGAGGAGGGCTCTCGACGGAAGAAAGGGAAACGAAAAGCTGAAGGTTTGTTTGTTGTGACACTTTTCTGTGTCGTTTTTGAAGACATTTTGACTTTCAAAACGTGGTGTTTGTGAAAAGTATAATTTATGAATAGAGCATTCAAATCAATTCTATTTTTTTGTTCACGTAATTGTTGCATGACTATCAAGTAAGATTAAAAAGTTGTTCTATAATAATCATAAACTTTACATGTTTATAAAAAGCAGATAATTTTATATACAAGTGAATAAATAATATCTTAAAATCAGGGGACAAATATATATAATCATTTTTCTTTATCAGTTACAATCAAGTAAATTATAACGAACCGTTTTTTTCAGTCCAGAAAAAATAAAGTTACAGTAGATTATTGCTGGGTTGCACGTTATGTCATGGTGGCCATGTTGGTTGGTAGGTAGAAAAGAATATTATATTAGATGCTATTGTACCTACCAACATGGCCACTGTGTCTTTGTTCTCTAAATCTCAGGGGATTGATTTCAACCCACCAATTATTTAATAGAACATGGTTGTAGTGAACCCCTACAGGCCTCGAATTATACTTTTTGCATCCAAAGACAAAAATGTCCTCCAATAATGAGTGCCCATGAGGCTATCCAAGGACATTTTTCTCTCAGCTAGGACAAAACTGTTATTTTATACAGTCAGGAAATGACTAAATCCATGATAAAGAGTGACTAACATTCACATGATATTATGTCATTTATGTGCTATAGTATTAGTTAGTAGTGACTGGGTATATAGATATAGGACTGTCTTCTTCGCTTGGACATGCAGATCGCTTCACTCCAACACTGAACAATGTCCTCTGCATATTTTAATGTCAATGCATAATCATGGCCGCCAGTGTTTGAACACGTGGTTAGCACAGTTGTGCCTGCATTTCTGGGCTGATCCCACAATGGCTGCCAAAACATTTACACACAGATAATTCAATCATTGGCTGGGATATTCTATTGCCGAACATTTTCTTACGATCATACGTTCGATCGATTGGGAAAATTTTAAAACTCAAAACTCCATCGGCGGACAAAAGTGTCCTACATATATTATGGGGAAAAAATCCCTATCGGTGGTCAAATGACGATTATCGAAGGACATGTCCTCGATGAAATTCAAGGCTTGAACCCCTATTATAATGAACAAATTTTACTGTACTGTGGCAGCTTGTTATAAATAATATAATGATTCCACTGCATATAAGAAGTTGAATGTACTAAATCAACAACACTCATTTTACGGCCAGTTTCCTCACTTACGCAGGGGTTAGCTGGTGGCTCCAAGTATGTACTGTTTGTATATACAGTATGCTGCACCAAATTTATCATTTTGATGCCAAAATTGAAGGTCTTGGCTAGGTCCTTGATGTTGTCTTTTGTTTCTTTTAGTTTTTGATGATGCAGTAGATGAAGACGATCTCGACCTCATTGAAGAAAATCTTGGAATTAATTTAGATAGGGTTAGTACCATACTCGAAATATAGTAAGGTTTGATATACAGTGGAGCCTCGCTATAGCACGCATCGTTATAACGCGTGACTCGGTATAACGCGGTTGATCCTTGGACCCCAAAATTTTACATTTCCTGGTTTGTCATTTGACGACTTATACTGTACTTATGTTTACCAACAGTACTAAAGTTCACCACAGACTGCTAAATTCCGCAAAATAGAGACAGAATTGATGTGTAATATGACACTGAAGTTTCAATTTTGCTCATTGGAGACAATTTTATCTTGTCGGCTGACGATCACTGATCATCCTGAATAATCTGGGTCATTACAAGATAAAACAACAACATGGCAATGCGATCATTGCGAGAAATGAAAACCATGCTCAAATTTCAATTCCATTTTGTTCAAGTCTGTCTTGAGCGGACTTCAAACTTCTTCAGTCACAATTTGGATTGTTAGAATCAAACAGAAAGTGCTTCTAGCAGTACTCAATCTCGCTCCCAGTACTCAGCCCACAATATTGCACCAGAACTGGAGTGGGAAGAGTACTGGGAATGAGATATTTGGCCATACCTTGCAATAACGTACTTCATTTATAACCCGGTCACCACTAAGGACCCCAACTACCACATTATAGGGAGGCTCCACTGTACTGTATATTTGATTCTTGTTTCAACACTGCCTATGCAGCACGAGTGCCACTTTTATTTCACTATTTGGATTGGTACCATACTGTATATCTGCTGGGATTCGAATCCTATGCACTACATTTATATTACTCTGTTTTGCATCATCGATTAAAATTATTAATTATATTTTATTGTACATAGAAAAAATATAAGCGACTAAAGAAATTAAAGCCTATTGACTCTGATGAAGAGGAAGATGATCGAGCATCTATGGCTGGTCATAGTGCTGAAGAACGAGAAGCATTAGCTCATGAATTGTTTGAAGATGACGAGGAGAGTGAGCAAGTGCCAGTGAGTACTGTTTTAAGAATAGTATGATTTAAATTTCACTGGATATATACATATTTATTTGATGTTTTATTACTGATTGTTATCAAGTTGAATCCTTGTTTTAAAGAACATATCTTTGTATGTTTTTTTTAGAGGAAAAAGCCTCCACCTCCTGTTGAAACTACTGATAAATCATATGCAAGAATTGAAGACTCAGAATCTGAAGGTGTGTGCCTCAGGCCATGTTCACACTGATCTGTTTTCAAACGAAAACGGAGACCTCATATTGAAAACGTATCAAAAGTTTTCCATCCACACTATCGTTTTCGAATCGTTTTCGCTGTTTAGTAAAACGCTAAAAAGATCTACAGGGGTATGAATGAATAGTTCTAGGTGACTGAAACCAAGATAACATAATTGTGACATGATCGTTTTCCAAAAGCTTCGTTTTTGCCGTCCACACTGGTGCAGAAAAGCGGCGTCTTCGAATGTCTCCACTCTGAAGAGCGTTTTTGAAAAGCTCCATTTTCGCTCACCGAAGACGCTGGATTAGTGTGGACGAAAGGCCTAACTGTATCAAAAAGTCTCCGTTTTCGTTTGAAAATGGATTAGTGTGGACATTTGCTGCTCTCAAAACGTTTCTGTTTCGCAATGGTGGTCTATCTTTGGAAACAATTGGTCTAATATTTCACCCGTATTGGTGCTTGGTCAATGAGAAGTTATTGTTCAAATGTGTTGGCAGATCTACAAGAAAGCTTTTATTATTGTTTTGTACTTTGTTTCAGATGAAGATGATTTCATAGTTGATGATGATGGCCAACCCATCAGTAAGAGTTCAAAAAAACGATATGGTCATTTCGGAATTCAAGATAAGTAAGTAACTTTTTTTATATTATGACTGGCAATTATTTTGTAAAATTTGTGTGAATTTTGAATAATCTAGTATGTAGACAGGAATGGGTTAGTATTTAAATTGCATGCTTAGCATGCAGTTAAAATATAATTACAGTACTTTCCTTTAAACTAATCAAGGTACAGTAATTTTGTTATTTGTCTACATGTCAGTAATAAATATTATTAAATGTGCCATAGGGCATTGCAAGAAGCACAGGATATCTTTGGATTGGACTTTGATTATGGAGACTTTGAGAAATTTGGACAGGAAGATTATTCTGATGAAGAAGCAGATGATTATGAAGATGAATACAGCGATGAAGAAGGACAGAGAAGAAGAGGAAGGAAAAAACAACCGAAGAAAACAATTTATGATGTATGCCAAACATATATTTTATATTGTATTAAATAACTGAGGACTGCACAATCATGGCTGCATATAGAGCATAGGCAAAGAACATCTGCGAAGGAGGCTAGTCTGTACTGTTAAAAAAAGTAGAGTGTTGTGTAGGCAGTGTTTTAGATAGAGCAAAGTGAAAAGATGGTAAACTGCTGAGATTAGTTTTAATAACGAAATACTGACGTTTCAAGCAGAGCCCTTCATCAGAGTAAAAAGTAGAGTGCTGTGTAGGCAGTGTTTTAGATAGAGCAAAATGAAAAGGTGTTAAACTGCTGAGAATAGTTTTTATAACAACTACTAAATACTATAAAAACTATTCTTGACAGTTCACAACCTTTTCACTTTGCTCTAGCCTGTACTGTACTTTCTACTACTGTATTGTACAGTATATTGGCTACAGGTGAAACCTGCCAGCATTTGCAAGCAAAAATTGTTGAATGCATATGGGTCTTCTCTCCATACTCGAAATGTTATGAAAGCAATGAGTTGCTTAATTTGTAGTTTATAAATTAGTATGTTTAGATAAAGTGTTTTTGGGTTTTTTTTTTCAATTTTTTTTTGTATTAAAAGGTTTATGAGCCAAGTGAGTTGGAGAAAATTCATTTGACGGATCGAGATAATGAAATACGTATTACAGACCTGCCAGAAAGATTCCAGGTACCTCAGGTTTTTGTCTGTCTGTCTGTCTATTTGTCTGTCTGTCTTCCTTCCAGGGTAATAATCTCATAGAATACTGCACAGATTTTCATGAAAGTTTGTGGAATGGTTAATCTTATATCAAGGACCAAGCCATTGAATTTTGGTTGAATTTAGTTAAGATTTTCATGAAAATTCATGCTGCAGTCTATGAGTGCCCTTTTGTTAGTCATCGAATTTAAATCAAATACTTGGGAAAATTGTGGAATTTATGTTACTGAGACTGTGACCACATTTTTATTTCCAATAAATTTTGTTCTTGTATATTGCTTATAAAGCTTTCTGTGGAGTATAACGTTAATTGTTATTAAGATAAACCTTGTTCTGTTTACTTTAAAGTTGAGAGATATTCCTACAAAACCATCAGAGGAAGGTGAATTGGACGAGGAGGCAGACTGGATTTATAAACAAGTGTTCATGTCACTGCCAATATCTAATCAGGTTGGAAAATAATTGTCTTCAGTACAAACCACTGGTACAAACTAACTACAGTAGTGGACTATTACATATCCTACATTCTGTTTGCAGTAGTAACACTGATCTACTGTACTGGTACTAGCTGTTTGCACATGTTCTACCAATTTATTACCAGTTCTCTGTAAAAAAATAACTATAGCAAGCCACTTTACTTTTCTAGGATTTCCAAGATGGTGATACGTTCATACAATCCTCGGTAACCAAGCCTCCAACAGCTATTCCAAAAATCCGCGAGGCTCTCAATCTTATGAGGAACCAATTCTTTGAGGTACCTAAGTATAACTATATATTGGAAAAGTGTGTGAATTAATCCATTGCTGTCTAGAATGTCTGAGGGTTCTTCTTTTGAAAAGTAAAATCATCTGGTATTTTGTCCTAATCAAACGAGAACGCAAGTCATCGCAAGTTAGCTTACGATGACTTGCGATGCCGCCAGTCAAACGTCGGCACAAGTCGTCGCAAGTTCTGCACTTCCGCTAGTTCCCACGCCTTTTCGCTAGTTCTCATGATAGTTTCTATGGCGACGGAGCACGAAAGACTTGTATCGACTTGTGTTTTGTGTTCAAACGTTTCGCAAGCTCTCGCAAGTTGAAGAAAACTTGCGATGAAATTTGAACAAGATCAAATTAGTCGCAAGCTAACGCAAGTCACCGCAAGTCATCGCAAGCTGGCGATCAAACGAGACACAAGCAAGCACAAGCTAAAACTTGCGATGACTTGCGTTCTCGTTTGATTAGGGCTTTAGACAGAGTAAAACAATAAAGGGACCATTTTTGGCTGACTCAGCGGCGTAACTTTGAGCTAGGGTGCCTCTGGCCCAAACTGAAAGGGCCCACCGGCCCAGAGGACCCCGAATTGAATTTCACACCTTTATTAACCTGTTCAGTGTTGCGACGTTCTGTATTTTTTATGAAACTGTTTGAAACTTCGTACCGATATTTAAATGATGGAAAGCTATATCCAGTTTAACGACGACTGATGATTTCCCAATAAATACGTGAAAATAACGGAATCCCCATAAAGGACATCCGATATCCTGGCTCAAGGGCCCCCCAGTGAAAGGGGGCCCCCGGCTCTTGCCGGGCAGCGCCTATAGGAATTACGCCACTGGGCTGACTCAGGCAGGAATATGCTAAATACACAACAATAAACCAGTATTCACAATATTGTAGAACTATATTTATAAGTTATATGTTATGTATACTATATGTATTACAAAATCTGGAGTTATTTTTTTAAAACAGGTTCCGTTTATTGCTCATTATCGTAAAGAATATGTTGAACCAGAACTGAATGTGGAGGATTTGTGGAGAATATGGCAATGGGATGAAAAGGTGAGCTTTCGTATAAAATAATGCTTTGAATTCAGTTCTGAGTTCATAAATTGTTTGTTTTTATTTATTTAAATGTAGTGGTGTCAATTACACACAAGAAAACAGAACTTAAGACGGCTGTTTGAACAAATGCAAACATATCAATACAATAAATTAAAAGAAGACCCTGACAAGCCGCTAGATGAAGATGAACGGATTCTGGAGCACGACGATATTGAAAGGTAAAGCTCTTGGATTGAAGATATTATAGAAACAGATTGTTGTATATAGGCAGCAACTTACAATGCATAAAAAAATACTTAAAGGTGATGAACTAACTACATTGTTTTAACATAACATTTGATGATGATGGTGGTAGTGGTGGTGGTGATGCTGGTGGTGGTGGTGATGATGATGATAGTGGTGGTGGTAGTGGTGGTGGTGGTGATGATAGTGGTATTGGTGGTGGTGATGATGGTGGTGGTGGTGATGCTGGTGGTGGTGGTGATGGTGATGATAGTGGTGGTGGTGGTAGTGGTGGTGGTGGTGATGATAGTGGTAGTGGTGGTGGTGATGATAGAGGTGGTGGTGGTGATGGTGGTGATGCTGGTGGTGGTGGTGATGGTGATGATAGTGGTGGTGGTGGTAGTGGTGGTGGTGGTGATGATAGTGGTAGTGGTGGTGGTGATGATAGAGGTGGTGGTGATGATGGTGGTGGTGGTGATGATGGTAGTGGTGGTGGTGGTGATGATGATAATGGTGATGGTGGTCTACACTAATGTATACAACCTAAGAAAGTATAAAATGTTTTAACTAGAACATTTTGAGCCAAAGCTCTTCACCATGGCAAATCTTGGAATGAAGGGCTGTGGTTCAAAGCATCTGTATTTTGTCAACTTAAAGCCCTGTGATAGAAGAAGAATTTCAAATGAAGTCGAATCACTGCTGTGGAGAAAAGTTTTCTGACTGCCCCAACCGGGAATCGAACCCAAGGTCTCTGGTTTAACGTACCAGCGCTCTACCACTGAGCTATTGGGACTCCCGGCTGAGGCAGTCAGAAATATCCATTAAAGCCCTTCACCATATTCAATTATTTTTAACCTTGAAGACATGGAACTATTTATTTAAAACTGTTAATTACAATACAATCACTAATTTTCTTGTATCTCTTCAGGCTTGAAGGAGTGCAAACAATGGAAGAACTTCGTGATGTCTATTCCCATTTCATGTTATATTATGGTCATGAAATTCCCGCCATGAGGTTGGCCAAGAAAAAACAACCAAAGAAAGAACTGGAGGAAGGCGAAGAAGAAGGTGAAGAAAAGGATGAACAAGAAGTACAAGGGGAGAGGTTAAAAATGCCAAAAAGAAGGGACTTGTACACTATTTGCAGAGAAGCAGGTACGTGGAAGTCTTTCAGTACGTTTAGGGGAGCCTCTCACCAAAAGTTAAGCCCGGTTAGACGGGGTTAGTACTTGGATGGGTGACCGCTTGGGAATGATCCCGTTGTCGAGCTTGGAACTCACGTGAGTAGAGTTGTAGTTGATCTCTCCTGTGCTTCGAGGGTTTTTCGCCGGGTTCTCCGGTTTTCCTCCCTCCGTAAAATCGACACCTAGCATCTTAGCTGTGATCCGTGGTCTGAACTGTGTTGTATGGCGGCTTCCTGGAGCGCCTTTGATATGCCTCGACACGGCCACGTTGATCTGCGTCCTTCGCAATTCAGCCGCTGGATGCAAGTAAGGATGATTAGCACCCAGTTTTTTTATAAATGTTGGATATAGTAATGGAAGAAATAGTCAGATGCTTCTAAGCGTGCCTCTACTAGGGCTATTTGTCCAAGGTGACGTAATGGTGAATTTGGATGTGACAACGAGATACAGTACTGGCATTTCCAACAGAAGTCTTTTATTTATAGAGTAAATTGTGACTTCATTTGGTTGCATTTTCTTGTTTTAGGTCTTGGTCGTTTCGCTAAGAAGTTTGGTCTTACTCCAGAACAGTTTGGGGAAAATTTACGAGATAATTATCAACGACATGAAACCGAGCAATATCCTATGGAGCCTGGGGAAGCTGCTGAAGAACACTTGTGCAGGTATGTAGTCACTGGTGAAAACAGAACTTTTTCACCTTCTGTAACTACTACACTCATGTTTCTAACTCAGGTATGGGGAAACACGTCGTACCGTCCGTAAGCATCTGCTAACGGGTGCCTATATTGGACATCACTCCACAACGTAGCGTATAGTCTCACAATGTAACCTAAGGTCTTACAATGTAACATAAGATCTCACAATGTAACGTCAGGTCTCACAATGTAACGTAAGGTCCAACAATGTAACGTAAGGTCTCACAATGTAACGTAAGGTTTCACAATGTAACGTAAGGTCTCACAATTTAACGTAAGGTCTCACAATGTAACATAAGATCTCACAATGTAACGTAAGGTCTCACAATGTAACGTAAGGTCCAACAATGTAACGTAAGGTTTCACAATGTAACGTAAGGTCTCACAATGTAACGTAAGGTCTCACAATGTAACATAAGATCTCACAATGTAACGTAAGGTCTCACAATGTAACGTAAGGTCTCACAATGTAACGTAAGGTCCAACAATGTAACGTAAGGTCTCACAATGTAACGTAAGGTTTCACAATGTAACGTAAGGTCTCACAATTTAACGTAATGTCTCACAATGTAACGTAAGGTCTCACAATGTAACGTAAGGTCCTACAACATAACGTAAGGTGTTACAACGTAACATAAGGTCTCACAATGTAACGTAACGTGTCACAACGTAACGTAAAGGTAACTTATTTTAGATTTAGGTTGCGAATGGTCGAACAAGTGCACTTTTGCTCACGAAAAATCAGAATACTAGCGGTACATGTACTCATATTTATTCTCTGTCTTCAGTATGTTTCCATCAACTGACACAGTATTAGAAGGCACTCGTCACATGGTCGCCATGCAGGTAGCACGTGATCCAATGGTCAGACAATGTATCCGACAGACATTCACAGAACGAGCAAAAGTTAACATTAGCCCAACAAAGAAGGGAAAGAAGGTAAGGAAGGAGAAATTGAATATTATACAAAAAAGGAAGAAAGAAACATATTTTACAGTTTATTTCACATTACTTTTCCGCTTTGTGTTGCGAAGTTCGTTGCAAAGTTCAGCTGTATTCGTTGAGAAGTTCGGAATTACGTTGCCAAGGTTGAAAAATTATCCAATCATAATGAGTTTTGATCCAAAGCTCGCAATTTGATTGAATACTTTTTCAACCTTGGCAACGTAATTCCGAACTTCCGACGAATATCTGAACTTCCCAACGAACTTCGCAACACAAAGTGGAAAAGTAATGTGAAATGAACTGTAATCGCGGTGTGTCTTTCTGAAAGTAAGCAGTAATTGGTTATTACAGTTTAATTATGTTTTTTTGAAACTTAAGGATATTGATATAGACCATGAATATTACGCATTCAAGTACATCAAAGATAAACCAGTATCGGACTTAAAAGGAGACATGTTTCTTCAAATCCATAAAGCGAAAGAGGAAGGTTACATCGAAATAAATATTGGCATTGACTTACAAGGTCACGGGTAAGAAGCACATAAAATTAGTTGAAATTTACGTGAAATGGGACTACTCAAATGTTGCTATTTTCGTATTTGTGTATTCAAATAAAATACTTCAAAAATAATAAATAAGAGACTCCAATGATTTTTGTTGTTTTGTTGTTGTAGATTTCATTCTTATTTTGACGAAGCAAAGCAGTTGTATTACAGAGTGAGTTTTAAGCTCTAATCAAACGAGAACGCAAGTCATCGCAAGTTGGCAGTCCCCCTATCTCAGCCAGCCTCCCTGAATAGTTTCCAGAAAATATCATGTACCGTGACAAAGTTAAAACTTGTTTAAAACACTCGTGAAACCTTTATTTTGTTAATTTGGGGAGTTCGACGACCGCCACAGAAATTCTGACTGCCAACTTGCGACGACTTGCGTTCTCGTTTGATTAGGGCTTTAAGACTGTGATTAGTCAAGCTGATTTATGATTTAGATGCATGGTAAATAATGAAAGGACAGCAGAAAATAGTGAGGAAAAAGAGCCCACAGACCATTTTGTTAATTGTTTTTCATTGTAACATGCATTTAACCAAAAAGCAGCCTACATATGCGGAATAAGAGCTCTTACAAAAACCGATTAATTGCAATATGTCAGCGTAACTTAAATGAGTTGGCCCCAAACGGACTCTTTATTGTTTTATTCCGTCTAACGCCGAACGATTTTACTTGTCTAAGGGGGAATCCTCAGAAATCCCAGGAAGTAATGGGTTGATGTCTATCAAATATCTACTGTACCAACTTTGTTAAAATTCTATTTTAATATTGTTAGAGTGTTTTAAGTGCTTTAAGACATCAAGTTTTTATTTTATTGTTTTGTTTTTCGTTAGGATGAATTCAGTAATTTGGTTCAGATGTGGAATGCTCAACGAACACAGACACTATATCGGACATTTTATCAAATGATTTATCCTTTGTTTGCTAAAGAAGTTGAAGAAAAACTTCTTCAAGAAGCCAAGGATTTCGTTATCAAGGTAATAAACACCACTACTATCATCACCATTACTGTCATTACCACCACCACTATCACCACCACTATCACCACCACCACCACTATCATCACCACCACCACTATCATCACCACCACCACCACTATCATCACCACCACCACCATCATCACTACCATTATCACCACTACTATTACCATAACCACTACCACCATCACCACCACCATTATGACTACCACACCACCACTCATCACCATCATCACCACCACCATCACGACTACCACACCACCTCTATCATCACCACTATCGCCACCACCATCTTCACCACCACTACCATCATCACCACTACTACCACCACCACCAAATCAGAAACGTCGTTTCTTTTATTTCTTTGTAGAGTGCCTGTCGTCGATTGCATTCCTTAATCGAGGTTGCTCCGTACCAGGCTGAGCAGCACGCAGATGAGGAGTACGACATGTATTCTGGCCCCCAAGGCCTGCGTGTGCTGTCTGTAGCTGTACCTCCAGATGCCAGTACACCAGTGTTTATGGTAATACTTAATGGAGGAGGTCAAGTTGGTGATTTCTTAAAACTGAGCTTCATGCTAAAACGAAGGAACTCGTCGAAAGCTAAAGAACGGGAGAAGAAGGTATTAAATTCTGATCGTAAAAACTATTCACATCACATATAGATATAGATATCGTGAAGGAAATCCGGAGAAAAACCTTTTGGGCATAAGAGAGAACCAACTTGTCTACTCACATGGGCCTAAGGTCGTCACCCATCCAAGTACTAACCCTGCATGTTTGACCAGGTTAACTTCAGCTGTGAGATACAGCACGCTAACAGCTTGTGCCAGCCATGCCTTCCTATATTTAAGACACGAGCAGCAGTGTTTTATCAGATTTAAAACAGAAAGACGATAGCCTAGTGTTTTAGATCTGATAAAACACGTACTGCTAATGTTTTGAATAGCTTCAAAAACGACCCATTTGGTAAGTTCATTGGCGTAGTAATTTGAAAAACACGTTGTCTACGCCGAGAAAATCAAAGCTAAAATTTATGTAAATCAGGAGGATTCAGGACATGGTACTGATTTCCTTTGTGTTTTCCTCATGCATCCCATGCATTATGAGTTTTGAAACCTAATTCATAATTGTTTTATACAATCAATTTAAACAAAACTTTAGGTTAGAAATTTAAAAACTTTACGTGGGGGAAAAATCAATAAATATGTGACATTTTCTGTAAGGAACGTGTTTTTTATTGTCTTTCTTATTTTCTTAGGAAGAAGATTTGGAAATGTTAAAACAGTTTGTTCTTAAGAAGCATCCTCACGTTATCACAGTGGCAACTGGTTGTCGTGATTCACTTACTGTTTTGGAAGATATTAAACTATCTATTCAAGAACTCGAACAAGAAAACCAAATGACGCCAATTAATGTCGAACTAGTGGACCACGAAGTCGCTGAAATCTTTGAAAAATCTCCTAGAGCAGAGGTAATTCTGAAAAAAAAATCTTATCGAACTCCAGAACTACGATAAACTTTATATTAGGGAGCTTAAGCAAGCTAGGACGACGATGGCAATCCAAAGTTCAGTATCTAGCAGAAACCACGAATAATTTACGTTGTATTGAATGCTTAAAGTATGTTTTTCGACATCCAAAGCTTTAGAGTTCTAAAAGGATTTTGTCGCATAGTCTGAAGTTAAACTCAACTGACAGGTTTCGCCGTTTCACGAGTTAAAGCCTGGCTTCCATATAGCCGTAAGAGCCGGCGGCATGGCTGCGGCAAGGGGCGATGGTCCAATCATAGACAGTGTTGAATTAGCCAGCAATAAAAAGCTGTATGCGATTGGACCATTGCCCCTTGCCGCAGCCATGCCGCCGGCTCTTACGGCTATATGGAAACCAGGCTTAACGTCGTCCTGAAGACGTGAACATGATTTGAATAACGTTGTATGTAGAACGGGGACGGCGTTAGGATTACTCTTGGGACTAAAAATTATTCATTTTCTTTGTTGTGTGAAGAAAATTATATTGTATTAAAGACGTTGTCCTTGACGTTCGCGTTGTTTTTTCTTAAGCACTCTATTTTCTTTTCTAGACGGAGTTCCGAGAATATCCTGCATTTCTCAGAAGAGCTATCTCTGTTGGTCGCCGTATTCAGAATCCTATTGCTGAATTATCTGGTCTTTGTGTAGATGAAGATGAATTACTCTGTGTCAGACTGCATCCACGTCAGGTATATCATAGTAACTAGCGAGGTTAAGTTCGACTTCCGATGCGAGTACCAATACTGAATACGGTTCAGATCATGCGCAGTAGATCATTTAACGACGACGTATGGGATTTCAGTAGTCAACACTTCCGAAGTAGACCGAATTTCGGAAGTCAGTTTGACGGGATGATGCAGAACGAATATGGGATCTGGTCGCTCTAATTTTCTTAGCTCTAGGGCGAGAAGAAGCTCTTCCTCGTCTATAATGTCATCTTCATATACTTGCAGAAGTAAGACGTCTTCGAGGTTTATATTACCCGCCATGTTTCACAGTTTCAGTATTCGCATTCGAATTAGCAAGCTTATCGGATGTCGAATATGACAACGAGTGTAGAATATCGGTATTGTCATTCGCACCTGAAGTGGGGCTTAACCTCCCCAATGAATGTAGCACTACAGTATATTTGGTATATGTACAGTGGAACAGTCTACTACAGTGGAACCTCGATTTAACGAACCTCTATTATTATTATTATTATTATTCTTTATTTAAGGAGGATAAGTTTTTCAGCAGAGCTGGTGGGGTCCTCCATTTACAGCTAAGACCTATAGGTGTTGATTTTACGGAGGGAGGAAAACCGGAGAACCCGGCGAAAAACCCTCGAAGCACAGCAGAGACCAACTAAACTTTACTCACATTAGTCCCCACCCCGAGAACGGGGCTATTCCCAGACGGTCACCCATCCAAGTACTAACCCCGTCTAACCGGGCTTAACTATTGGTGAGAGGCAGCGCCCTAATAGCACACGTCACCCGTGCTCCCCAGCCCGGCAAAATTCATTTATATTCGTTTATATTCGGTACATTTCTAATTCATTGTCTTGCTACATTCTTTTTTAGAATCTCATTCCAAAGGAAGAACTTCTCAAAGCTTTACGCACTAAGTTTGTGACTATTGTCAATGAAGTTGGCGTTGATCCAAATAAAGTTTTAGATTTTCCTCACAAATTAGGTTTGATTCAGTTTGTGTGTGGCCTGGGACCTAGAAAGGGATCAGCATTGATCAAGGTATGTCTAATAACGTACCGTCGAGCTGATATTTATAGCACAAAATGCGGACAAACAAACCAAAATTGACTTTCAAATTATTGCAAATGTGCCATTATCTATTGTTCGGGCTGCAAGAATTATGGGTAAAAGCGGACAAACTTAAATAGTGACGTCATCACGACGGAGCGCTATTGTATGACGTAATGTACTATTTTGAGCGAGTATATGATATGATGTCATTTTGACGCATGGCCGTGAGTTTGTTGGCTCAGGTCACAAGGTTACGTCATGACACAATGAACCAGACACATAATTTAGGCGAACCTGACCGTAACATTTCACTTGACTCTGAGGATGACCGTCGCTGCGGCCGTACAACGTCCGTCACCACCATCATCATCACCATCACTACCACCGCCATTACTACCACCACCACCATTATTACCATCACCACTACCATCATCATCATCACTACCACCCACCATTACTACCACCACCACCACCATTATTACCATGTCACCACCACTATCACCACCACCATTATCGTCACTATCATCACCCACCATCATTATCATCACCACCATCATCACCGCCACCACTACCAACAACGCTAACTATCTCACAAACTACACTAACCTAGACGAGCTACTTTCCTTCTGGTTTCACTCTGTTATTCACTCACCAACCTACCACAATGTCATTTCTAGAGCTTACGTCAGCAAGGTAGCAAATTGGAGAACCGCTCTCAACTGGTGACCGTGTGTGGAATGGGACCTAAAGTCTTCTTAAATTGCGCTGGCTTTATCAAAGTTGATACGTCAGCGTTTGCTGAGAATACCGTGAATTACGTTGAGGTGCTTGATGGGTCCAGGATACACCCGGAGACATACGAATGGGCGAGAAAAATGGCGGTAGATGCTTTGGAGTATGATGAAGTAAGTATTATTGGCTAGCCACACAGCAACATATAACAACAACAATGACAACAACAGCAACAACAACAACAGTAACAACAACAATAAACACCACCCACCACCACCACCACAACAACAGCAGCAGCATCAATAACAACAGTAACAACAACAACAACAACAACAACAACAACAACAACAACAACAACAACAACAACAACAAACACCACCCACCACCACAACAACAACAACAGCAGCAACAACAACAGCAACGACAACAACAACAGTACTGCCACCAACACAAACACCACCCTAACAGCGGCACGAACACCAAGAATATAATTTATATATTAAATGTGTGGCTTTGTCATGTTCTAGACCACCGAAGAATCCAATCCTTCCGCTGCGCTGGAAGAAATTCTAGAAAGTCCTGAACGTCTAAAAGATCTGGATTTAGATGCATTCGCTGAGGAACTCGAACGCCAGGGGTATGGAAACAAGAGAACGACTCTATATGATATCAGAGATGAGTTATTTGGACGATACAAAGACAGAAGACCACCGTATCGGGAGATCGCGATTGAAGATCGTTTCCGATTACTCACCGGAGAAAACCGAGACACACTGCATTATGGGAAGTTGATCACGTGTGTTGTGACTGGGTTTGCTTACCGAAAACCAAACAGAGAACGCTTGGATTCCGCTGATCCCGTTAAAGACGATGAGAGCGGGCTCTGGCAGTGTCCTTTTTGCTCTAACAGCAACTTTGGAGACTTAAGCGAGGTAATATTACTGAAAAATATCGCTTTTAATGTGGAAGACGATTGAAAACGATTAAAAAAGTTGTGATATATTACTTTTTAACCTCGTTAATAATTCATAAGAGAAAAACAAAAGAAATCAGTACCGAGACGGAGTTTGGATATGTGATCAAACACTTGCATAAATTAAGCCAACTTTCACCTCAAATTTCTCTTAAAATACTGATTCATTTGAGAAGCGATATCAAACAGTCGAAAGTTGTGTTTGATCTGATATCAAAACACCTCGTAGTTGGTTAAAAATCTCAGCTTCTCCTTGGTTTTTCAACACACTTCTCGGTGTTTGATATCAGATCAAACACTCCTTCTCGTGTATGACATATCATTTATTGCGTTAATAGATGTATGCTAATTTGGATCTAAGAATTATGTTTAAAATGTTCTTCGAGCCATTTTCATATCCAAGTTACCATATTCATCTCTTCTCTTAGGGGGCCTTTACACGAACCTGGGTTGAGTGCCAGCCCGGGTCAGCTCGCCATCCCTGGTTATTCTTTTTTCATGTTTACATGAACCCGGGTTGGCTGCTTTTTTCCCCAACCTGGGTCAGCTTTTCCCAACCCGGGTCAACTTTTCTCAACCCGGGTCAGCTTTTCTCAACACAAATTATCATATTGCCAACACTTTACACGAGCCCGGGTCAAGTCAACCCAGGTCGACCCAAACCCGGGTCGACCCGGGTTTTGAAAAGGGTCACCCGGCAAGACGGGTTGACCCGGCTATCGTGTAAACGCTAACAGGGGTTTATTCGTAGACGGGTTAACCCGGGTTGGCTCTCAACCCGGGCTCGTGTTAAGGCCTCCTTAATAACAACATGCATTACGACATTAACATATATCATCACACTTGCACATAGCAGTATATAATGTCATACATTGAACTCAATCCACTTTCAGACCATCTGAGTTCCGGTGGCTAAATGGTTATACAGAGCGTCCCGCTTGGGAACTCAGAAATTTTTCTGATTAAACACTTCCTTTTGTTTTCAGGTGTGGACTCATTTTGATAACGGAAGTTGTCCAGGTCAGATTGTGGGTGTTCGTACTAGATTAGAAAATGGAATAAATGGTTTTCTTCCAACAAAGATGATTAGTGATAAACATATTAAATCACCACAAGACCGCGTTAAGGTATTAGCATTTATAGTTGTTGTAAATATTTACACGTTACATTGCATTACATGCATTACATTGCATTACATTACATTACATTGCATTGCATTGCATTACATTACATTACATTACATTACATTACATTGCATTGCATTGCATTGCATTACATTACATTACATTACATTACATTGCATTACATTACATTACATTACATGCATTACATTGCATTACATTACATTACATTACATTACATTACATTACATGCATTACATTGCATTGCATTACATTACATTGCATTACATTACATTACATGCATTCATTGCATTGCATTACATTACATTACATTACATTACATGCATTACATTGCATTGCATTGCATTGCATTACATTACATTACATTACATTACATTAGAGTGCAGTACATTACATTACATTACACTACACTACATTACTTTACATTAGAGTACATTACATTACATTAGAGTGCAGTACATCACATTACACTACATTACTTTACATTAGAGTGCATTACATTACATTAGAGTGCAGTACATCACATTACACTACATTACTTTACATTAGAGTACATTACATTACATTAGAGTGCAGTACATTACATTACACTACATTACTTTACATTAGAGTACATTACATTACATTAGAGTGCAGTACATCACATTACACTACATTACTTTACATTAGAGTACATTACATTACATTAGAGTGCAGTACATTACATTACACTACATTACTTTACATTAGAGTACATTACATTACATTAGAGTGCAGTACATCACATTACACTACATTACTTTACATTAGAGTACATTACATTACATTAGAGTGCAGTACATCACATTACACTACATTACTTTACATTAGAGTACATTACATTACATTAGAGTGCAGTACATCACATTACACTACATTACTTTACATTAGAGTACATTACATTACATTAGAGTGCAGTACATCACATTACACTACATTACTTTACATTAGAGTACATTACATTACATTACATTACATTAGAGTGCAGTACATTACATTACACTACATTACTTTACATTAGAGTACATTACATTACATTACATTACATTAGAGTGCAGTACATTACATTACACTACATTACTTTACATTAGATTACATTACATTACATTACATTAGAGTGCAGTACATTATATTACACTACATTACTTTACATTAGAGTACATTACATTAGAGTGCAGTACATTAGATTACACTACTCATTTGTCAACGTTTTGTAAGAGTTTCCTTCACACCGCTGTGGATCCGCCTTTAAACTGCACAAAGCTTTTCTTGCCAGTTGTTTGTGAAACTTGGTGTACATTGTGTTGTTATGATTGTCGTACATTTTGTGTAGGTGGGTATGATGGTTCAATGTCGTGTTACAAAGATCAACATGGAAAGATTCCAAGTAGACTTGACAAGTAAATCATCGGACCTAGGGGATAAAGATAGTAAATTTGGGTAAACATTTGTCACGTTGAGATTATGTGGTTTACTATTTATAAAATGTCTGACTTGCAGGGTAATACAGGTATATATATATATGGGTTTTTTTTCATATTTTAGTAAATTAAAAGATACTTATTTTGATCAACCTGCTGAAGACCGAGATAAGAAAGTTGAAACAGACGCCAAGAAAAAAGCTAACAGACCAAGTAAGAATATGTCGTAATTATTATTAAAGGACATTGGCAACAAAAATTAAGTTTGGCTAATTTGAAAGAACTCATAAAATTGTAATAGAAGATCCTTTACAATTTTTTCGTATCTTTCTTCGTTTTCAAGATACTTAAATTTGTTTAATATGTAAATGAATGGTCTCTGACGTCATGAGCAGGGTACATATCTATAATTGCTCAACATGAAATGTTCAGCGTCACAAGGAGTTTTTATGTGCACAGTTTCAAATGATTTCGTTGAACAAACTTAGAGATATAACTGGTTTTGCCACATGTGAAAATATTTTACCCTGCTCATGACGTCAGAGACCATCTCATTCACATACCAAACAAATTGAAATATCTTGAAAACGAAGAAAGATACAAAAAAGTTGTAAAAGATCTATTACAATTTTATGAGTTCTTTCAAATTAGACAAACTTAATTTTTATTGCCAATGCCCTTTAACTTTAATTAAACCAACAAAACGTTTGTGAGATGTTGTAGACAAGTATGTATGAAAACTTCCAGGTCTAAACCATTTTATCAGTTTTTTATGAGATTTTTGTTGTCAAACTTTAATCCGGATGCGTGTATACTTGTTCAAAAGTAGGTTTTGACTCCTTTAATAAAAATCTAATTTATTCAATTCGTTGTAGGTTACATTAAACGGGTTATTGTTCATCCTTCGTTTCAAAACATGGCGTTCAAGGAAGCTGAAAAGAAATTAGCAGGAATGGAGCAGGGAGAGTGTATCGTTCGACCTAGCAGTAAGGTAAGCAATCGTAGAGATAAATAGATCCAGTGCAAATAAAGTTAGTTAATCCTTCCATGCATGACTTTCCGAGACGCCTCTCATTCACAAGTAAAGTCACCTGGTGTTAGACTAGAGTGGTAGAAAGAGTAAAATCACCTAGTGTTAGACAGAGTAAAATCACCTAGTGTTAGACAGAGTAAAATCATCTGGCGTTAGACAGAGTAAAAAGATAAAGTTTGTTCCACAATAACAATGTGAGTGAAAGGTTTCCCACTTTTTAAAACACTGCTGATCATTTATTAAACAACAGTTTCTCATGATTTCCCCCCCCCCCCGAAATGAGTGCGCATATTTCATTATTTTTTTACTTTCTTAGGGCTCTGATCACTTGACAGTGACGTGGAAAGTGGATGATGACATTTATCAACATATTGATATTCGAGAAGAAGGAAAAGAGAACGCATTTAGTTTAGGAAAGTCATTGTGGATCGAAAATGAAGTACGTATATTCGTTTGTCTTTTGCACCTTTAGCAGACATTTAGCAAGTGAGGTTTCGTTAGTTTTTGTTTGAAGTAACTTTATGAAATAACGGCATGTGAAGTGACGTCATGGAAAGTTAATATCATGTGAAGTGACGTCATGGAAAGTGACGTCATGTGAAGTGACGTCATGGAAAGTGACGTCATGTGAAGTGACGTCATGGAAAGTGACGTCATGGAAAGTGACGTCGAGTGAATGACATCATACGAAGTGACGTCATGGAAAGTGACTTTATGTGAAGTGACGTCATGTGAAGTGACGTCATGCATGTCTATGTCTTCTAAGAGATCACGGACAACAATTGATGGAAATGCACGTAGAATGGCTTATTGTATAAAGTAGTATAGGACAAGACATTGACAAAGAAGTGGAAAGGATGATACGAAACGGTGTAAAAGGTAGATTTATCAAAAGCTTAATGTTAACTCCCATGTTGTATTTTCTCTACCATTCTAAGGAATTTGAAGATTTGGATGAAATAATAGCTCGTCATATCCAACCAATGGCGTCTCTCGCCAGAGATGTTCTCTCTCATAAATATTACAAAGACACAGCTGGAGGCAATAGGACAACATTACAAGAACAATTGAAAGCTGAGAAAACGAAAAATTCAAAACGGATTCCCTACTTCCTGACATCGAGCAAAGAATCTCCTGGGAGGTTTCTCCTCGGCTATATGCCCCGGGTCAAACCTCGTATGGAATATGTTGCGATTACACCAGATGGTTACAAATATCGCGGGCGTATTCATGCGAACCTGAATGCTCTTTTCAGATGGTTTAAGGAACATTTCAGAGACCCCATTCCAGGTACGACGACAGACGACATATATTTTAGTTATAATTACTACTACTAAACTAATCGAAACACAAATCAACATATAGTAAGGTTTGATATACTGCAGAAATTATTGAACGTAAGAGTCTAATGTTTTGAGCGAAGGCCCTTCGTCAGACGTTTCTCTATATTTCTACTCGAAATATAGTTAGGAGTCTAATGTTTCAAGCGAAGGCCTTTTGTCAAGGGCCTTAGGGCCTCGCTCGAAACGTTAGACTCCTACGTTCTCTGTTTCAGCAGTATATCTAACCTTACTATATTTCGATTGTTGTTTCAACACTGCCTACGCAGCACGCTACTTTTATTAAACTAAACTAAGTTTGATTCAAGCTCTAGACCTCTCAGCTCTCCACCGCAGAGGCTCGGAGGCGAAGACGCGCGAGGAATGATAGCCAAACATGGCGGGCATGTACGCCTGAAGTACGTTGAGAATTCCGTCTTCCCATCGTCCACAGCACGCCTCTGATCTCCTTCGGCCCACTCTCACCTTTGCTCGCGCGCCTTGGGCTCCCCTATTATTTGCTCGAGCCTCTGCGGAGTAGAAAGAGCTCCAGACGGGACTCGAACCCACAACCTTCCGAGTACTAGCTAGACGGTCGAACCATTGAGCTACTGGAACTCAGCTGACAGACCGAGGTTGTTTGTGATATTTATACCTGGGAACGAGTCAAACGGCACGTGTACAGCAAAAACAACTGAAGCTTTACCGCTGTGTGTTGCGTAAGTTTAGATATTCGTTCGAAAGTTCGGAATTACGTTGCTAAGGTTGAAAAATTATCCAATCATAATGAGTTTTGATCCAAAGCTTGCAATTTGATTGGATAATTTTCAACCTTGGCAACGTAATTCCGAACTTCCGAAGGAATATCTGAACTTCCGAACGAACTTTGCAACACACGGCGGTAAATAATGTAAAATCGACTGTAACAAATTCAAGCTGAAAACACTATTCTTACGTAGTACTTGATTTTACTTTTCTACCAATTTAACTTCGTAACTACTTCTTTCGTTTACCAGGACTAGGTGTTACAGCTCGAACTCATAGAACACCTGTCGCAATGTCCGACGCCAACACACCTTACACACCCGCAAGTCTAACCCCAGTAGTAGTTACACCAAGTATTACACCCAAACCCAACCTCATCGACCCGTCAAAAATCCTGCCTCAGCTTCGTCAGGCTTTTCCAGGCGGTATCAAAGACCCGAACATGTATCCCAACTTGGCAGCTGCAGTGGCACAGCAAACACCTCCTCAACCAAGACCTCAATTTCCACAATTTGGCTACACACAACAGTTCTCACAACCACAATATCAGCAAGCTGCCTACAGCAGGTAGCATTGGAGTCTGGGAATAAGTGAATGACGTATCATGGAACTTTTACCTGAATGTGTGACGTCATAGTTTACGGTTGTGGTTGCCTGCGAACAGGCTGGTTGTGGTGAGTTATCGCGTATGGGAAACAGTTGGGAGACTGGAGTTTTGTGATGAATGCTGTTTACGTTATAACATGAGTAATCATGAATTATGATCAGAGTCTTTTTTCGAGAGGAGCTTATTTGAAATAACCTTGCACACCTTAGCAAAAATCCCTAAATATCTTCGAGAAAAAAATCTAAAAATCTTTCTAAAATTTTTTTAAAATCTTTCTAAAATATTTAGAAAGTTAAACATTTCTTAAAGTGCCTATGAAACGAAAATTAAGTTTGTCTTATTTGAAAGAACACTTAAAATTATAGAGTAACATCTTTTGCAGTTTTTCGTTTCCTTGCTTCGTTCTTGAGATATTTCAGTTTGTTTGATATGCAAATTAAACATTTTGACGTCGTAGGCGCATAATGAACTATCGGAGAAGGTTATATATCTTTTCTATTATCAAACCAAATTAATTTGAATGAAGCATGTGGATGTGTTTCGCCTACAACACTAAACATGTAGATTTTCAAGTAATTATTATATTTGATAATAGCAAAGATATATAACTTTTTCGATAACTCATTATGCACGTGTGACGTCAAAATGTTTAATTTGCATATCAAACAAACTAAAATATCTCAACAACGAAGCAAGGAAACGAAAAACTGCAAAATATATTACTTCGTCATTTTAAGTGTTCTTTCAAATAAGACGAAATTAATTTTCGTTTCATAAGCACTTTAAAAATCTCAAGAAACTTTGGAAAATTTTGTGGGTAAGGTCTCTTGAAATTCTTAGAAAATCTCGAGAAAATTCCAAAGTTTTTTGGGGAAAATTGTCGGATTTTTGAAATTCGGAAAAAATGTTTTTCCCTGTGGTACTGTATCCCTCGATCTTTTTCTAGTTATTTGTTGAAGTGTTTGACTTGTTAAGAATAATCTGTCCTGATCAGAGCAATAGAAAGTAATCTAATTGCACAGTAAAAAGCTGGTGTACGTGTTTAGAGCAAAACCTTTGCTGTTTTGTGCATGAAGCGACATTATTTACAAGTCCTTGCAGCAGATCACTAGTGAATGATTGTTATTCAAAGTTGTGTGTGGAACAAAAATAGCTAAAAAAATGTTTGTGACTTTGTGTAAAAGAAAACTATGTGAAAAAAAGTGTATATAAAAAAAATTAGTCGTATTTCGTATCTAGTCTAAAGATTTGTAACTTTAATTAATAAAGTAATAACTAAATTGCAACTTGTAATGCAATAATAAATCATATTGATAAATGTTCCGACTTAATTTTATTGCAACAAAATGCAACATTTTTTCAATTTGCTGTTCCTAAATCAGAGGCATTTCTTAAGAAAATTAAAGAAATACCGAAATTTATTGGATGGATAAAACAGAATACCGTACCGAAGCTACAAAACTACCGAAATACGAAAAAATACCCGGAATACCGTATACCCCCAAAATGCTACCTATTCGCACCCAGGCTACTTGAACCTTCGTCCGCGCGGTGGCATGCATTTTAAACGTGGTTTAGTTGCAGAGATATAAAACTCGTGATTTATATTTAAAGAAAAGTACAGAATGTCAGCTAGAGTAGCTTTAAAAGATGTCCAAGAAGCCAGTAAAAGAATTGCGCCGTATATTCATCGTACACCCATTATGACTTGCTCAACTCTGGATAAGATGGCTGGCAGGTCTCTGTTTTTTAAGTGTGAAATATTTCAGAAAGTTGGAGCCTTTAAGGTAAGAATTGTTCCTGAGGTTTTCGTACTTTAATTTTCTGAAGCATGCTAAACTCTTGTACATAATAAATACATATTTAATGTTTTTATTAAACCCTATTTTATATGTTATTATGCAAAGAAGGGTCTAAACTCTCTAATAGGTCTTTGGTCTTTGGGAGGGGGGGGGGGGGGGGGGTGCCACCTCAAAATCCAGCAGACCTAAAAAGGTGATTATCCATACCCTATCACAGACCTAAACTAACAAAAATCCATACCCTATCTCAACACTTGTGTCACAGACCAAAATATGTGCATTGTATTCCAGACCAAAATGGACAATTTGTATACCCAGACCCTGGAGCTTGAAAACCATATATACCCTTTTGGGTGGCATATACCCAGGACCGCCGAGAGGGGAGGGTAGCCAGGGCAACTGCACCAGGACCACACAAGGGGCCCACTACCGCAGTCTAGGGCCCGGGCCAAAGTGAAAGCTACAAACTAACATGATTCTTACATTCAAAATAGCCCAAAATGGCCTCCTGGCCATCTAAAAATTCAAAATTTTTTGGAGGCATGCCCCCAGATCCCCCTAGAAGGGTTGAGGCTTCGACGTGATCCGACTTACCCCGGGGCCCATCATGGCTCTCAGTGGCCCTGCATATACCTGTATCCCTTATATACGAGAATACCCCAAAGTGGTCCAAAGAAAAATATTACAGGCAGCAGTGGATTTATAGTGATCCAATAATTTTTTTTTCTAGTTTAGAGGAGCTTCAAATGCAGTTGGTAAACTGGTTGAAGATTATGGGAGTGATTCACGCGAGTCATTAACTGTGGTTACACATAGTAGTGGCAATCATGGGCAAGCTATTGCTTTAGCTGCTCAAATTAGAGGAATCAAAGCTCATATTGTAATGCCAGAAGATGCTCCCGCTGTGAAGAAGATGGCGATTAAAGGTTATGGAGCAGAAATCACAGAATGTATAAATACAAAAGAGGTACAATTGTTGGTAAATTTGAAATCTTAGCTTTTATCTTCAGAAATTATTGCAACTTTCTTGGTAACGTACCCAAGTAAAGTACCACTCGCAGTAACTTTACCATTTACTCAACTGTAATTTTACCATCTTTGCTTACAGTTACTGTACGTACAATACTGGTTTAACCCTTTCAGGCCCAACTTAATTGACCCTGTAATGCGACTCCTGCCCAAGTTAATTTGGCTACCAACAACAAATATTATACAAGGCCAAAGTTTTTATTCAATACTAGAAAAACTACAGCATTTCACCCCCTAGTGTACAAGTAAAAATTGAAGATCATAAAATTTTGAATAATTTACATACAATAACATGGTTGTCAGTGTACTACAGACATGATTATGAGAATCTGACCTGGAGATTGAAGTTCAAATTTTAAATTTGGCGCCATTGAAGGTTAGCCAATTATCATTTAAAGTTTAAATACGCATATTTTCTATTAAAACTACACACACACATAAGAATACATTTTGATAAAGTTGAACACAAATAACTAAGTTTCAAGAATAACAAAATTGAAACAGTTAATGATCTTCGGAAGGTTGGCTATGCCACGCTGTCTAACAGTCACCTTTACACAACACAATGTTACATCGCCCACAACCAAATCGCGATTCACAAGGCCGCTTTCCTTCGCGCTTCTTTCTTCTTTCTCGGCATTTTCTTGCACAGCGTAGAGATTAGTTTGCTCTACAATGTGTTTGAACAACTCAAGACTAAAGAATAATAGGAAAAATCCCAATGCCAACCGTAGTGTTCAGTGATTTTAGAGGGCCAAAGGATGGAGAGAAAGCTGGCAAACCGATATGGCTTCCTTCCCTAAACCATTCAAGATCTTCTGCCGTATTTCTTTATTATCATCACGTTTACCAACAAAGCCAACGCGCAACGCCATCTTCGTTGTTGTCGAGTTCGATGTCTTCAACTTCAAGCCCGTAGAAGTCTTCTTCACTGACAGTCCGAATCACCAAAAATCTCTTTGAACATATCCATGTTTAACGCAAAATATGTTAATACACGTCGACATGTTCGCGTTGCAATTTATATGACTTTCAAGCGAGCGTAACGATCAATTCTTCGCATTACGTTCTTAGGAATGTTCATGAAGTCTAGGTAAAATTTCACGCGCTTTCTGATGGTGCAATCTGTTTTACCTTATATGGTAAGCCTGCTGAGCTATGATTGGCTAAACCATAGCAACTGAAAAATACGGAAAAATCCGTATCCGGGCAGATCGGGTCAATTACGTAATACGGAAAAATCCGTATCCGGGCGTCAAAGGGTTAATGGTTATATAAATTTTTTTTTGACATAATATGATTGTTTTGTAATTCATTTTTAAGAGTCGTGAATCTACTTGTGCAAATATTGTAAAGTCTTTGGGTCCAACAGCTCATTTAATTCATCCTTTTGACAATGTAAATGTCATCGCTGGTCAAGGCACCATTGCTCTGGAAGTATTGGAACAGGTTAGTTATTGATTAACTGAACTAGAGGAGGTAATTGTGGCATATATATGGACTAAACTACACTGTAAACTAACATTATTTATACTGGATAACCCTATCAGTCATATCTGAATTGTTCTCTCTAGAGATTCAGTAAGGCCAGTCCCTCATTGGTCCAGTGTTACTACAGGAGGAAACCTGAGTAAACTAACTTTATTTATACTGGATAACTCTATCAGTCATATCTAAACTGTTCTCTCTAGAAGTCCATTAAGGACCATTCTTTATTGGTCCAGTGTTACTGCAAGACGAAACTACCTGGAGAGTGGAGGAAACCTGTGGTGTTTGGTAGAGTCAAACTGGAAGCACTCTTCTTACATGTGGCCATTTAACATTATGCATGATTGCATGTCCCATTTCTTTTTCATTATGCTCTCATCTACACTACCTATCCTATTTTTTCACTCTATCCATCTTCTCATTTCTTTCTTAAGTCTATTATTTAATCTATTTCCAAGGTTCCTAATCTTGATGCCATTGTTGCTCCTGTTGGTGGAGGAGGTTTGATAAGTGGCGTATGTATTGCTGCTAAATCTCTTCAGCCTGGCATCAAAATCTTTGCAGCGGAGCCACTGAATGCTGATGATTGTGCTAAGTCATTTGCTGCGAAGAAAAGAATACCACTTCCAGGTCTGTTGCTAAAATAATTATTCCATAATTACATTTTTAAAATATATATTTCTGCACTAGACTATAAGAGGGTGTTTATATGGAGATGAGCCAGCCTGGTGGGTACTCGGGCTAGGCCCGCTTTGCCAAGATGATTTTTATTGTGTTTACATGAGAAGGGCTAGGCTGGCCAGGTGAGCCCTTGTAAATAAGCCAGCCCAGTCGATCGTGTTTTCATGGGGGAAAAACCAGCCTGGGTAACTGAGATCTCAGCTAGGTGAGCTGGCTTGGCTCTCATAAACACAAGATGAAATATAACAAGAAATAATAGCACAAGCATGATCTTGGCAAAGCGGACTAGGCCCAGTGAGGTACCCGGTCTGGCTCACCTCCATATAAAAACCCTCTTATTGAAGTATCCAGCTCTCTGTTACCCCTAGTCCCCTTACTACTTTATGACAGTAGTAATGAAAGAGAAACTAAAATTTTAAAAACTTACTTTTAAATAAAAAAATTAAAATTATAATATTATTGTACACATAATATTTGGCATTTCATTTGATTAAACTGCATGTTCTAGGGATTTTTGGTGAAAAAAATTAAAATGTAGGAATACAAACATTTAATTTTAAAAATTAGTTCAACAGGCGTTCAACATTTCTATTGTTCTCAAAATGTTGAAAGGTGTTGAACGCATTTGGCCACATTTCATTCAACTTTGTTGAACAGAGACATGCGCCATGCAGGATATTGTCGATTCCAGCTTTTGTGGTAGCCCGCGTTCAATT
The DNA here is from genome assembly GCA_035771165.1 of Paragorgia papillata. Taxonomy (NCBI): domain Eukaryota; kingdom Metazoa; phylum Cnidaria; class Anthozoa; order Scleralcyonacea; family Coralliidae; genus Paragorgia; species Paragorgia papillata. The sequence goes on along the minus strand of JAWNZC010000002.1, from coordinate 1,346,795 downwards.
AATTGTCATTCATGAATGTTGAATGATGTTGAATTCATTTGGCCACTCGTGCTTTCAACATTATTCAACATCGTTTCAACAATGTTGAATGATGCTGAATGCGATGTTGAAAGCGTTTGGCCAGGCCTTAATGTACAGCTGGGTGAAAATAAAGTCAAAATTGAACAATTCACTTTTTGGTGAATTTTTCATCATATTTACACAGGTCCCCCCAACACTATCGCGGATGGCCTGAGAACTAGTGTGGGTGAAATCACCTGGCCAATCATATTGGAGCATATTGATGATGTCATAACAGTAACTGAAGATGAGATTATATCAGCAACACGCTTGGTACTTGAACGAATGAAGATTGTTATTGAACCATCGTCAGGTGTAGTACTTGCAGCTGTACTCAATGATAGGTTCAAGCAAATGACCACTGACATGAAAAATGTGGCTGTTTTATTGTGTGGTGGAAATTTAGATTTGGATAATTTACCGTGGAACAAAAACTGAATTTAGTAAAATTTAATATAGGAATAGAAATGAATAATTACTAAAGAAAGCTCTAGGCTCATGGTTTTAAGAGGGCTTGAAAATATAAAAATATATAAACTATAAACTAGGAGTTACTATCGCAAGGGAAGTGCTGCCTCAAATTTTGCAACTCGATGAACTCGTGCCCAGTCGATTGGCATGTTTGTTAAGGCTAGTTTCCACTCAGGAAAATCTTCCTCAGGACCGGTTAATTATACTGGATAACCCTATCAGTCATATCTAAACTGTTCTTCCTAGAGGTCCAGTGAGAACCATTCCTCATTGGTCCAGTGTTACTACAGGAGGAAACCAGTAAACTAATTTAACTAACTTTATTTATATACTGGATAATCCTATCAGTCATATATGTAAAAAGTCTCCCTAGAAAAAGGGTCGCGCATCATTGATCCAGTGTTGCTACAGGAGAATACTAGAGTAAACTAAACTAACTTTATTTATACTGGATAACCCTATCAGTCATATCTAAACTGTTCTTCCTAGAGGTCCAGTAAGAACCATTCCTCATTGGTCCAGTGTTACTACAGGAGGAAACCAGAGTAAACTAAACTAACTTTATTTATACTGGATAACTCTATGAGTCATATCTAAACTGTTCTCTCTAGAGGTCCAGTAAGGACCATCCCTCATTGATCCAGTGTTACTACGGAAGGAAACCAGAGTAAACTAAACTAACTTTATTTATACTGGATAACTATATCAGTCATATCTAAACTGTTCTCTCTAGAGGTCCAGTAAGGACCATCCTTCATTGATCCAGTGTTACTACAGAAGGAAACCAGAGTAAACTAAACTAACTTTATTTATACTGGACATAACTCTATAAGTCTTCCCTATAGGGTCCAGTTAGGACCATCCCTCATTGGTCCAGAGTTACCACAGAAGGAAAACTGTTGTGTTTGGTAGAGTCAAACTGGAAGCATTCTTCTCACATGCGGCCAAGGTGAAATTTTAATCAGATAACTGAGGGATGGCACCTTGTTGCAGAAATCTACTCCAAGCGTATTCAATGCTTTTTATTGTATTTAATACATATTAAGTAGAAATGTGATTATTTTCAAGACGTCCTTCAGTGCTTTCTAACTCTATATTATCACAAGCTTCGTTAGTGTTGGCTAAAACATCATCTTTTTTCTCTTCATTCGTTTTTTCGTCAGCGGATTCTGCTTTCTGTGTAATTCTTCCCACTTTTTGCAAGACCTTTTCCTCCAGAATATTTTGAATTGAAACCAAAATACAAGAAACTTGGCAGAGGCCAATGACGAGTAGCAAGAGATTGAGTCTTAACATGAAGGTCTTTAATGTCTGCCCTTCATAGTAAGGTTTACCATTGTTCACCATGTAATCACCAAAACCAACGGTTGTGTACAATATCCAGAGAAAATATAACCCTTCCAGAATCGTCCAGCCATCGTAGTAATACCTAGGGCAAAGTGAAAAGGTGCTAAACTGCTGAGAATTGCTTTTATAACGAAATACTTTTTCGATCGGAGCTCTTCGTCAGAGTAGCAATACTGGTAAACACAATTAAAAACACTCTCAGACTAACTGAATAATTTTAAATGTCAGTTTATATGATAAGCTGAACATATACATCTATAGTGCATGTGGGGGACGTTCGTTAAGCTCAATTATACTCTGTCTGGGGCTCAGAAATTTGGTAGATAATTGGTTTCACTTTATAACAGACGAAAACTCAGAAAATGCTTTAGATATGGCCTGCTGTTACTGTGTTACATTACACCAATCTCCCACATGTACCACACACATATATATGTACTGTTTAATAAACGAGCAGGAGTGTTTTATCAGATATAAAGACACGAGGCGAAGCCGAGTGTTTTTATATCTGATAAAACACGAACTGCGAGTTTATTGAACGGCTTCAAAAACGAACCACTTGGTAAGTTCATTGGCGTAGTAAGTTTGAAAAATAACCTTGTTTAAGCCGAGAAAATCAAAGCTAAAGTTTATGTAAATCAGGAGGTATCTTTATCACATATAAAGACACTGATTAAACTTTAATTTCTTTTGAATTTTCCTCATGAATTATTAATGAGTTTTTGAAGTACCATTATACGCCATTTTAACTGTGTCTGAAAACGCTATATACCACTTAGGAACAACGTGACTATGAATTTGCTACTTTAGCTCTCCGTCCGAGCCTGAGTATAGCTCAATGGTTAGAACCAGAGCCCTGCGTCTCACCGGTCATTAGAAGGTTGCAGGTTCGAACCCTGTCTGGGGTCTCAGAAACCTTTTCTAAGTATATTTGAGCTTGCAAACGTTTATCAAATCTCTGTTAAATTATTATAACCATGCTTGCATCTGTACCACTTTGTACGTCACATTTGTCACTTCATATATCGGTAAAGATTTCTAATTTCTGATATCATCTGAATTTCAACTTATAATGTATTTCTGAAGATTAATATTGGTGATTTAGAAATACTCACTTTGCCAAAAGACAAGCTATTGTGAAAAATAAAAGCAAGATAAAGACATGAAGTATAATGGATTTCAATTTCAAATGAGTTGGTGTTCTCTTAAACACTTTGGTTTCAATAAAGATAACCACACTCTCTTGTTGTTCGGCCATCTTTTCCCCACATGCTGATAAAAACAGTGCTATAGAAGATAGAAAATATGAAAGAGGTTAGGAAAGTCAGGGGCTCGCAGATCAAAAGGAGAAAGGATGAAGCGACAGGCTTCTGGGACCCTTTGGAATAATTTTCGTGACGTATAAGCACGCGGGTCAAGGCCCAAGTGGGGAACTTGGCGTTGGCTAGTAGTAATGATAGCCCTCAAACGTCAACGCGCGGGGAAAAGGTGCTGTAGGGTTGTGGAGTCGTTGACTTCTAGTATGTTACAGATAGTATATTATGAGATTTGCAAATTCTATAATATTTTATAATATAATTGTAAATTGTATAAAGTTGTATAAACCCAAATTGTATAAAGGATTGGGGAGCTAATCGTGCTTACTGCAGCCAGTATAGATGAATTACGAAGGACGCAGATCAACGTGGCTGTGTCGAGGCATATCAAAGGCGCTCCAGGCAGCAGCCATACGACACAGTTCAGGCCACGGATCACAGCTAAGATGTTAGGTGATGATTTTACGAAGGGAGGAAAACCGGAGAACCCGGCGAAAAACCCTCGAAGCACAGGAGAGATCAACTACAACTATACTCACACGAGTTCCAAGCTCGACAACGGGGTCATTCCCAAGCGGTCACCCATCCAAGTACTAACCCCGTCTAACCGGGCTTAACTTTTGGTGAGAGGCAGCGCGCTAACAGCACACGCCACCCGTGCCGCCCAAGTGTATTCTCAAAGTGAATGGGAGAATTGTGTTTAACGCAGAGTTTTTGCCTATAGCTAACAGTCTGCCGTTTCTCGGATAATAGAGAGCTTAAGCAACAGACGTTTTAGAGCCACGGACGGCGTTTTAATTCAATAGCATTTTTCATTCAAAACAATGATAATGAGCAATTTACAATTCCAAGAGCAAAGAGAACGCCGTCGTCGTTCTACACAAGACGTCATTGAGAGCATTTTCACGTTCTTGAGACGACGGGAACTGCTAGAACGTTGAGGCCCGTCATCGTTGTTTTACTACAATGTGACATACTCCTTTTAAAGTAGAAAACTTGTATTTTAAGGCGGATAATTTCATTACATTACAATATAAAATAAAGGATCTGTATTTTTATATAAAGATGAAATTTAAGCTTATGAGCTAACAGTTTAGATATGTGATTATTCATAGCCTTTGTTTTGGGTAAAAAAAGTCTTTTCAAAGAATACGCGGTTCAGTAGTTCTGTATTGTATTCCTGTTCTTCCGGTCACCGTCCGTGTCTCAAAAACGCCTAATATGCTTAAGCTCTCTATTGTTTGCTAATCACAGATATACCCAAGGGTCTGTCTCCTGCTCCTACGTTCTCGATCGCGAGATCCTGTCCCGTCCTCCATTGATCCAGTCCAACCTACCTGTTATTGGAATAGCAAGCAGTGCATAAAATATAACTGTTAGTTGTCCCAATGACGTTTTTGGAGTCTGATGGCCGAAACCTACAATGCAGTAAAATAAATTCACACGACATCTTATGAAATGAGATGCTACATATACGAACAAGTAGTATGCCCTTTCACTTTAGGCCGAGGAATATTTTGAGTATTTTTAGGGGGCGATTACATGGACCGGGCTGGCCCGGTTAACCGGGCTAGCCCGGTTAACCGGGCTAGCCCGCTTTATATATAAAACACATGTTGTTTTAACATTTCGATTACATGGCAAGCGGGCTAGCCCGGTTTGCCGGGATCCCGCTTGTCGCAACCGGGCTAGCCCGGTTAACCGGGATGAAAATGTCCATGTAATCGTTTTCAGCCCGGCAAACCGGGCTGAAAAACTGTTGAACTCGCTTCGATACGCGTTCGTTTGCTTGACTGTGTGAATAAATAGTGCTGAAAGGAACTGAAATAGAACATCAACGTTGTTTGTGTGTTTTGTGATCAAAGCGAAGATTTAATAAATTAATTAGTCTTCGTGAAGACGCTTTCCTGGGTTAGCTAAGACTTTAACAATCTTTTTAGTAACGATGGGCTTACAAAATAAATAATAGACTAATTAGTGTAAAACTGAAGTAAAACTAACGTAGCTTTGCCCTTATTTACTTGATAATTGCGAATTTCGGCCTGAAATCATCCCGGCTTACCGGGCTAGCCCGCTCCATGTAATCGTTTTGTAAACTCATCCCGGTTAACCGGGCTAGCCCGGTTAACCGGGCCAGCCCGGTCCATGTAATCGCCCCCTTAAAGGCACAGCGTCAGGTATTAAATTACCGCTTAATTAATAGTTTTTCGCGAGACAAAAATTATATTTGTGTGCAAAGGAAAGGAGTAATATTCTTAAAACGTTAAAAAAGTAAGTCATGAGTGCATTTTTAGAAAAGTCAAGCGTGTGATATTTTACGCCTAGGGTATGGAAATCATGAGGTGGATCAGCCCGGTTTGGGCTGATTTTATGGTGCTGATTGCATGACCCCGGCTAACCGGACTGACTCGTGTCACGAAATTCTTTCCTCGGCCACAAAAGGAGATTTTAATCAACGTTAGGATTTGTTTACATCTAAACTAAACTAATTCTTCTTTGTACATTTAGTTTATGCGAGTTTCAAAACCACAGTACGATCCTAATCAATCGCGTGAGCCTCTGCGCGTGAGCCAAGTTAACCGGGCTAGCCCGGCTCATGTAATCAGCACCTAAGTCACGATAACTTTCTATGACTGCAAAAAAGAATTAGGATATCATGTGTGCCGCGGTAACTGGACTAGCCCGCCCTTGTATAAACATCCCCGTAGACTAAGGCATATTGTTGATACACGATTCAATAAATAAATCCAGAAGTTTATAGTAGTTATTATACAATACCTATAGTAAAAGCTATCGTGCCAGCAAAATGATAAGAGCCTGTAAAGCTCCAGTCCACCCATTTTCCTTCCTGATGTCGTATAGAAGCTCTTAATTGCTTCACTGTTGAGTTCAGGTCGTCGGTAGAAATATTGTATTTATGGCTAAGTTGATGTATAACAGATGACAATATATGAGTGCTGTTTGGTCCAGGAATATTTAACGACTCATCACGTTGTTCCAAAGCTTGGAATACTGCGGCACCAAAGAAAAGAAAACAAACAAATAAAATTATTTCTACTAAGAACGTTTTGAACTTGGCCATCGGAAAAGTTAGCAAAAAGGTTTTTTCGCCGTTTCTTCTTTTCTTCTGCTTGCTTTCTTTTGATTGTTTAGTTTAGTTCTGGTTCCTCAACCGCTAACTATGGATACTAACAGATGATTTCATTGTTTATTTACATGAAAACTATATATAGTTGTGGTTTATCTACCTGCAACTTATCAAATGACCCGCATAGCTATAATAATGTTAACAGTTTGAGGCTTGGACCTCTCCCTGTGCTGAATAAAATCGTCTGGCGTTAGCCAGAATAAAATACTAAAGACTCGTCGTCAGGCTTCAAAGTGTTAAAGAGATAGGTTTTAACACTTTGGGGCCTGGACCTCTCCCTGTGCTGAATAAAATCGTCTGGCGTTGGCCAGAATAAAATACTAAAGACTCGTCGTCAGGCTTCAAATTGTTAATAGGCTTCAAACTCACTGATCTCAAATAATATACTCATTATACTGGATAGAGCATCTATTGTTTCGCGCGTGGCAAAAATTGAAGTCGGAAGTGAGGCTAAAAATCTCGCGGCGGCCATATCCGGTGGGACCCACAATATTGCTGAATCATAGTTTTCGCCTCTGGTTTTCGCTTTAAATGATTGGATTTTTAACGAAAACCAGCTAAATTTTTGTGACATGTACCTGTTGCTATGGGAGAACTTAAAAGTGGCTGTATGAAACCCAAGTGGGTCCCACCTGAAATGGCCGCCGCTAATTTATTCCGACTTCACAGCGAGCACCGGATGCTCTATCCAGTATAATGAGTATATTATTTGAGTTGAGATCAGTGCTTCAAACTCCGCCAGCGTCAAACTTCAACGTTTCCCACGAGCATTTGACAGGTTTCTTTTAGCTCAACCAATCACCTTGAGACTGGTTAAATGTGATTGGTTGAGCTAAAAGAAACCTAGGTCTCTCTCCTCCGCAGAGGCTTAGAGGGGGCCTGGAGAAGAGGGACACCTGGGGAACTTGTCGAGAGGGACACCTGGGGAACTTGTCGGGCGTTAGAGGAAAATAGGGGCCCCGAGGGGGAGAGGAGAAAAAAAATTGCACGCGTGTCCTACGATTTTCCTCTAACGCCCAAGAAGTTCCCCAGGTGTCCCTCTTCTCCAGGCCCTCTAAGCCTCTGCGGAGGAGAGAGATAGTGCCGAAACGCCTGCACTGCAGGCTAATCAAGGCGTGGCAATTGAGACAGAATTTCTGAGCCTGCGTTCTGTGCCGCTGTTCAATATGGCGTGCAGCATCGAGACGGAAAGGTCAATATTTTTAACTTTAGGAAGCTCAATTTGGTTTATTTATAGACTTCTTTAATATGACATGTTTTTTAATTATTTTGATATATTAGCGATGAACTTTTAGAAGAGGTAGAGCTACTTCAAGCTATTTATATTCATGAACTTGAGCTACAAGGTCCCGTAGAAAGGTAAATATTTTTACTGCTTTTACTGTTTTTCTTCTTTCACGTAAGTCGTTCTACCAACATAGCTGAAGTTTTTTCTTTTCTTATCTAGGCCTACTTCGCTGACTTTATTTCTTCATCCAAGCACGGGAAACGATGACCACACTCTTAAATATGTTTGTTTAAACCTCTGCCTTACCATTCCTGCCGAGGTGTGTGTCGTTGTCACTGAGTTTCTTTTTATTAAAGTTTAACATTCGTGATGTTTGGACGTAGTTTGGACTTAATAAGAGTGTTGTGGAATGCTGTTAGTGGAACAGCCCCAATTTCGTATCATTAGCACCTTCAATATTTTGTCTCATAAATGTATTAGACACCACAATCTCAGATTACAGACTTTGCTTGTTTTATGTGGTCAGGGGTAACATCAGGACACTCCACCTCTCTGTGCCTCACTTCCACACCCACCTTCCCTCCACCTCCACAAACTACCCCCACACTCCTCCACCTCCATACACTCCCCACTTCTCCACACTCCACATTCCCATTTCCATGCACTCCACCTCCACACACTTCCCCCTCCACACCTTTATACACTTCCCACCTCCATATACTTCCCATTACTTGCACCTCCACACACTACCCATTCCCTCCACCTCCATATACCCCCACTTTCACATACCCCACCACGCACTCCCCACCTCTACACACTCAATCCACACACTCCTCACCTTTCTCAATTTCCTCTCTCTTACCTAACCTCCCTACCCTTTCTCGCCTCTTCCCTACTTCCCTTTATATAGAACCTCAAGGGTTATAGTAACCTGTACATGTTATTATCTCAATGAAATGGGGCTTTGTAAATATTTTTTATTATTCTTATAGTATCCATCTGTCATTCCTGGAATATCAATTCAGAACCCAAGAGGCTTGTCAGATGCTCACATTAATAGGTATTTATAAACTAATAGGCAAATTTCAGGGTATTGCACGCGCATCATTTTGCAAAGGAATTGGTAAATACAGCAAGACCTCTGTTTAATATTTTACCATAAAGACCACTCTTGGTTATTAAGTAGTTATGAATGTACTGTACATGCACACAATGTCTTAGACTTTATCAAAGTACGTATGTATTTACTCTCTGGCCCCTTCCCTCTTTCCTTTCTTTCCCTTCTCTCCTGTCTTCCACTTTTCCATCAGAAAGAGAGAGAGACTCGTAGCTAACAATGTCTATGCATTAACATAACTAGAAAACTAATGTTTTCTGTTTTTTAAGCATTCACGACAACCTTTTGGAGCTGGCAAAGGAAAAAACTGGTTCTCCTATTCTATATGATTTAATTGAGGTGAGAAAATAAATATCGGTGCCGCAAATTTTGAGAGGAATGGTGAGAGTTTATTTCAAATTATTTTGATCAAGTAATTAAATAGCTGAATAATTGTGATTTTGTTTTTAATTTTAGTACACAAAAGATTGTTTGAGTGACAATAATATACCAAGTTGTCCTTGTGTGATCTGCTTGGAACACTTCCATGTTAGCATTTAAACATTTTAAAATAGATTTTAGATAATTGTTTCCTATAAATGTAGAAGATGTTCACTGTTGCAATTTGCAAGAAAATAAAACAGATTATTATTTGTAGGAAGATAAAAGTTTTGTGAAGACAAAGTGTTATCATTATTTTCATTCTTTGTGTCTTGGGAAGTACGTTGATCACTTCTTGCATGAAAATGAAAAGGTACTTCAACTACTGCTAACCTGAATTTGAATCCTCTTTGATGCAGTTGTCCACTCAAAATTTTACATTTGTGCACCTTTGATTCAGTTGTTCTTTGTTAAATTCATTTCAGGTTCTTTGCCCAATGTGCAGACTTGAGATTGACTTTGATAAAACCAAATACGACACAGGAAATGACCATGGTGTTTCTCAAGAGATATTTGTATATAAACCAGACAAAGAACAGCAGAAAGCTCAGAGAGAAAGACAGAGTATATTGGAGTACCAAACTCAAAAAGGCAGTATTATTAATATTGAAGAAGAACGAAATAAATACCTAATTGAAATTAAAGGCACCAAGGTAAGCAGTGTTATATTACTTAAAAATATTGCATTGATTGCTTTTTATACCTGGGAACACCCCTGTTGGCAAATTACGGTACATGCGTGTTTTTATGTTTGGCCAACTTGTCATGTTTTTAACTTTTATCTACATGTATTTTTGTGTGGAAAATAATGCAAAAATATTTTTTTCTTATGAACTTTTAATGCTATGTATATTGTAAGAGATAATTGACACAGCTTCTTTTGCATTGTACAGCCAGAGCGTGGATGTGGTGATAATGTCCAGATGAAGTCATTGTGTGAAAAGAAAGTGGCTGAAAAAAATAAAGAGACTCTTGGTAAGGTAGGGCATGAACAACGACAATCAGTTACAGAGCATTTCAAAGGAAGGGAGGGGATAAGCAGGGATAAAAGAGGTGCAGAAGGTTGGGCTGGGAAAAGCAGGGTGATTAGTAGAACTTACCGAAAGGATCAATATGGGATGGATGATAATCAGAAAAGAATTGAAAAGGATCGAAAGGATAATTATCGTAAAGATTTTAGATCAAATCAAAGAAATTCAAAAAATGAAGGTGCAGAAAGAAAAGACAGTGGTTATCAACGAAGACCACGAAGAACTACTAATGCTCAACATAGGGATAAACAGGAACAACTGGGGACACCTGGGGACAGACATAAACAACTGGGGACATCTGGGGATAAACCGGAACAACTAGGGACACCTGGGGGTAAACATGAAGAACCAGGGACGCCTGGGGATAAACAGAAACAACTGGGGACACCTGCGGATAAACATAAACAACTGGGAACGCCTGGGGATAAACAGGAACAACTGGGGACACCTGGAAAAGAGGAACGTAGAGGGGAATTTTCTTCATTGGAAAAGCGCAAAGAAAAGTTTATTGAAGAGAAAGATCTGAACAGGAACACCAGGTCGACACATGGACACTTGGAACGAATAGGGGATAGTGAAGGGTATAAAGGAACAGGAGGTGGAATAGAACAGCACAGTTTACTATCACAAGGCAATGGATTGAATTTAAAACAGATATTTTCACCAGAAACTGGTATTAGTAATAATTGTTCTTCAAAGGAAGACATAAAGAACGAACGTGGAGAACTTCAGTGCCAAGGTGGCAAGAATTCTGATCCCAAAATAGTTCCAAAGAATTCTAGAAAACGTACTCCAAGACCAAGGAAGCCTCGTGGTGGTAAAGATGCCAAAACTGCTCTGAAAACACCTCCTTCTAAAGTTCATTCACACGCTGAAAGTGAAGTGGAGGGGAAAGAGTGCAAGCTTCCGAGTAATAAACACGAAATCCCCCAAGAAGCGCTCAAAAAATGCCCTTCTAAAACGTCTGTAACTTTAGCTGTTGAAAAGAAAATAGAAAAAAGCCCCAATACGAATGAACAGAAATTGTCCAAAAATGTATCCAATCTGCAGAACGCACCTCGCTGTGACGTCACTGCTACTAAACCGTCTCTTCGCCGACCCCCTCCTGGATTTGAAAGTGCTACGCCCAGATGATGGTAAATAAATATGTTCACATTAAAATGCTTGTTGTTTTTTGGTCCGTGTTAAACCTTAAATTGTTTATAAACTCAAATTTGCGTCGAATTAAATGTTTCTCTTCTGTCTGTGACAATTCGACGCCATGTTTTCAAGAAGCCGTTTTCAGGCTTCACGAGTCCAAGTAAAAACAATTAAATTCGACTGAAATTCGACGTTTAACTCGAGGTCGCATGTACGTCGCATTATACCGACAAAGTTACTAGTAATTAGGTAGACGAGTCTAGGTTACGCGATTCTTATTATTTTTATTTTTTTGCGACGCGTTATTAGTCCTCCGCGCGGCCGCTGGCGATATTGACCAATAATCTTTGCGAAACTGAGGCATGTGACTATATCTATGCATGTGACCAGTGCATGACTGCATGTGCCTTCCTTCTGTGAGTGCCCTTTCTCGTCTCGGATGTGTTCACAGACATAGTTATTGGGCAGTAATGTCGCTGGCAAGTATCTTGATATTATTATATACGCTTACAATCGCACACGCCGTTCATTAAGTGAACTTGCAGGTGACACTTTCTAGGTAAACATGAAGCTGTGTAATAAGGCGAAGAGACTTGACATATTGAACGCTGTACATGTGTGGAAATAATACTTTCTTTCTTTGCTTTCCTGATGTCTGATCACTCGTCTCGGATGTGTTCTGTGTGTTCACAGACATAGTTATTGGTCAGTAATGTCGCTGGCAAGTATCTTGATATTATATACACTTACAATAGCACACGCGAACGTATAAAAAGTTGAAGAAACAAACGATTTCAGGAAAACGTGGCATTACAGAGAATAACAAAACGATATAATCTATTTCTGGTAAGAAATATTATTGCCCAGCATACTGCTTTAAACAAAACCATAACACAAAATAATTTTGAAAATATTTACTAACGTTTCGTTACTACGCGTAACATCATCAGAGTGATAAATATACATACATGCATGAAGGTGACTTAAATAGCTTAACTAGTTACATAAATAGTTTAATCTATATGTCAACATGTCCTTGACTCGCGTCGTTTCAACAACGATTAATCACGGAAAATTAGAGTTGTTTTTTTTCAGTATTAATTAGACAATTAATAGGATGCTATATATATATATATATATATATATATGGTGATATCTTCAGCCCTGATGACTGTCGTGTGGGTAGTCTAGATTTGTTGGTTTTTCGACTTCTCTTCTGTGCCTCCAGGGGTTTTCTCCATCGGGTTATACGGTTTTCCTCCCTCCGCAAAAGCAACACCATAGTTTCCCCCAGTTTGAAGAATAACCTAATTGTAAGGGATCTTAAGTCCTAGTGTTGTTTTTCCAGTATCCGTTACGTGCAAATGTTGATTATTATAAGTAATAACATGACTAGAGGGAAATTAGCGATTAAATTTCCCGCAGTCGAGGGAACGTTTGTGAAAAAAACTTTTATAAATCTTCCCGAGGCAAAGGGGAAATTTAATCGCTAATTTCCCGAAAAGTCATGTTATCACTTTGTAATACTATGATCGCCGAGGAAAACGTTGAGAATCTTTACCAACAGGAAATTTACACGGTTGATCAGAGAAGTTGCATCTAATTTTCCCGTGCATGTTGAGAGAAAATATATGCAAGCGGGAAATTTAGAAGAAGACAAAGGATTTCTTTGTCTTCTAATTTTCCCTCATCAACATGCACACGGGGGGATTAGAAGACAAAGGGAAAATTTCCCTCTTGCATGAGCAATGAGGGAAATACGAGGTTTGCATTCCCTCGGAGAACAAAAGAATCCAAGGCGATCATGGTATTATAATAATAAAAAAAAATAACGTAGGATTTGGTATTTGTTGATGAGACTATATAGGAGCCTGTTTACATGAGCCGGGCTAGCCCGGTTGACTGGGCCACGCGATTGATTAGGATCTCACCGTGGTTTTGAAACTCGCATAAACTAAATGTACAAAGAATAATTGGTTTAGTTAATAGATGTAAACGAATCCTAACGTTGATTAAAATCTCTTTTTGTGGCCGAGGAAAGAATTGCTCATGTAAACAGCCCTAAACCACTTTGATAATATAGACCAATTAAATTTAAATATTTCTTTGTTCTTGTAATAGAAAAGAGTCTTTGTTTTCAATAACGAGGCTTTAAAGCTTTGAGATTTTGAATAAACAACGGACGTTTCATTGATATTATGAATTGTACCCGGTATATACATGAGAACATAGTCGATCGAGATATGGTCTGGAAACTCGGCAAACTTCAAAGCGCCTATAATGAGCTGTGATTTTATGTTGAACCGTACCTTACACCGTGCACATCCTTTGTTTTAGGTTTATTAATATTTAAATAACACGGTTGAGTGATTGAACTGAAACGTTGCTATTGGATAATTCCTTCATTATACTAAAATACAATGTGTTCAGTGACCGTGCACAGACGCTGCAATATTAAACCCCTATATATTGAAGAGCTAAAAATATCTCAACAAGCCCCTGAGGAGGAAAGCGTTTGTATATATGATGAATGGAGTGTTTTAAGACGTCATTTACTAAAATATTTCGATGCTTGTCGACAATAGAAACAAATCATTTCAGGATTAAGACAATATAGACCTTTTTAGTATTACAGTCAAACTGGATGTTCTTTCCCGCGTGACGTTGCAATATTGATAGCAACATTGCACTTAGCAAGTTGCTCAAAATTCGCATTTTAAATATCGAACTTCACATAATATGAAGTTCTATTGAAAGTCAGAACAACTAACTCTAAGTAAACTTCATGTTATGTGAGGTTCGATATTTAAAACGCAAATTTTTAGCAACTTGCCAAGGAGTCGCCGTGTATCCTTATAGCTTGCATGTCAATTAACATTCCAATGTGCTGTCAATATTGCAACGTCAAGCGGGGAAGAACATGAGGTTTGACTGTAATGATATTTTCAGCCCTGATGACTGCCCTGGTTGACAGATCGTTTCAGTTTCAGTTTCGACTTTGGGAAGCACGTCTGTATTTTCGCTTGCCGTCGTTCTGAAGTGCACAACTTGCAATTCGGTAAACACAATCATGTCTTCTCTATTTCTCTTCATCGTCGTCCTCCAGCTTCTCTCTCTCTCTCAAGGCCTTTTGTTTGGGGGCGCTGACTGCGATGATCAGAAGGATTGCGTCTCTTGTACGAGTCATAAAAGTTGGTCAGGTGTCTATTGTCGATGGTGTCCTCGAGACCAGGCATGCCATGCGTTCGGTAGTTTACAAAATCATTGCTCAAGATCTGAGAATATCGTCAACAAAGCTGATTGTAGTAGTATCGTTTACACTTACTATGACCGAAATTTGGCCTACAAAATGGTCTACCTCTGTGCTTTGGCCTACGCTGAGAACGTCGCTAACTACATAGCAAAAGCAACAGAGGTCAACACATTTCGTCTCGTTAAACAAGTTACGAAATCGTGTCCTGGGAATGCCGAATGTTCCGGATATACAGCTGTTTCTCATACAGAGAAAGCCATTGTGATCGCATTCAGAGGTTCACAACATTTCGAACAAGTGATTAGCGAAGTTCTTAAAATACTTGGAGAGCCTAAAGTTTCATTTCAAGCTGGCGGTAAGGTTCAAGTCTACTTCAACGATGCATTTCTAGAGATATGGAAGGATCTGAAGAGTTACGTTTACAATCAAATATCGAACTATCCAACCTACAAAGTTTGGGTGACTGGTCATTCTCTTGGTGGAGCGATGGCATCTCTTGCAAGTACAGTTATCGCAAACGATGGTAAAACAACGAAGAACAACTTGATTCTATACACCTTTGGTCAACCGAGAGTTGGTGACTATGACTACGCCTTGGCGCACGACAGGTTGGTGCCAATAAGTTTCAGAGTTACTCATTATCGTGATCCAGTTGTCCATCTTCCAACCTGCAACAAGATTGGGCTTGTATGTGTCTCCTTCACTGGCGGACCTTACCATCACGGTAAAGAAATCTATTATGGCGAAGAAACCATGACCAAATATTCGTCGTACAAGAAATGCGAAGGATTGCCACACAATGAAGATCTTAGTTGCAGCAACAATGTACTTAAATGGCTCCAGTGTTTCTCACCCACAGAAATCTCCAAATGCGTCGCAGATCACAAAATGTATTTCGGAATTTCGGTTGGGAGTTGGTGGGAGAACGTATAGCTAAATAATTGTGTAATGCCTGGCTCATAATAGTCGTCGTAGTCATCAGTTGTAATTGTCATTGTTTGGTGTGTTCTCTATATACTTCTCCGAAGTTGAATATATAGCTTTGGATTAATTGTGAAACGAATAGTTAATCTTTGGGAAATAATCATTGAATATTGAAGTTGTTAATGTAGTTTTACAAAAAGGATCGTGACTGTTTTTCTTTACTTATTTTATAAACTAGATTCGAGTTTCCTAGTTCAACAATATATCAGTGTATAATGTAAAGTTAGTGTTACTTATATCATTAAATTGTTACAAAACTTACATGTTAATGTAACTGTTACTTCTGTTAGGGTTACACCTACATGTAGTGAACTAATTGTTACATCCATATTGTAATTACGGCAATAGGCGGGGTAATTACCCCGGGGCCCGGGCTTAGCGCTGGGGCCCAGTAAAACCTTGGTAAAAATATCGGAGGGGGCCCTCGCGCAAATTATGACCCGGGGCCCGTTCTGGCTCTCGACGGCCCTGCCCGAGTCAACAGGTCGAAAGATCAGCGCTAAATAATAAACGTAATACAGTAAAAACCCGCGAATAAGAACCACCATTTTTCGAGTTAGCCTAAAAAGGTTCTTATATAAGTGGTATTTACTGGGATTTTAGGCTATTTAGGTTCTTAAATAGGTTCTTATTTTTTTCGAGGAAAGGCTGCTTGCTGTTGGTCCAACAACAAGCTCAAAATGGGTGTGGCACCTTGCTTGGTACAATAAACTCTTTAATTATAACTAATACGACCACATAATCAAGAGAACCCTGCTCTGATTTATGTCCAGGTCCTTTATGTAACAATTAAACTGCAACCAAACTAGAATGTTTATAAAACAATGGAACCGCCGCCTGACAGTTGCACAGTCTTACTGTAACAACCAGTTTTTGTTCACTTGTCCAAATGTGCAAAATTTCTTGTTTTTATTTTCAGTTATTTCAACTGAAGTTTTTCAAATAAGAACCTGTTACAATTTTTAGGCTAAAAAGGTTCTTATAATATGGGGCTCTAAAAGGCAAATTTTAGCCTAAAGGTTCTTAATTCACAGGTTCTTATACGCGGGTTTTTACTGTATTACAGTTGACCCTCTTTGAACGACCACTCCCGTAAGCGACCATCTCCTTTACAAATTCCCGTTTTATTTCTCAATCAAACACTGTATTTAGCATCTCTCGTAAGCGACCATCTCCCGTAAGCGACTATCTCCTTTAAAGTGCCTATGCAATGGTTGGGGATTTTATATATTTAGGATATTTGGAACCTTCTGAGAAGATTCGTAATATATCTTCCTTTTCTAAAATTTCATCTTCATGGACTTTTTGGCTGTTAAAGTTGATGGAAGTGACGTCAAAGGAGGAATCTGCAAAGTGGTTTCATATAGACAAATTCCTCTTTTGACGTCACTTCCGTCAACTTTAACAGCAAAAAAGTCCACGAAGATGAAATTTTAGAAAAGGAAGATATATTACAAATCTTCTCAGAAGGTTCCAAATATCCTAAATATGTAAAATCCCCAACCATTGCATAGGCACTTTAAGCGACCGCCTTTACAAATTCCCGTTTTATTTCTCAATCAAACACTGTATTTAGCATCTCCCGTAAGCGACCATCTCCTTTAAGCGACCGCCTTTACAAATTCCCGTTTTATTTCTCAATCAAACACTGTATTTAGCATCTCCCGTAAGCGACTATCTCCTTTAAGCGACCGCCTTTACAAATTCCCGTTTTATTTCTCAATCAAACACTGTATTTAGCATCTCCCGTAAGCGACCATCTCCTTTAAGCGACCGCCTTTACAAATTCCCGTTTTATTTCTCAATCAAACACTGTATTTAGCATCTCCCGTAAGCGACCATCTCCCGTAAGCGACTATCTCCTTTAAGCGACCGCCTTTACAAATTCCCGTTTTATTTCTCAATCAAACACTGTATTTAGCATCTCCCGTAAGCGACCATCTCCCGTAAGCGACCATCTCCTTTAAGCGACCGCCTTTACAAATTCCCGTTTCATTTCTCAATCAAACACTGTATTTAGCATCTCTCGTAAGCGACCATCTCCTTTTAGCCACCGCCTGTACAAATTCCCGTTTTATTTCTCAATCAAACACTGTATTTAGCATCTCTCGTAAGGGACCATATCCTTTAAGCGACCGTCTTTACAAATTCCCGTTTCATTTCCCAGTCAAACACTGTATTTAGCATCTCTCGTAACTCGTAAGCGATCGCGACCACTTTTTGGGATTCCATTTTTTCTTTTCTAATTGTTTTTCTACTCTCGTAAGCGACCCTGACCCCGGAGATCGATGACAGACCTATGACAGACCATATGACAGACATAACCTAAGAAACAGTTTTGTAAAATTTATAATATTACAGTTTATAAAAACGTATATAATTTTATGAATGCGTTGTTGTTCAGACTGAGCTTTGTTAACATTTCATACCACTGTAACCAGATCAACATCATTGTTAACAAACAGTTTTGTGAAATATGTGAATGTTATTATCACTTCCGGTATGAAACTGAATTACAATAGGTTTGGGCCACCTGTGGTGAACATTCTCGTAAGCTACCACTTACTCCTGATCCCTCTGTCCTGATTCTGAGTTTCCCTTATCGCTTCAACAATAGCTCTTATCTCCTTCGCGTGACTGAGTTGTTCGTGTTGGAATCACGCAGACCTTAGTACTGTTTACTCTGGCTAAACCACCAGATGATTTGACTTATCTGAAGAGAAGAACTCACAAACAGTTAGAAATCATGAATGCCAAGTCGTTTGTCGTATATCCTGTTTAAAAAACCTAACCAATCACAAGACAAGATTTCGTTTGTCCTGTCAATCTCGTTCCCAGAGCCCACGTTCCCCACCCGGGAAACGAGTTTCAAATCACAGGATTCGTACGCATGCGTAAATATCCGAGCGGAATCTGGATAGTATGTTCTCCTTGTTTGACTTTTCCCCAAACAAGTCAATGGGGTTGCTGGCGAAGCTCGAATTACAGCATCTACACACATACGGCGAAGATATCGATCGCGGCAACGTCTTCACTGGAGTCTTGTCGTCCGACATCTTTGTTATTTTGGTTTTATTAATTCTACTTCCGGTCACTTCAGACCAACTCATGCTCACTATTCAGCCAATAACGTAACAATTTGAAACGGATTATCCCAGAGTCTCTCGTTTCCCGGGGCTCTCCCGGGGAACGTGGGCTCTGGGAACGAGATTGTTGTCCTGTATAATAAAGCGTTGTATTAATAGATACTGACGACATAGTCCGTATTCATAACTTCCGCGTCTGAAGTATATAGTGAAAACAACATCCTCCTTGCCACAAAACATTATGTCTTCTCTTCGCCTCTTTCTGATTCTTTTCTGTCTTCT
Source organism: Paragorgia papillata (assembly GCA_035771165.1). Lineage (NCBI taxonomy): Eukaryota > Metazoa > Cnidaria > Anthozoa > Scleralcyonacea > Coralliidae > Paragorgia > Paragorgia papillata. The sequence goes on along the minus strand of JAWNZC010000002.1, from coordinate 1,327,912 downwards.
CCCGTTATCTCAAGCCTGGATCTTTGGTCGACGCAGAAGACGGTTCAGACTCAGAATAAAACTTCCGCAGCGTTGCGTGGCTAAGACAAGTTGCATCTCTTGTGCGAGTCACAAGGTCTTGTTGGGTTCCTGCCGCTGGTGTCCGAAAGACAACAAGTGTCATACTCCTGGCGCTGTTTTTACAAATCCTTGCTCGAGAGCTGAGAATGTTGTTACGACAGGCGGCTGTAGTAATATCGTTCACGCAATCTATGACCGAAATTTGGCTTACAAAATGGTCTTCCTCTCTGCTTTGGCCTACGCTGACAACGTCGCTAACTACATAGCAAAAGCAACAGAGGTCAACACATTTCGTCTCGTTAAACAAGTTACGAAATCGTGTCCTGGGAATGCGAAGTGTTCTGGATTTACAGCTGTTTCTCACACAGAGAAAGCAATTGTCGTCGCATTCAGAGGTTCACAACATTCCGAACAAGTATTTCACCAAGTTGTTAAAACACTCACACACCCCAAAGTTTCATTTCAAGCTGGCGGTAAGGTTCAAGCCTACTTCAACGATGCATTTCTAGAGATATGGAAGGATCTGAAGAGTTACGTTTACAATCAAATATCGAACTATCCAACCTACAAAGTTTGCGTGACTGGTCATTCTCTTGGTGGAGCGTTGGCGTCTCTTGCAAGTACAGTTATCGCAAACGATGGTGAGACAACAAAGAACAACTTGTTTCTATACACGTTTGGTCAACCGAGAGTTGGTGACTATGACTACGCCTTGAAGCACGACAAGTTGGTGCCAATAAGTTTCAGAGTTACTCATTATCGTGATCCAGTTGTCCATCTTCCAACCTGCAAGAAGGTTGGGCTTGTATGTGTCTCCTTCACTGGCGGACCTAACCATCACGGTAAAGAAATCTATTATGGCAAAGAAACCATGACCAAATATTCGTCGTACAAGAAATGCGAAGGATTGCCTAACAATGAAGATCTTAGTTGCAGCAACAACGTGGTGGTAATAACAAAGTGCGTATTAAACCTGAAAAAGTGCGAGAATGATCACGCGATGTATTTTGGAATAAATGTTGGCGACTGGTGGAAGAACTGATCATCGTTCGCTACCTTTCACCAACTTTTAAAAATTGTTTTAAAAATTTCAGTTTAGTTCAGTTTATTGGCTGTCATTTTATAATTAGACATGTAGTCGAAACCAGAGACTGAAGTGAATTTCACTTTAGGGTAGTATTTCTTTGCGTAAACGATTTATTTTAAATATATTCTTCTATAATGGGAACTATAACTATATGGGGTTCTAAAATGTCTATTTTTGTTATGTTCAGTTTTCCTTAATATATATGTAATAAGTTGAGGTGCTTAGTAAATAAATACATTAAAAGTGAGTTTGAAAAAGGAAAAAGTAGTTTGTGTCGTGTTTATTTCAGTGAAACAGGGACAGTAGTGTTTTATCAAGTTCGATTGCACAGCATGAGACTTTTTAGACAGCTGTGAGTGTTTAGAACAAATTCAAAAAAACAACTAACTATCCGTTATTGCTTGTTTTTGCTTTCTAATTGTTATAATTAGGATGAAAATTTTTAATTTTATATAAAATCCCATGTTCGTTAGTATTCTTTCTGAAGTCAATAAACAGTGGTTGCAGCTAAAATCTGAGCAACCATCCGACTACTGTAGGTCACACAAGGTTCCTCACTGTCACGTGTACAATGGCAGTTGATTTCATATTATACTTTACCGCCGTGTGTTGCGAAGTTCGTTGGGAAGTTCCGAAGTTCGTTCGCGGAAATATATTGGCTTTTCTAATTGTTTTTCTACTCTCGTAAGCGACCCCCCCCCCTCCCCCCCGCGGAGATCGATGACAGACCAATGACCGACCAGAGGACAGACATAACCTAAGAAACAGTTTTGTAAAATTTATAATATTACAGTTTATAAAAACGTATATAATTTTATGAATGTGTTGTTGTTCAGAATGAGCTTTGTTAACATTTCATACCACTGTATACGTAACCAGATTAACATCATTGTTAAAGGGTATTGGCAATAAAAATTATGTTTATCTCATTTGAAAGAACTCGTCAAATGGTATAAGAAGACCGTTTGTAATTTTTCTGTATTTTTCTTGTGTTTTGAAATATTTCGACGAAAGACAGCGTGCTGTCCGCCATCTTGTTGTAATATTGGGTCTAATTAACTATGAAATTGGTGACGTCACAAGCAGGGTAAACCTGATGAAACTACTCCGTGGGTGCCCAAATTTCCACGGAAGGCTTTTTAAATGTTGTGGGTCAATTTAAAATGGAAATAGCGCAACAAAATCGAGTTTCTAGCTCATAATGTCATCAAGTTGGCAAAATAAAAATTTCACTTTACCCTGCTTATGTCGTCACATGCATAATTTTGCATATCGAAAATAACTCCAAGATGGCGGACAGCACGCTGTCTTTGGTCGAAATATTTCCAAAACCAAAACAGATACGGAAAAATTGTAAAAGGTCTTCTTATACCATTATACGAGTTCTTTCAAATGAGATAAACTTAATTTTTATTGCCAATACCCTTTAATAAACAGTTTTGTGAAATATGTGAATGTTATTATCACTTCCGATATGAAGCTGAATTACAATAGGTTTGGGCCACTGTGGTGAACATTCTCGAAAGCGACCATCTCTCGTAAGCGACCACTTACTCCCGATCCTGAGGTGGTCAACTGTACCACAAATTCTCGCTTATTATTTCAAAAAAACAACAGGTTTGAAACAGGTTTGTGGAGTTTTACGCGTCTAAGCAAGCATGCAGCTGCCTGAAGTATTTTACGCGCCGAGATATTCCATTGTGCACAGAGGAACCTTGTGTGACCTCAATAGATTAATCATCCAATTGGAATGCGTGTATTTGATCACGTGTATGACCTTTTATCAGTTATGACTATACAGTACACACTAGTGTGTATAAAAAAAAACTGAACCCTTAGAAAACAACCTATTGTAGTAGTTTGAAAGCCCTAAAAGCGCTGCGTTATAAATTAATCAGCACATAAGTTAAACGAAGCGAAAAAGCTTTTAAATACTTTCACCATGCATACACTTCAAGTTATCTTAATTTCCCAGGTGTATAAGACCGTGTGTTTTACGCATCTGTGGGTTCAGCGAAGTGCTTAGGGCTTCAGCGATGGATCCAGCTTGATCTGGTAGGGGGGGGGGGGGTGCTGCAGGGGGGATCTAGAATTTTTTTAACCTTAGTGAAGCCATTCTTAGGGGGCCCCCCCGAAAAAAATTTGAAATTTGGACCTCTGAAATTGCATTTCCTGCATTCTGACGGTACTTTGAAGAAAGATTTAAAAGTTTTAAATCGTGTTTTCAATAGCGCATTTTATCAAACCTGGAAGGTGTCAAATAAATTTAGGGATAAAGCTAAGTGGACGTTTTATTATGGATTTTATTAGGGATATGACAAGGAAGCTAGACATTAGAAATGTGATTGACATTTTCAATGAAATCCACGTCGCATCCCACTGCAGCAAGGCACTAATTGAGTAATTGGCACCCCCACCTGCACCCCTTGGCCAAGGGCCAGGGGGGTGTACACCCCGCACCCCCCTGTAAATCCATCACTGTAGGGCTTTCAAACTACTACAATAGGTTGTTTTCTAAGGGTTCAGGTTTTTTTATACACACTGTAGTGGCGAGGATATTTTAAAACCATTTCATTGTTTTTCTTCGGTGCCGAGAACGAAGAAACTTCACGATAATGTAAACTGAGTAACAGACTATAAAATCTGCGACGAATTCAATTCCAAGTCTTAAAGTGCCTATGTCATCCTCAGGGACTTTACATATTTATATTAATTGGGACATTCTGAGAAGATTTGTAATATATCTTCTCAGGCGAAAATTTCATCTTCATGGATTTTTTTGCCGTTAAAGTTGTCGACGGAAATGACGTCAAAAGAGGAATCTGTAAAGTGGTTTTCATATAGACAAATTCCTCTTTGACGTCACTTCCGTCAACTTTAACGGCAAAAAAATCCATGAAGATGAAATTTTCGCCTGAGAAGATATATTACAAATCTTCTCAGAATGTTCCAATTAGTATAAATATGTAAAGTCCCTGAGGATGACATAGGCACTTTAAATCTTAAATATCTCGTGTGGTGTGCTTGCCATCTTTTGACTGTATATTTGTTGTTAAACAGCGAAAACTAAACGAACCGGCATCTGTTGTTTGCTTTACGACTTTTACGACTCCCCCGGCACAGAATACTTCCTCCCCCGGATAATCTGACCGTGCTGACGTCAAGATTGTTTATGCCAGTCAACTTTGGGATTGGAAACAAGTTCTAAGGCCGCAATGCGTCGTCGTATGTTCCACTAGGTAAGATGGCGGCGACTAGAACGAAATGTTTGACTGCTGGCCATAGGGAATGCCCTATCCAGTTTATATAGAGATCAGTGGGCTAAGCCCGCCCTCCCAATATCTCAAGGTGGGGCTAAGAAAGACCTAAAATTTGCTGAGGGGGCAAAATACACTCTTTGTCACTCTATAGATCGTTTTCACCTGACGTCACGGCGGCCATATTGGTGTACCAAAACAATGAAATGGCGGCCATATTGGTGTACGGTATGGGAATTAGCTCTTTCTTATTCAAATATTTCGTATTGTTTCACCACCCCCATGGGGTCACCGATCACGTGAGTGAAAACGATCCATTGACGAATTAGCCACTCCAATATAAAACATATTCCACCGCCTAGTGTTAGCTATTAAACTTCCTGCTCGATGAGGGGCATTTAGTAACTCCGAGGGGAATTTCACGAAATGATCTGAACTGCGAGCGGGAAGTTTCATCAGCTAATACACCTCTTTACTCGGACTACTGTGTATGGTGGTTCGGGTCTACGTTTGGGCTCGGTTTATTTTTCTTTCCATTTTTGGGGTGTCAGGATTTTGCATTTTTGTACTTTTTACTTTCGCTACTATTCATGCTTCCGGTGAGTTGTTAGCCGTGTGATGGAGTGAGACCGTGAGGCATGTAAGCTCTTTGCTCCTTTTGTTTTTGAGTTGGACAAAAAGTTAAACAGCTTTGCCTTTTGATCAAGGTGTTCTCGCACGTTGTTGGTAGATTTCGAAATAGACTGACTGACTTTGTAGTTTAACAGTGATCAGATGTGGCTGACAACTGTCTTGATCGTAAATATGTTCACCAGTGTGAAGTACGCACCACATTCAGCCTTCGTTTCAGGCTCTCCGTGCTTGCCAGTAGCCCCAGTGAACGCCTCACCCATGCAGGCGTGTTGTTTCATATGATGTTCCTTTGTAATACTATGTTTACCGACATTTCTGCCGAAGTTTCCCCGTCATGTTCAGCGTTTCAGATGTTTTGCATAATGAGGAAACGTTTCGATATTTCTCCTTTCAGCGTTTCAGATGTTTTGCATAATGAGGAAACAGACATGATTTTATCAATACTGTATGATAAACCGTTGTATTAATCATATACATGGTTTGGAAGCTCTATTGTCTTTCAACATGAAGCATGGTCATGTTGAACCGTGGTTGAACTGACAATGGAGTTACTTACTACTCAAATCAGTAGAGCGAGACATAGACGATATTTTCATCGCTTCCGAAGCGACAGTTTCGTTAACCGCAGATCAACTTCAAAGCAATCACGAGGTGTATTCTTATGTACCACGTGATAGCTTGTTTACGAGTTAACAATTGGATGTTGATCACGTGGTACATGAGAATACACCTCGTGATTGCTTTAATATTGATACGTGGTTAATAAAACTGACACTTCGGAAACGATAAAAAAATAATCCATGTCTCGCTCTACTGATTTGTGTAGTATATGGAAGTTAATTCTATGGACACGTGATGATGAAGCACCACAACACGTGATGATGAAGCAACTCACTAATTAAACCCGATCGTTGCTATTGGATGACTGCTTCATTATACAGAAAATACAATACCGTAAAATTGCACAAATTTCCATAAACTTGAACAAAAACATAGAACAATCACTTTGGACGAGTTTCCGAACCATGTATATGTTCTATTAACTATGTATTAATAGATACTGATGACATAGTCCGTATTCATAACTGGCTTCCACGTCTGAAGTATATAGTGAAAACAACATCCTCCTTGCCACGAAACATTATGTCTTCTCTTCGCCTCTTTCTGATTCTTTTCTGTCTTCTCCCGTTATCTCAATCCTGGATCTTTGGTCGACGCAGAAGACGGTTCAGAGTCAGAATAAAACTTCCGCAGCGTTGCACGGCTAAGACAAGTTGCATCTCTTGTGCGAGTCACAAGGTCTTTTTGGGTTCCTGCCGCTGGTGTCCGAAAGACAACAAGTGTCATACTCCTGGCGCTGTTTTTACAAATCCTTGCTCGAGAGCTGAGAATGTTGTTACCACAGGCGGCTGTAGTAATATCGTTCACGCAATCTATGACCGAAGTTTGGCTTACAAAATGGTCTTCCTCTCTGCTTTGGCCTACGCTGACAACGTCGCTAATTACATAGCAAAAGCAACAGAAGTCAACACATTTCGTCCCGTTAAACAAGTTACGAAATCGTGTCCTGGGAATGCGAAGTGTTCTGGATTTACAGCTGTTTCTCACACAGAGAAAGCGATTGTCGTCGCATTCAGAGGTTCACAACATTTCGAACAAATATTACACCAAGCTGCTAAAATACTTACACAACCCAAAGTTTCATTTCAAGCTGGCGGTAAGGTTCAAGCCTACTTCAACGATGCATTTCTAGAGATATGGAAGGATCTGAAGAGTTACGTTTACAATCAAATATCGAACTATCCAACCTACAAAGTTTGCGTGACTGGTCATTCTCTTGGTGGAGCGTTGGCGTCTCTTGCAAGTGCAGTTATCGCAAAAGATGGTGAGACAACAAAGAACAACTTGTTTCTATACACGTTTGGTCAACCGAGAGTTGGTGACTATGACTACGCCTTGGCGCACGACAAGTTGGTGCCAATAAGTTTCAGAGTTACTCATTATCGTGATCCAGTTGTCCATCTTCCAACCTGCAAGAAGATTGGGCTTGTATGTGTCTCCTTCACTGGCGGACCTTACCATCACGGTAAAGAAATCTATTATGGCAAAGAAACCATGACCAAATATTCGTCGTACAAGAAATGCGAAGGATTGCCTCACAATGAAGATCTTAGTTGCAGCAACAACTTGGTGGTAATAACAAAGTGCGTATTAAATTTAAAAAAGTGCAAGAATGATCACGCGATGTATTTCGGAATAAGAGTAGGACGGTGGTGGAAAAACTGATCATCGTTCGCTACCTTTCACCAACTTTTAACAGTTCAGTTTTGTTCAGTTTATTGGCTGTCATTTTATAATTAGACATGTAGTCGAAACCAGAGACTGAAGTGAATTTCACTTTAGGGTAGTATTTCTTTGCGTAAACGATTTATTTTACAGTTGATTTCATATTATACTTTACCGCCGTGTGTTGCGAATTTCGTTGGGAAGTTCTGAAGTTCGTTCGCGGAAATTGGGAACTATGTAAACCAGTAATACAAGTAATGTAAACCGAGCTGTGAATCAAAGCTCATTTTGATTGGATAATTGGCAACCTTGTTTACGTAGGTACCAAGTTACGAACGAACTTTGCAACACACGGCGGTATAAAGTAACATGAATTAATATACAACAATAAATATATTCTTCTATATGGCAACGATAAACAGTATGGGGTTCTATAATGTCTGTTTTTGCTATAACGTTCAGTTTTCTTAATATGTAATAAGTTGAGGTGCTTAGTAAATAGATATACATTAATAGTGAGTTTGGAAAAAGAAAAAGTAGTTTTTGTCGTGTTTATTTCAGTGAAATACGCGAACAGCAGTGTTTTGTCAAGTTCTAAAATTCTATTGCACAGCATGAGACTTCTTTGACTGCTGTGATTGTTTTGAACAACTTCAAAAAACACAATCCATTATTGGTTGTCTTTGTTTTCTCATTTTCTCTAAAATTCCATGTTCGTTAGTATTCTTTTTGACGTCAATAAACAGTGGGACGACGACGGCAATTAAGTTACTGCATTTAAAAGAAACCACCATGGATCGGGACATCGTGTATATGTATGCTTTATGTATTTTCTAAGACCTTTAAAACGCAACCGTAGCTTCGACAACACGACGTATAATAGATTAACGCCTAAGTAAACTAACAGCTTTTGCTGTTCCTTGCCACAACGTTGTCTTGAAAACGTAAAAACGCTTCAGTTGACGTTGTATGTGCAACGAGGACAGTGTTGTGATTACTGTTGGGACTGCAAATTATTCAACGTTTTGTTTTGGTTGAAAAATACTATTGTACTTGGGTCGTCGTCAGTGACGTTCGCGTTGTGCTTGCTTAAGCCTGGTTTCCATATAGCCGTAAGAGCCGGCTGCGGCAAGGGGCGATGGTCCAATCATAGACAGTGTTGAATTAGCCAGCAATAAAAAGCTGTATGCGATTGGACCATTGCCTATTGCCGCAGCCATGCCGCCGGCTCTTACGGCTATATGGAAACCAGGCTTTAAGGTCCTTTTTTATACACGGCGTTTTTGAACAAGCCGCGGCTTGTGTAAGAGGCGACTATTTAAGAAATGGTTCATGGTTTGGCGTGCTCCATCGATGATGAAGTTACAGGAAGTTACGAAAAAAGCGTGACAGCTCCGATAGCTCTATCGACTTATGGAGCACCACGCTAGCCAATCAGAAACGCCGTATATATTACTTCTATGTCATAAAAGTCTTTGTATACCTTTTATACGAATGTTTTGCGTCTTATGTAAGGCGCGTTCTGCATGTGTATATAAGCTACGTCTTATCTGCATGGTCTTGTATAAACGGCCCAGGGATCGCAACATTTCGAACAAGTGATTAACGAAATGCTTAAAATGACTCATAGTAATACCATGATCGCCTCGGATTCTTTTGTTCTCCGAGGGAATGTAAACCTCGTATTTCCCTCATTGCTCATGCAAGAGGGAAATTTCCCCTTTGTCTTCTAATTTTCCCGTGCATGTTGATGAGGGAAAATTAGAAGACAAAGAAATCCTTTGTCTTCTTCTAATTTTCCCGTGCATGTTGATGAGGGAAAATTAGAAGACAGAAATATTTTGTCTTCTTCTAAATTTCCCGCTTGCATATATTTTCCCTCATCAACATGCACGGGAAAATTAGATGCAACTTCTCTGATCAACCGTGTAAATTTCCTGTTGGTAAGATTCTCAAAGTTTTCCTCGGCGATCATAATATTACATAGAGAATAATAAATACATGGATGTGCGGAAATATGAAATTTATTTCGAGTGTTGAGCAGGATATCTCACGAGTGAGCGAAGCGAACGAGTGACATATCCTGTTCAACACGAGAAATAAATTTCATATTTCCAAGCATCCATGTATTGTTCTGTTTATTATATAAAAAAATTGTCCTATTGCCTTGCAAAAATTGCATTAAACTATAATGCTGATTCAGCGATAATCGTCACATGTGCGATTATCATAAATAATCACACATGTGAGATTATCACTTTTATTAGTGGCGGAAAAATCAATAAAACACTCTATTTTATATAATAAAAACTAATAACATGACTTTTCGGGAAATTAGCGATTAAATTTCCCCTTTGCCTCGGGAAGATTTGTAAAAGTCCGAGGGCCGCACAAATCTTCCCTCGGCGGCGAGGAAATTTAATCGCTAATTTCCCTCAAGTCATGTTATTACTTATAATTATTGATTTAGTTTTACAAAAAGGATTATGACTGTATTATTCATTTCTAAATTAGATTCGAGCGTCCCAATATCAGTGTACATGTAAAATAATTGTTATTTATATAATTGTTACAAAACTTATATGTTAATGCAATTGTTACTTCTCTTACACCTACTTGTTGTGAAAATTGTTACATCTATATTGTGTATCAATTAATTTTAGAATAAACGTAACTATAAGTAACTACATAGTGAAATAAAAGTAGCGTGCTGCGTAGGCAGTGTTGAAACAACAATCGAAATACAGTAAGGTTAGATATACTGCCGAAACAGAGAACGTTGTAGTCTAACGTTTCGAGCGAAGGCCTTTCGTCGAAGGGCCTTCGCTCGGAACGTTAGACTACTAGGTTCTATTTTTCGGCAGTATATCTAACCTTACTATATTTCGGTTGTTATAAAGTGGTTGTTTGGTTGTTTTATTTATATAACGTGAGACAACACGATGTTGGCATTTATCGTGTTGGCATTTGCTCTGATGACTGATGAAGTCCTGAATCAACTAGCCCCAAGACCCCAACCCCTTAAAACCGCCAGCTTCGAAGGCCTGAATCAACAGGTCGAAAGCTTAGCAATAAATTATAAACATGGTATATACCACAAATTCTCGCTTATCATTCGAACATGTTTGGATAGTTAGTCGTCACAACATGCACACAGCTAAAGTACTATTGACAGACCTTTTTGCTGCTGAGATTTTTAGGCAAGACGTAGGAATAGCAGGATGCGTCGTTTTCAGTGCTTGACGTCGGGATCAGCCCTTTGAATACTTTCATTATCCGTCTATTTCAAACTAAATCGTTTTGATTTCGGGGGTAGGGGACTGAGTTCAGCGTCAGGTGCGGATAATGGCGCATTCTGTATAGTAGTAAATGGCGGACCATTATGTGTATTTTGTCTTGATTTTATTAATTTATGTACGGGGTTTGCCTAGTTGGGACCTCGTGTCCGTTCGCTAGCCCCTTATCCAACTCATCTTTTACTGTTTGTAATGTATTGTGATCTGTTGTTGTTATTGTAGTACTGTATTACTTATATTAGTGAGTTTGATTAAAGCTTCTATTATTATTATTATTACTTCACGCCGAGATATTCCATTGTACACATGACAGTGAGGAACCTTGTGTGACCTACAGTAGTCGGATGGTTGCTCAGATTTTAGCTGCAACCACTGTTTATTGACTTCAGAAAGAATACTAACGAACATGGGATTTTATATAAAATTAAAAATTTTCATCCTAGTTATAGCAATTAGAAAGCAAAAACAAGCAATAATGGATAGTTGTTTTTTTAATTTGTTCTAAACACTCACAGCTTTCTAAAAAGTCTCGTGCTGTGCAATCGAACTTGATAAAACACTACTGTCCCTGTTTCACTGAAATAAACACGACACAAACTACTTTTTCCTTTTCCAAACTCACTTTTAATGTATTTATTTACTAAGCACCTCAACCAGGTCCAGATTCACCGATAGGCTTACCAGGCTATAGCCTGTAGGCCCACAATTTGGACGGCCCACGTTTTGGGACGAAAAAAAATAGTTTAGACACTATTTCAAAATTTCCCCAAACATAATTAGTTTTCGACTTTGTTAAAGTGCCCCTGACCTCGACAGTTTTTATTGTCTTATTTGGGAGAACGTTTAAAATGATAAAGTAACTCCTTTGGAAGATTTTCGCTTTGTTTTTGAGATATTTCATTTTGTTTGATATGCAAATGTCCGGAATTTACGTCACACATGCATAATGACTTATCAGAGAATGTTATATATCTTTGCGTTCATCAAATAAAAACACTAAATTATGAATAACATGTGTGCGTGTTTCTCCCACAACACGAAACTTCTCGATTTTAAAGGATTTCGTTCGAGAATGAAAGAGAAACACAAACTTCTTCGATAAGTCATGCATGTGCGACGTAAATTCCGGACATTTGCATGTCAAACAAAATGAAATATCTCAAAAACAAAGCGAAAAAGCGAAAATCTTCCAAAGAAGTTACTTTATCATTTTAAAAGTTCTTTCAATAAGACAATAAAAACTGTCGAGGTCAGGGGCACTTTAATTAAAATACACTGTTCTTCATTTATGTATAATTAATTATTCTACTTTATAGAAATATTTCTTAAAAATGACGAGAAACTCTGTTAAAAAATGGGATTTCAGACCTTTATATTTTGCTCAAAAGTGTCCTCAAAATGCGGGTAATGCTGTTTCAGAGACCCAAAATTCAAAAAAATTCCGGAGAGCATGCCCCCAGACCCCCCTAGAAATGTGTCGTCACACTTAGCCTGTAGGCCCAAAATTGCTAAATCCGGGCCTGACCTCAACTTATTACATATATATTAAGGAAAACTGAACATTATAACAAAAACAGACATTATAGAACCCCATATAGTTATAGTTCCCATTATAGAGGAATATATTTAAAATAAATCGTTTACGCAAAGAAATACTACCCTAAAGTGAAATTCACTTCAGTCTCTGGTTTCGACTACATGTCTAATTATAAAATGACAGCCAATAAACTGAACTAAACTGAAATTTTTAAAACAATTTTTAAAAGTTGGTGAAAGGTAGCGAACGATGATCAGTTTTTCCACCACCGTCCCACTCTTATTCCAAAATACATTAAATGATCATCTATGCACTTTTTCAGGTATAATACACACTTCAGGTTTAACCTGACATACTTTTTCCGGTTTAGACACTTTGACTTTGTTATTACCACCACTTTGTTGCTGCAACTAAGATCTTCATTGCGAGGCAATCCTTCGCATTTCTTGTGCGACGAATATTTGGTCATGATTTCGTTGCCATAATAGATTTCTTTACCGTGATGGTAAGGTCCGCCAGTGAAGGACTTACATACAAGCCCAGTGTTGTTGCAGGGAGGAAGATGGACAACTGGATCACGATAATGAGTAACTCTGAAACTTATTGGCACCAACTTGTCGTGCTTCAAGGCGTAGTCATAGTCACCAACTCTCGGTTGACCAAACGTGTATAGAAACAAGTTGTTCTTTGTTGTCTTACCGTCGTTTGCGATAACTGTACTTGCAAGAGATGCCAACGCTCCACCAAGAGAATGACCAGTCACCCAAACTTTGTAGGTTGGATAGTTCGAGATTTTATTGTAAGCGTCACTCTTCAGATCCTTCCATATCTCATAAAATGTGTTGTTGAAGTAGGCTTGAACCTTACCACCAGCTTGAAATGAAACTTTGGGGTGTTTGAGTGTTTTAAGAACTTGGTTAGCCACTTGTCCAAGATGTTGTGAACCTCTGAATGCGATCACAATGGCTTTTTCTGTGCAAGAAACAGCTGTAAATCCAGAACACTTCGCATTCCCAGGACACGATTTCGTAACTTGTTTAACGAGACGAAATGTGTTGACCTCTGTTGCTTTTGCTATGTAGTTAGCGACGTTGTCAGCGTAGGCCAAAGCAGAGAGGTAGACCATTTTGTAAGCCAAATTTCGGTCATAGATTGCGCGAACGGTATTACTACAGCCGCCTGTGGTAACAACATCAGAGCTTGGGCAAGGATTTGAAAGAACAGCGCCAGGAGCGTGACACTTGTTATCGTTTGGACACCAACGGCAGGATGGACCTGACGAGCCTGTGTGACTTGCGCAAGAGACACAACTTGTCTTAGTCGAGCAACGCTGACCTTTTACTTTGATTTGAACCTTACTTTTGCGTTGATCAACGATAATACAACAGCCGTCTGTGGTAACAACATTTTCAGCTCTCGAGCAAGGATTTGTAAGAACAGCGCCAGGAGCGTGACACTTGTTGTCTTGAGGACACCAACGGCAGGATAAACCGAACAAGCCCTTGTGACTTGCGCAAGAGACACAACTTGTCTTAGTCGAGCAACGCTGGCCTATTACTTTGATTTGAACCTTACTTTTGCGTTGATCAACGATACGACTACAGCCGTCTGTGGTAACAACATTCTGAGCTTTCGGGCAAGGATTTGTAAGAACAGCGCCAGGAGCGTGACACTTGTTGTCTTGAGGACACCAGCGGCAGGATAAACCGAACAAGCCCTTGTGACTTGCGCAAGAGACACAACTTGTCTTAGTCGAGCAACGCTGGCCTTTTACTTTGATTTGAACCTTACTTTTGCGTTGATCAACGATACGACTACAGCCGTCTGTGGTAACAACATTCTGAGCTTTCGGGCAAGGATTTGTAAGAACAGCGCCAGGAGCGTGACACTTGTTGTCTTGAGGACACCAGCGGCAGGATAAACCGAACAAACCCTTGTGACTTGCGCAAGAGACGCAACTTGTCTTAGTCGAGCAACGCTGGCGTTTTACTCTGGTTCTGATCGGTGTTCTCACCTTGCTTCTACAGCCGTCTGTGGTAACAACATTCGCAGCTTTCGGGCAAGGATTTGTAAAAACAGCGCCAGGAGCGTGACACTTGTTATCTTGAGGACACCAACGGCAGGATAAACTGAACAAGCCCTTGTGACTTGCGCAAGAGACGCAACTTGTCTTAGTCGAGCAACGCTGGCGTTTTACTCTGGTTCTGATTGGTGTTCTCACCTTGCTTCTGCGTCGGCCAGAGTTTGCGCGAACGATACCACAGCCGCCTGTGGTAACAACATTCGCAGCTTTCGGGCAAGGATTTGTAAAAACAGCGCCAGGAGCGTGACACTTGTCATCTTGAGGACACCAACGGCAGGATAAACCGAACAAGCCCTTGTGACTAGCGCAAGAGACGCAACTTGTCTTAGTCGAGCAACGCTGGCCTTTTACTCTGGTTCTGATTGGTGTTCTGATTGGTGTTCTGATCGGTGTTCTGCGGACCCATGTTCTAGATGGAGTTCTAACTGGTGTTCTGCGGACCCACGTTCTAGATGGTGTCCTAATTGGTGTTCTGCGGACCCACATTCTAGACGGTGTTCTGGCTGGAGTCCTAACCTTACTGCGTCTACCAAACCAGCCTTGAGATAACGGCAGGAGAACACACAAAAGGATCAGAAAGAGGCGTAGAGAAGACATAGTGTTTCGTTGCAAGGATGTTCCCTTTACTACTTTAGACGCGGAAGGCAATTCTGAATATTGACCTTTATTTGTCGTCACTATCTATTTCAAGGGTGTATCAGCTTAATGCAGGACAAACAAAATCTTGTCTTGTGATTGGTTAGGTTTTCTTTTAAACAGGATATACGTCAATGCATGCAGTTCGCATTTCTTGATTTCCAACTGTTTGTGAGTTCCCGTCTTTAGGTAAGTTAAATCATGTGGTGGTTTAGCCAGAGTAAACAGCAGTACTAAGGTCTGCGTGATTCCAACACGAAGAATGCAGTCACAAACTAGGAATTAGGACTAATAATTCTGTATTGTTGAAACGATAAAAGCATGTCTGTTTACTTAAGTTAAAAATAATATGCGCAAGACGATAATTATTGGAAAGGTGATATAACTGAGTGACAAATGGTTTTAAATTTTCTCGCCACTATAGTTATAATTGATAAATGGTCTTTATTCTTTCGTCACTTATACTCACAAATATTTCAGTAATCTCACAATATCCATTTCGTCGTCTGGAATTTACCGTAGTCGTGAATTATCAAATGGACAGGTGTGGCGATCTGAGATTGTATGTCGATTTAGGTAATTAAATGTTTAAGAAGAGAATTTTTTCTGTCACGTATTTTCGGTTAAAAGCGCTCAAAACCCTAGAACTTTTTGGCGTACCACTCAAAATCTTCTTATTTTAGCATTATTGCGTAGCCTATATCAACAAACTTTTTATAAGCATTTGGGGGTTGAGAAACATATCAAACGATAAAAAAAATCATAATTATGACGGTAGGTACGCTACAAAAATGTTGAATCCGCCATATTTATACAGTAATCAATGCAAAATTTGTTTTTGTTCAACCAAAATTTTCTTTTTGGCGTATTCCTCACAATCTCTTTATTTTAGCATTATTGTGTAGCCTATAGAATCAACAAACTTTTTATAAGCATTTGGGGGTTGAGAAACATATCAAACGATAAAAAAATCACAATTATGAAGGTAGGTATGCTACAAAAATGTTGAATCCGCCATATTTATACAGTAATCAATGCAAAAACTCGGCTTCGCCTCGCATTTTCAACCCGCTTGGCTGTATTTAGAAATCGGAGGAAGAACACTGACTCGTGTTGGATATATTACTTCTAGTAGTTCTGCATGAATTTGTCACAACTTATTACCACTGCAGGGGCTGATTCGTCTCTGGAAATTTGAGAGTTGCGGTGCCTGACGGGAAATCTCCATCGAAATCTACACACGCAAAAAGGAACACTCTGTGTCAGTCAGATCTGTTCAGAAAAATGTAGCGACCCCTGATACAGCCTGTTGCAGTATCAGCTATGATACACCTATTATATCATATCTGACTGTATCATACCTGCAGCTACAGCAGACTGTTCAGAACAGATTCTGTCAAACTGTATCAGCCTGACACGGTCAGTGCTGTATATAACAGACTGAACAGGTATGTTGTCTACGGAGCTGTCGCAGTCTGTTAGAAATTCTAACTAAATGTTTATACATCAGCGCTGGTACATTCTGTAGCTGTCAGGCTGTATCAAGGGTCGCTACATTTCTCTGAACAGATCTGATATCAGAGCTGATCAGACTGTGCGTTTTTAGGGGTGTATATGGTCGCCGCCAAACTGAAACAGTTATCGCTGTATATATTCAGCAAAACCAGTGTTAACCTTCGTCTAAACAATGAATATATTTAATCGAATGAAAGAATCAATTTAGTACGTCATGCTTTTTTCGATATTTTGCATTAAAACTGCACTTATTCAAGAATCCTGAAGATAATCTTCAGTGTAGAAAGTAATGAGGTCATATTATCATGGTACAGCATTTCATTGCATTACAAAATCACTAAATATACCTCCATGATTTCTCAACGTGAAATGTTCAATGTCACGAGGAGTTTTAATATGCACAGTTTCAAGTGATTTTGTTGAACAAACTTGGAGATATAACGGAGTCGAATCTAACTGTGATCAAACAAACTGAAATATTTCGAAAACAAAGAAAAATACGGAAAATGTTTTCTTTCAAATTAGACAAACTTCATTTACATTTCTAATTCCTTTCAATTAATAATCTTAAAGATATATTTGATTGCCTTATAACGGCGCATTGTTTACGAAAGTCTATCTGAAGTTTCTTTTTAAAGAAATGATTATCTGCTGTGCTCCTGGCTTGTAGCAGTGAATGACATGGTATCTTCTTGATCTTAATAAAGGGACTGTGTCACGCTATTTTCAGTCAAAATTGTCTTAGATTTAAATTCTGAGCTACAAACTTCAAAATTAAAATTGTACATGATTCAATTATGAAATATTATGAAAAACTAACAAGTATGGAGGAGTTCTGAAAATTTAAGAACAAGTTCTCGCACAAATTGAGTTAAACTTGATCTCTGTTTTGCCAAACAGAAATCAAAGATGTCCACTTGCAATCCTCTCTCAATCTCGCTCAATTTTGACCATCCGTACTTCTGTGGAGGCTTCTAACATCTCGTTTGTGTTTCTGTATCCTTTAAAGTTCGTTAAATGTGGGGTTTTGTGTGATTTTAGAACAATCTTGTTTGTGCCAGAATTGCTAAAAAAAGCGTGATACAGCCCTTTTAATTTAAAATCATCCATTGTTCCTTTGTGGTACATCGAATTGGAAACTAAGTCTTGATTGGGTCGATGTTTGGTTTCGTATGATCTGGAACGGAACTATTTGATGATTGGTTCTGAATATTGTTAGAAACTGAAGGCTCGAAGCTATTAACGTCATTACTGAATGCTTTAGGCGTATTATCATCAGGATTATTGATTATAACATCATCAGGATTATTGATTATATGATCAGTGGGATCATCATAAGTATCTTGATTAATTTCATCTCGACTATGATTGATCAGTGATCTATTTTCTTCTGATTCTCCGCTAGCTAAAGCCTTCACAACAGCTCTGTCTTTTACTAAGTAGAACGAAGCAATTAAAAAGCAAGCTCCTGATAAGGCGCATACAAATGGTGTCATGTAGAAAGCGTAAAGAAGTCCTCGATGTTGATCTTTAGCCGCCTTGCTTGAACCACTCACAACGTCTGCTATCTATAATTGGTTAGAAATAAGTTTCAAGATTGTTTTGCTGCCTATTGATCGAGTAAAATCGTCTGGCGTTAGATAGAGTAAAACAATAAAGGGGTTGTTTTTGGCCAGCTCAGGCAGCAATGGGTTCATCACTTGTTAACTCATTGCTGCCTAGGATATCTGAGGGTTCTCTCTTTGATGAGTAAAATCATCTGGTGTTAAACAGAGTAAAACAATAAAGGAACCATTTTTGACCAGTTCAGGCAGGAATGAGTTAATCACTTGTTAACTCATTGCTGCCTAGGATGTCTGAGGGTTCTCTCTTTGATGAGTAAAATCATCTGGTGTTAGACAGAGTAAAACAATAAAGGAACCATTTTTGACCAGTTCAGGCAGGAATGGGTTCATCACTTGTTAACTCATTGCTGCCTAGGATGTCTGAGGGTTCTCTCTTTGATGAGTAAAATCATCTGATGTTAGACAGAGTAAAACAATAAAGGGGTTGTTTTTGGCCAGCTCAGGCAAGAATGGGTTAATCTATAATTTCAAACGACCCTAAACATACCTGGCCCACCACATATGGACTGCCAGCGTCTCCTAAGAGGTGGGACAACAAAATCTGAAAAGCTGATGCTGTGGCACGATTCTGTGGAGGAATTACCGCCTGAAACGAGCAAAGTGGGAAAAACCCTCCAGTATTACATTTTCACAAAATACAGATTCAAAACTGCTAAAGTACAGATACTTCTCCCTCTACAGTCTACACCAGCTACACACGTGTACACGCGTAAAAATCTCGCAAGTTGTTACAGCATTGTTGCCTGAACAATGCTGTAACAACTTGTTGACATATGTGAACAACATTGATAAATGAACAACATTGTTCATCATTGTTTCAACAAGTTGTTAGAGCTTGATGAAACAACAACCGTTGTTCACGCATGTTGTAACAACCGAAGAACGTGTTGATACATCAACCATGTTCACCATTGTTGTAACATTGTTGTTCATCGTTGTTATTTCGTCATGCTGTTACAACATGTTGTATCATGTGCGAACAACGTTGTTGGCTATAAAAATGTGCTGTTGGAACAACTTGTTCATGACTGTTGATTTATCCGTGAACAAGTTGTTCGAACCATAAGTGAACAACTTGTTGACAACTTGTTCACGGCGAGCAGCACAACATTGTTCACGGATGGCAGCACAACATTGTTCACGGATGGCAGCACAACATTGTTCACGCCTGTTGACAACCGTGAACAAGTTGTGCGTTTTTACGTGTGTAGGTGCGGGTTGAGCTGGGGGCACCTCCAGTAGCTTGTCAGTTGTTTGACAAAGGTTAGAGAAAATCACTGAAATTAATATTAACCTGCCACACAAAGTTTTACCCACCAATAGTATGTCTGCTACAGGACACCAGTTCATAAATAAGAGAGTCTCTCCAAAAAACAGAAGCACCTAGCAACACAAGACAATACATTGAGTAAAATTAAGTATAGGTTAGTTAGCGAACCTGAGGTAACGATATACATAGTTACCGAGGTTGA
Organism: Paragorgia papillata; assembly: GCA_035771165.1. Classification (NCBI taxonomy): domain Eukaryota; kingdom Metazoa; phylum Cnidaria; class Anthozoa; order Scleralcyonacea; family Coralliidae; genus Paragorgia; species Paragorgia papillata. The sequence continues at coordinate 1,308,425 of JAWNZC010000002.1, read as the reverse complement.
GGTCACTAACCTACTTAGTTCAAGATCACAGAAGTTGCCTAAGAAAACTGAGATACTGAGTTCGTTATCACCGAGGTTGTCTAAAAACACTTCAGTCGCAATGATAAATCCTTTATGACTTTCGGGACCACTGATTAACCCTTATTTTCCCAACCACGCATAAATCAAGTTAATTGCCTGGGGCATTAATTGATTTATGCGTGGTTGGCAGTAATTATTAATATAAACAAAACAAAAAAAGAGATATTGTTTAAGTATTGCTGGCCACGGATGGTGACCTCATAGCCTCGGGGTTAGTGGTTAAAATTGTGGGCAGCCAACATGTCAAAATAGTAAATTTGTCGGAAATATTCGAAAAAAACAACAGTCAAAATCCAATGCTTTTGGTGCATTTGTCAGATCTTTATGTGGCTTTTCTCCCCGACATGAAAAAGTGAATTTCTGCCACTGCTCGGGGAGTTGAGATGCTGGTACACCAGTTTAAAATCAGACGACATGAAGTCACTCCTGAATTTCCAGGACTCAAAATTTGAACATTTTCTAGGGGTCCTGGCCTCCAGATGCCCTAGAGGGTTTGTGATTTCACAGATATCGTCACAAATTCACCACTGACCAATGTAGCTATTAAAGTGCCTATATCATGGTTGGGGATTTTACATATTTAGGATATTTGGAACCCTCTGAGAAGATTTGTAATATATCTTCATTTTCTAAAATTTCATCTTCTTTTTTTATACTTTTTTGCTGCGAAGGTTGACGGACGTGACGTGTGTCAAAGGAGGAATCTGAATAGACAAATTCCTCTTTTGACGTCACTTCTGTCAACTTTAATGGAAAAAAATTCCATGATGATGAAATTTTAGAAAAGGAAGATATATTACAAATCTTCTCCGAAGGTTCCAAATATCCTAAATATGTAAAATCCCCAACCATGATTTAGGCACTTTAAATTTACGATTTTGGGAACTCGACTTGGCTACCCTTTGCCTCCCCCCCCCCCCCCCAATTACACCACTGCCGGACCTAACTTACCCAAGTTGCAATGGTATATTTGGAAGCAAATATTAGCACCAAAAACAGGAAAGGTAGAGAGGAGAGCAAACCGAATGCACATACTAATGCATCGGATCTCCCATCACGATGTCTGTACTTTCGACTCAGTTCTGATCCCATGGCGACACCAACAAAGCCAGCAGCACAAGTTATACCACCAATTGTTAAACTGATATTGCTAGACAACAACAACAACAAGAGAATTGTTGTTTTTGAGTGACAAACAATTTAAGATTTATCAAAAGGAATAACTACTTAATAACCGAGAGTGAGGTCTTTACGTAATAGATAAAGAGCAGCGATCTGTATTTGATTTACAAGGCAAGCTGCAAGCGAGCCATAGTAAATCAGATACAGATTGGCTGCGAATGCTTTATTGTACTTATCAAATGGACGCATCTAAATAGCCATGTTTTCAAACTATTTTTCAAGTTGGAGTGATTTTAGCTAAGTAAGTTGAGGAAAACGTTTACGTAAATCAGGACGAATCTGTATGCGATTTACAGAATGATATTGATTAAATATTCATTTCTTTTTAATTTTCTTCATGAATTTTTAATGAGTTTGAGAGGTAAAATATCAAACCGATGTCTTGCTGTATTAATACGCTCAAGACCGAGGTTTAATATTTTACCGTAAAGACCGAACGGTTGAGGTTATTAAGTAGTTTATTATATGGCACTTTTTATTTCAAAATCAATCTTGTATTTCTTGAGCTTCGCTTTCTTTAACTTCTCAAAACACCGAACTAGTGTTTCTTTCTCGTTTGGATATATACTAGAATTTACTTTTATAAAGTTCATCGAATCATTGCCGTTTATTTCATTTATTTTCAGCAATAAAAGTTTCTTATTAGGATTTTTTGTTTGTTTCCAATCGTAGGGCATTAACAATTTTCATAATGCCGCGGGCATTACGGAAAAATCTCGCCATGTCAGCAACCAATCACAGTGCGTTAATTTACCCTATAGGCAATCCACCTATAGATCTCTATAGGCTTTGGGGGGTTCTATAGGTAATTGGAACATTTATAGGTTGCCTATAGACTTTCATGTTGTAAGGGCATTGTCCTCACGTGAAAGAGTTCCATAAATGTGAACAATAAGAAAGAACAAAGACTTTTGCTGAGTTAAGTTTCCAGACCATCTCTCAATAAACTATGTTAATGCTAAATTGGGGAGATACCTACAGACAGACAAGAACTGCAACAGTAAGCTACTCACTTGTCATTTTGTGTAATTGTTCTTTTTGTAATGAACAGATTGAGCATAACCTATAAAGACTGGGGCCCACCATCCCAATGCACCAGTCACAAAACAAACCAAGGTGAAGGCAGCTGTAGTCCATACATATGTTTTACTGCAAATGAGATTACAACAAATGATAATTTAAAATTACAACAAATATTATCACACCACACACACACACATCACACCACAACACACACACCAACATCACACCACAACCCACACACATCACTCCACATACACAATACCCACATCACACAACACACCCGCATCACCCACACAGCACACCCACATCACATCACCACACCCACACATCACACCCACACATCACACCCACACATCACCACACATCACACCTACATCACATCACCACACCCACACATCACACCTACATCACCCACACATCACCCACACATCACACCTACATCACACCCACATGTCACCCACACCCACATCACCACACCCACACATCACATCACCCACACATCACATCACCACACCCACACATCACATCACACCTACATCACACCCCCCACACATCACACCCACATCACCCCAAACATCACACCCACACATCACCCACATCACACTCTCACCACACCCACACCACTCTCCCCACACCACACTCACATCACACCACACCCACATCACACCACACCCACATCACACCACATCACACCCACACATCACACCCACACATCACACCCACACATCACATCCACACCTGCACACCACACCCACATCACCACACATAACCCCAGATATCTTGAAATAATTATGCAAAGTAATGAAGAGGTGCCATGCAAAGTAATGAAGAGGTGCCATGCAAATAACAATAACTCCTAAAAAGTTCAATTAACATATGAACTTACCATTTAACAATGTGTTTGACATCATGAAACCAACTGTGGCGGACAACTACATCTTCATTATCTGCAATAACTTCTACATTTGAATGAGATCTCTCTATCGCACCACGAACTGGTTCCACCACAACCACTGCACAAAGGATGATCAAAAGAACACCTAACATTGGGGTCACCTTGATGAGAAAATAAAACAAGGTATGATGCAATATTATTAACAATGAGATAAGGGGATCCAAACACGAGAAAACATGATGAAAACACGAGGCTGAAAGCCAAATGGTTTTACTGTTTTCGAGGGTTTGGATTCCCCTGATGAAACCCGATAAATGAGTTGTCAATATGGCATCTCAATTGAGTGATTTCACCTAGAAAATGCAATTAAAATAAACCCTCATGAGATTTTATTCATGAGTGTGTGTAAAATTTATTCATACAGCAACTTGTTTATTTTGCATAGATAATTGAGTTCTTAAGAATTAGATGAACACCGGTTTTCATTTAATATCTTGGGTTGTACTGGAGTATCCAACTTCAATCAGGTGATTGAATTGGCTGATTATCTAATGAATTATTAATGATTTGAGATGTAATATATCCAGCTAACCACCCACTTTGACTCATTTCACCTCATTACTCTGCCAGCAATTCAAGTACTGTAGTTTCGTAGTTTATTTCAACAGAGACATTCAGTACATGTATGCATATATACAATCGAAATATAGTAAGGTTAGATATACTGCCGAAACAGAGAATGTAGGAGTCTAACGTTTCTCTCTGACGAAGGGCCTTCGCTCGAAATGTAATTCTCTGTTTTGGCAGTATATCTAACCTTACTATATTTCAATTGTTGTTTCTACACTGCTTACGCAGCATGCTACTTTTATTTCACTTTATGTATATATACATATTAACTGTTTGATACTTACTCTCAACCCCCACTTCCAGTTATTACCAAATGCTGAAGAAACTTTTGAACCAACAACATATCCAAGGCCACTATAATTATAATAAATGCATACACAATAAATAATTTAAAGGAAAGGCAATTCAGGGGTTATGGATATTTTCTGGAACTTGACACAAAATTCATTTTGGTTAAATCTTCACACATTTCTTACCTTCCAACTGGTATAGCAAAATAAAAAACTGAGAGCATCCTTGTTCTTGAATCTCCAACAAATAAATCACCAATTACTGTTGAGGCAACTGTTGAGTAACTTGCTTCTCCAATACCCACAAGACCACGGCATGCAAAAAACAGCCAGAATTGCTGTTCAAAAATAGAAATTGATGTTATCAGTGATGTTATCAGGTAGTAATATCAGGTAGTGATGTCATCAGGTAGTGATGTCACCAGGTACTAGTGATGTCATTGGGTTGTGATGTCACTGGGTAGTGATGTCACCAAGTAGTGATGTCACCAGGTAGTGATGTCATTAGGTAGTGATGTCATCAGGTAGTGATGTCACCAGGTAATGATGTCATCAGGTAGTGATGTCACCAGGTAGTGATGTCATCAGGTAGTGATGTTATCAGTTAGTGATGTCATCAGGTAGTGATATTATCAGTTAGTGATGTCACCAGGTAGTGATGTCACCAGTTTGTGATGTCACCAGGTAATGATATCACCAGGTAGTGATGTCACCAGGTACATGTAGGGATGTCACCAGGTAGTGATGTCATCAGTTAGTGATGTCACCAGGTAGTGATGTCATCAGTTAGTGATGTCATCAATTAGTGATGTTACCAGGTTACTAGTGATGTCATCAGGTATTGATGTCATTGGGTAGTGATGTCATCAGGTAGTGATATCAGTTAGTGATGTCATCAGTTAGTGATGTCATCAGGTAGTGATGTCATCAGGTAGTGATGTCACCAGGTAGTGATGTCATCAGGTAGTGATGTCACCAGGTAGTGATGTCACCAGGTAGTGATGTCACCAGGTAGTGATGTCATCAAGTAGTGATGTCACCAGGTGGTGATGTCACCAGGTAGTGATGTCATTAGTTAGTGATGTCACCAGTTAGTGATGTCACCAGGTTCTTACATGTCTGTTAACAAGAGTTCCTGCAAATGTTGATATTGACCATGCAACAAGACCAAAAATCATGATGATCTTTCGACTATAACGATCTCCTAAGTAACCAAAGATTGGTGCCAACGTCATATACGAGACAATAAACACAGTCTGTAATAAACCAGCTAGGCTATTGTTGATATGGAAAAAGCCTTCAATTTCTGTCAGAACACCTTGAGAGAGAAAATAAAACATTAATGAAAAACTATAATAAGAATAAAAACTTGATTTTTATTATTTCTTTGATACATTTAGATAATTTTCTGGTAAGCTCAGCACACTGGAAAGACCAAAGGCTCAGTATGAGATTTTGTTTCCTTTCAATAATTCACTTGTGTGCTGATTGCTGACGATATTGTCAATATTTTTAACCAGTGACAAAATTTGTAAATCTCCAGTCTTTGCCAGGGTGCACCTCAACACAATCTTGTCTCACTAATATCCTGGGGACGAGGAAATAAGGTTGATATTTTTTATGGTTTATAGGTACCTACCAAGCACCAATCAATGTGTTTGTCACCAGAGTAACATGGGATTCATTGCAACCCACCAGTAGTATTAGCTATATGTTACGGCATGCAGTAACAACCATACATACAAGATATTTTGACAACAAGCTCTGCCAGCTAGACACAGCTGCATAGATTTTAATCTATTTTAATAGATCTTAAAAACTCCTTTGCCAAACTATAGATTTAAAATAAACTATTTAAAACAAGCTTTTTTAACTTAAATGAAAATAGGCTCAATATTAATCCATCATCAACACTTCTTATAAAGTATCCTCAAAGAATTGACACACAAGCTTGATAAAATGATAGTGAAATACTGTACAAATGATAATTGAAAAACATCTGCGTTTAAAAATAAAATAAACAGTGTATGAGAAGAGAAATAAGGGGGAAATACTTGCTGGATCTAATACACTTATAACTGAAACTTTAATAAACGACGGAGCATATTATAAATCACGAGAATGAGACTGGAGAGCGGAAAATATGCAAGTTTCTTTATTATTTAAAAAACTCACCAGCGACTGTAAACCGATCCATATAGTTCAACAAATTAATGGCAAATAAAACTGCCACAGTCATCCTCGCTCGTATTTTTGTTATACGAGCCATCTCCATGAAAATGCTAGAAAAGCTACTTCCTCGTTCGTCTGTAATTCTCCAGTAATCTACTGAACCATACAATCTACTGTCAGAGCTGTTATATAAAGTCATCCACGTGATCGAAATGTCATTCGATTAGTATCATTTTCAGAATATCCTCGCGTGACACACGCGTGGTGCCAAGGCGCAGCGAAGATGATGATTATTATTGATTGTTATAAAATAGGTTGCGTCTTACGCACGCTGTGATTGGTCAATTACCGTGTTTATATCAGGCTATGTAAACACGGTTGTGATGTCAAGGATAATAATCAATAATTAAGAAATAGAAAATGGATGCCCTGTGTTTATATAACCTGATGCAAACACTCGAGTGAGTTGGGAGAATTCGAAAGTACTTATGTAAACACTCGCCTACGGCTCGGGTTCACATAAACTTTCGAATTCTCCCAACTCACTCTCGTGTTTGCATCAGGCTATATAAACACGGGCGGCCATTTTCTATTTCTTAATTATTGATTATTATCCTCACAAATAATCGTCTAATCAAATGTCTACACCAACGTCAATAATTAAGTTTATCGATCATTATCACAATTATTGCGGATTTTATCATCATTACCATCATCAATATTATCAACATCATTATCGTCATCATCAATATTATCAATCATAGATCATTATTATTATTATCATTGTTATTATTATCGTCATATATTATCATCATCATTGTTATTATCATCATCATCATTAGTATTTTCATCATTGTCATCATTATCATCACATTATTATTATCATTATCATCATTATCATTTTTTTATTATCATCATCATTGTCATTATTATTGCATTTTAATCCAAGGTATAATTACCCATGTATTTATACTAATGATTGTTATTGATTATTATCCTCACAAATAATCGTCCAATCAAATGTCTACACTAACGTCAATAATTAAGTTTATCGATCATTATGACAATTATTGCGGATTTTATTATCATTACCATCATAAATATTATATCATAAAAAAAAAAAATAAAAAAAAATATTATCAACATCATTATCGTCATCATCATTATCAATCATAGATCATTATTATTATCATTATCATCATCATAATTTATCATTATCATCATCATCATTATTATTAATTATTTATACTATTATTATATTATTACTATACATTATTTATACTATTATATTATTATTATTATGATTAACTAATCAATAGTTTCAAAGGCTCATCATATCCCACTATCAAATATTTGGCAACACAATCCTACACAATCATCATTGTTATTATCATTATCATCATCTTTGTCATCTTTGTCATCATTATTATCATCATCATCTTTGTCATCATTATTATCATCATCATCTTTGTCATCATTATTATCATCATTATTATCATCTTTGTCATCATTATCATCATTATTATTATCATCATCATTGTAATTATCATCATTATCATCACCATCATTGTAATTATTATCATTATCATCATCATTATTATTATTATCATCATTATCATCATCATTGTAATTATTATCATTATCATCATTATTATTATCATTATTATCATCATCATTGTTATTACCATCAATGTTATTATCATTATCATCATCATCATTATTCTTATTTATAAATAAAATATTTTATTTATTATTATGATTAACCGCTGATCGATACTTTCGAAGGCTCATCGTCTGCCTCAAATATTTGGCAATACAATCGTTGTTGTTGAGTTGTCAAAGAAGCACTAAAGAAAGGTAAGTGATATGCCGCTTGACCATCATTTTAGACCAGAATATCACTTAGATATGTCTAGGTCCTTGTTCACAACAACATAGTTTGTAGTAGTATTTTGAAATACATTACATCTCAGAGCTAGCTTTATTGACGTATAAATATTGTACAACGTAATTAACTCCTTGATACGAAATTAAAGACCTGTACATGTCGTATTTTCATTATGTTTTTACGATCAATACAGTTACGAACAGTGTCACTCACGTACTAGAAAAACCAAGCTGTTTTATTTACAGATAATGTTAACAGATCACTACACAATCTAGGTTTTACGCTGAGAGATTTGAAGCCAAATATTTAAGTTGAAAAATGACACCAAATCCGCCCCTTTCTTGCTAGCTTCAACACAAGAGCTCAGTAGAGCATCGTACTGTTTTTTATCAGTTTATCTTAGTTTTTCTAAAAGATAAATAGATCTATTGTTGTTAGTAATTGTTTCTTCATACAATATAAAATTTAACACTAATTTAATACTATTACTTTATGGCGATTTTCGTTGGCTATTTTAATAGTATTTTAATACAATAGTCTAATATACCGACAGGAGATTAGCTTTTGTAGTTGTGTAGTAATTTCCTGAAAAATGAATTGATAACTTAAATATAAAGCAAGTGCTTGTTTGTTGTCTTAATTCCAAACATATTTTAACAAGTGCTTCCATATGATAGCTATGTGACTGACAAGTGGAGGTTGTGAATAAAGAAATTTTACCTTTTCTTTAAATAAAGAATAGTCTGTCTTTGTTATTAATTGCTTTTCCTGTCGAAGAGTTGGGGTGTTGGTAGCACAGTGGTTCGTGGGTTTTAGTGGGATATTGGTGCCTGCCTTGCATCTCTGAATACCTGTGTTCAAGTCTTGCTAGATGCAGTTGTTAGAATAAAATTGGAGAAATAATATATAAATAATGAGAAATAATGTGAGAAATAATATATCACATATATATGTAAGAGTGTTTCATTAAGATGAGTGGGGCTGAAAAATGAAGTGATAGTCGAGTTTTTTAACCAACTTCGAAGTGTTTGGATATCCTGATGAAACACTCTTTCTAGTGTTTGACTTTGATATAGCATCTCAAAAAAATCAGTATTTTAACAGAAAATTGAGGTGAAAGTTTGCTTGATGCTAATTTCCTTTGTTTTCCATTCATGAATTATTAAATATGAGTTTACAAGGAGTTGTTTCAGTTTGACAAAATTCCACAGGTTTTATGCTCCAGGTGTTCTGGGTTTCTCCTGTAGTAGGTAACACTGGATCAGTGAGTGATAGTCCTTAGTAAGGATTTCTTACTGGACTTCTAGGGAGCTAGAGCAGTTCAGACATGACTGATAGTATAAATAAAAATAGCTTAGTTTTATTTGCTATCTTTAATTTGTCTTTAGGGTAAAAAATGTCTAGTTACATTGGCTTTGCTAATCTTCCAAATCAAGTTCACAGAAAGTCTGTCAAACGTGGCTTTGAATTCACCTTAATGGTTGTAGGTGAGTGTTAATATTTAAACAAATAAATTCTTGACATATGACACTAGTTGTCTCCAGGGCCATTTTTCTGCTCTTGCCTTCTACCATGCCCCTCCATTTTCACAGGAAATGGTGGTGGTAGCCAGCAGAGAAAAGGCTTTGGGAACGAGTTTGGACCTGACCAATTAAGATCCCATATTTCAGAAAAGTTTAGAGTTTGCTTTGATTGATTCCTCTAAATTTTAGGCGAGTCTGGTCTTGGTAAGTCCACCCTGATAAACAGTCTTTTTCTTACGGATTTATATTCTGAGAGACGAATACCAACTGTGGCAGGTTAGAACCTTGTGTTTTCTAGTACCGGTAATGTACTTTTGATTATTTTATTTTTATATAATATAATTGTACATTTACATGTACAGTATTTATCGCAAGAATATTTAATTTCTACATATGTACAAATGCAGCAAGTGGTTAATAATGTGATGTATTTTGTATTAATTTGTACTTTATTTAAATTAATAGAAAGACTGGCAAAAACTGTAGATATTGAAACATCCACTGTTGAAATTGAAGAAAGAGGTGTGAAATTGAAACTAACCGTTGTAGATACACCTGGTTTTGGAGATAATCTTGATAACTCAGAATGGTATGGTAACTATTCTAAGACTCTCCCAAAAATTATCTAGCAAATTATTATAACATAGAAATTAATTAACCCATTGTTGATGTGTACCTTTTCCCTTCTTTTAGTTTTAAACCAATCTTAGATTATGTAAATAGTCAGTTCAATGCGTACTTGAAAGACGAGTCTGGAGTAAATCGAAGAAATATTGTGGACAGCCGTGTTCATTGTTGTTTTTATTTTGTATCTCCATCAGGGTAAGTACTTGGTGACATTTGTATAGGGAGGATTTAGGGAGGAAGGGAAGTAGGGAGGGAAGAAGGAAAGAAGGAAAGAAAGGAGGAGGGAAGGAAGAGGGGAAGGAAGGATGGATAGGAGAGAGTGAGTGAGTGAGGGAAGGAATGAGGGAGGGAGGGAGGCAGGGAGGGAGGGAGGGATGGGAAGGAAGAATCAAATTAGGGAGGGAGGGAGGGAAGAAGGGAGGGAGGGAATTAAGGAAGGAAGGAATTAAGGAAGGAAGGAAGTAATGAGGGAGGGAGGGAAGAAAGGAAGGCAGGAAGGAAGAGGGGAAGGAAGGATGGATGGGAGGGAGTGAAGGAATGAGGGAGGGAGGGAAGGAAGGGAGAGAGGTAGGGAGGGGATGGGGGAAGGGATGGACAGATAGACCGACCGAAGAAAGGATGGATTAAGCAGGATGAATGGATGGATGATAAAAAAATTTATACATGGTGTTTTTTAAAGGTTACAGCCTATAGATATTGATTGCATGAAACAACTTCATAGTCGTGTAAACATTGTACCAGTTATTGGTAAAGCAGACACTTTAACCCAAAAAGAACTGAGAGACCTCAAGAAAAAGGTAAGTAATCTTTTTATGCTCACCATACATCTAGGTACAGTACCACAACCAACTCCTTGGTCTTGTTTTGCTTGATTGTCATACACATATATTATTTTGTAATATCTTACAACTTTTTTAAGATTATCCATGAAATTCAGAAGTTTGAAATCCAGATTTATCAATTACCATATTGTGACGAGGATGAAGATGAAGAATTTAAAAAACAAACTGAAGACTTAAGAGTGAGTTTCATATTATTATGGCATATTACCTGTACACAACATGAGTTTGTTACTATCTTTTTAAATTATTTTTTTGTTTGCTGAATCATACAGGCCAGCATGCCATTTGCAGTTGTTGGTAGCAATGCAACAGTCGAGGTATCTGGAAAGAAGGTTCGTGGTAGGATATACCCATGGGGGGTAGTGGAAGGTAATGGTTTGATTTTGCTACCTAATAATTATTCAATATTACTGTCAAGGGGTTTGCTGTCACCCATTCCTGTCTTTTCAACTTTATTTTGTGGGTCAGTTGGCACCCAGCATGGTTGAATATCATGTAAGCCACAGAAACCTGAAAGTGTACAGTCAGCACAGTCCATATCCATAGGTGTAGCAGCCCAATTTTGTTTGGGTGGCAGAGAATTTTGCCAAAAATATTTAGGGTTAAATATTGATTTTTAAGTTGTATTTTTCACTTGAACATTTCACAGCAATACATCAAAATTGCCTGAATTTTCCTTTTTCAAATATTTTGGGAGCGGAATTGCCCTCCCCCCCCTGCTATGCCCCCACCTGCTATGCCTATGCCCATATCTCACACAATACTGCATCTGCTTTCTCGATCCACAAAGGTTTTTTCAGAGATCAGAGTCTGATTGTTCAAGGAGATTAATTGACATTGTCATCTCCGAAAGAACCTCTGCAGAAAAGAGAGGCATCTGCTACTGAGCATATGATAATTGTTTGAATAATATGGTTGCTTAAATTCTCGCTTTATAGTTGAAAATCCAAAACACTCAGACTTTGTCAAACTAAGAACAATGTTAATGTGAGTAGGAATTTAATGATACAGTATTTGTTTAAAATTCACAAAGAATATTTTTACTCTAATGATCATGTTGATGTCCCGTATTTTTGGAAACTATTGTAATTTTTAGCACACACATGCAAGACTTGAAAGAAGTGACCCAGGATGTTCACTACGAAAACTATCGAGCAACGTGTTTATCAATTGATGGAAATAACACAGTCCAAAGAAATGTGAGAAGGTCAGTAAAACTAACAGCTTCAGCACACTGGCATGTTTTAGGAGGACCAAGCATAGCTGATGAGAGATGACCTGAGGCCTGGGGGGAAATAGTAGGATAGCAGCCTTCAGGATGTGAAAAAGATGTGTCCATTTTATACTGGAGGTTGGGGGCATGCCTCATAAAAATTATTTTTGAATTCTTGGCTTTCTGAAAGTGTATTACTCCTGCATTTTGAGGGCATTATTTTTGCATTTTCAACTGTGGCACCAAACTGGAGGTCCTATAACATAAGAGGCCCTGGGGAAAATTGCCTTCTCCACTTCCCACTCCTCCACCTCTCCAACCTTCAACCTCTCCCCACCCGGGACCAGTTGAGTTTTAAGTTTATTTTAAAGTCTTTTGAACACGTATTAATGTAGGGGAAGAGAAGGCAGTGCTAATTTAAAAGAATTACCTCACAATACAAAGTTGGATGAAAAGGATAAAATGCTGGAGGAGAAAGAAGCTGAGGTGAGAGTAGACCTGGGAACGAGTTTAGATTTTCGCGCGCTTTTTAATTAATTTTTCATGGCCGCCATGTTTGATTTTCAACTCAACACCTGGCAAGCAAGGAAGAAGGAGTAAATTGTCGTTTAAATTGGTAAAAACTACTGCAAGCAATGGTAACGTATTAAAATATAGTTAATATAATATCAATGGACGCAGCTACAGTATTTTTGGCCGGTTTAAGAAGCAATGAACCTTAAAAAATGCGAAGCATTTGACTGCATTTCATGGCGCTGAATAAACTCCGGAGTTCGGATTCCTGTGTTGTATTTGGTTCAACGTTTATCCAGCCAGTTTTAATGTCGTAAGGGTTTTGAAATTTCGACTTTTTCTACATAACTTCATATAAATTTGAAGTGGTAAGTAGTTAACCGAACGTTCACGTAAAACATACGATAAATTTATATTATTTTATTCATACTATTATAATTTAATAGTATTAAATTACTATTGAAATTGCTATTATATTTTAAATAAAAATTGCTATTGTGAAACAATAAGTGTTTTTTTAATATACCAACGATCATTAAAATTGCTATTGTGAAATAATTTTATTTTTTTTATATTATTAAAATTGCAGTTGCGAAGAATGCAAGAAATGTTACAGAAAATGCAACAACAGATGAAAGAAGGCTCTCATGTTTAATTTTTTATCAACAAAAAAGGTTGTATAGTTTTGTAGAAATCAACTTATAGTAATCCTGCACCTCACTTGTCAACATGGTACCACACAGGCAATGATATACTACTGTGCCAAGGCACACAGCCTGAGTTGGTATAGGACAATGGGTGATGTCGTTACTCATTTTGCCATGCAAAATGATGTTTTCGTCATGACCCACCCACCCAGTACTGAAAACGTCAAGTGTGTACCGGTATATGAATATAATATTAACTAAAAATACTTTTCTAGGGACAACTCAAATGGCGACACCATCTCCAAACCTTTTTTTCATCTCTTCTGTTTCTTCTCTTGCAAATTCAAACCGCCACGCAAAACATCAGACCATCTCTGAAAAACCCACCCTGTCAAAACATCATTTTGATGTTTTGTGTGGCAAAATGAGTATGGATGTCACCCCTTAGTATCTACAATTGTATTTAGTTTTCATAATTGTATTAATTATTTACATTTGTAATAATTGTCTACATTAATTTGTAATAATTATCTACATTTGTAATAATTATCTACATTAATTTGTAATAATTATCTACATTTGTAATAATTATCTACATTAATTTGTAGTAATTATCTACATTTGTATTTAGTTTTTATAATTGTACTAATTATCTACAACTGTGTTATTTAGTATTTGCAATTGTACTTACAGTACATCTACATTTGTATTTAGTTTTCTGCATTTGTATTTAGTATCTATACATTTTTGGGAAGATATAAAATCATTAGTACTTCATTTATACAATTTGTAATCATTACTTGTATTTTTAATTCACTATAAAAACAAAACAAAAATATTAAACAGATATTAACATGAATTATGCCCCCTGTTGGGTTTTTTGTTATTTGTGCAGTAATATCACTTTAAACCAACTCAAATGATACTTTTAGTCCATCTCAAGTTTTGGGGTACAGTAGGCAGGCTGTTGGAGGCCTGGGACAGAGGCTCCTGGATGGTGTAGTTGGGAAATGGAGCTAATTCTTGGGTTTCTGACTGAAAGAGTATTTCTGGCATTTCGAGTGATGCTATTCTCATATTTGTGGTTGTGAAACTAAGTTGGATTCAGACAGCCTAGACGTAGGCTTTTCCATGGTGTGGTCATATTCGTTATGCGCCTGGAAGCTAAAGTCACTTAATCAGGGATGTAGGAAGCATGATAAACTTAGGGGGCTGACTCCCACAAGGCACCACCATGGTTGGCACCGAGCAGGAAAATTTGGAGTCTCTAGATCGTTGGAAATGGCATTTTCAGAGTCTTGAGTCTATGCTATCCGTGAGTATATATGAATATATATACGATTTCAAATACTTCTAGTTTCTAATTCAAATATTTTCCTGCAGTTTTTTTTAAATTCTATTATTTTTTAGGGGGCTGAAAGCTATTCCAGCCCCCCCTTATAAAATATTGGGGGCTGCAGCCCCCCTGCTTCCTACGCCCCTGCACTTAATGATGTATAGGAGCTGATTGTTTTTTCTCACCTCTCCCCTAATTTTTTTTGCCCTTGCATCCAGGCTCTGGAAATAAAAATAGAAAGCCTAGGCTGGGGTTCAGAGTCCCTGAGGTTCCATGGTGTGTGACGTTCTTGGGGCAAGTTGCTCCATCTTGGTTGCCTCAGAGAAAGGACAGAGAGGTGGGCTACTGCCTTATTGGGGACATGGCCTCCTTTTTGAGGAAACACTTACACAAAAGAAAATGAATGAACATGACATAAAATAGAGAGATTCGTTTTTAATATAAGAGTAAATATCTGGCTGAGATCTGGGAAGTCTTCAAATATACAAAATTGAAACTTACGATTTATTTATCTACACATAGCTTTTGACCTAAATCTGCGTTAATCCTTTGACATATTTAAATTTAGTTAGATTGTACATAAGCAATATTTTATTGTGGTGGTGACAAAAACATATAGCCTTTTTAGTTATTTTATGGTGTAGTGTAGTGTTATAAATAAATAGCCTTCTTACTTTGGATCACTCACAAAAAAAATTGTAGTTAGATGCTGTCAATTCTCCCAACAAAGTGGTTCAAAACGTGAAATTAATTTTGTTAACTAATGAAACTAACAATATACTTAAATTAAACTTTGGAATCTCTCATTATACCCAAATTTATGCACACTAGATATCCTCACAAATTTTTATCTGAGATTCTGTTTTCTTCAAATTTCAAAATATCCGTCATAACTTCTTTCCACTCCAATGAAGAATCTTGATCAGTATTTGAATTCTCAGAACCTGCTTTTAAATCTTTCCAAGAAATGTCTCCATTATCATTCCTGTAAGTATCGGGGTCAGTGTTCCCATTTAGTTTATGCTCTTGAGAAGTTATTGCAACGGACGTAGCTTCTGAGTTCGTATTATCGTAATTTCCGTTGTAGATTTTCGAACAAGGGCTAGAGTGATTAGTTTTAGAACTTAAAGAATTTTCTTCGAATTCCCTTTGTCTTTCTCCATTAGCAAACAAAGTTCTTGGACGAGGCGATGAACGTGACATTTCTCCATCTATAAAACCTTCATCACACATACAACATTCACCTCCGCAATAGCCACATTTGTTGTTTAAATGTCCACCGTTTTGGCTACTCGTGATAGTTTTAACTCCATTTGGAGTACCTCTTGGTCCCTGATCTTCCACAGATGTTCTCTTTAGCCCTCTTGGTTTTCCAAAGCTCGTGATTGGCATAGGGATTCGTGATGAAGACTGTAACTGTCGTACAACTGAGTCTGTCGTTGGAGAACTTGCTATCGTTCTTGCTTGACGACCTGGACATTAAAAAGAAAAACTCCATTTTATTAACCTTTTAAAAATCCCATGCCGTACATGATTAGGATAACCCCATGGGTTAATTAAATTTTACACGTTCGCCCTTTCTCTGTGCGCGTTTCGTCTCAAAACCAGTTTTCCCCCTCAGTTTTTCTGGAATTTGCGCATGCATACATGCATATATTTTACTCGTTAAAGGTTCTGAGTCCGGTTATTCCGACAGCGCGAACACCGGTCGTGAATCCACTGCTTGAATTCCGATCTTTTCTTCATCATTTTCCATAACTGACTCTTGTCCACACCCCTTACTGGACTTAACTCTTGTGCGCGTTCATTTGACGAATCATAATCTTAATTTCGAAAAGAGTCTTCTTTCAAAACCTGAAATCACTATATCATTAAAGGAGAGAAGGGGGTAGTTTTTTTGAAATGTTTCCTACCTCTTATAGTATCAGCTGAAAATGATCGTGTAAACGTAAGATTATTGTCATTTAAGTCTTTTCTCAAAGCGCTTCGTTTTTGTGCGCTCGTCTCGTTCTCCATATCCAATCGCCTCCTGGCCGGAGCTGGCGACATTGCCGATCTTCGCCGAACTTCTGGCGATTTCCTTCGTCGTTCGTCGACACTCCTTCGTCGCATTCCCGTTGTTTTCGCCTTTCCAGCTCGCAAATTATCCGACGATGCTTCCCGAGATAGATTTCCGTTTCCTCTTCGTTTCACGACGCTATTTGGACTATCCGTGTCTCTAGTTCGTCTCCTAGTTCGACTTAGAATGGCATCGCTTGTTTTCGATCTTGCAAACGTTAGATCCGCTTCTTGTAACTTAGCTTTCAGAGCAGAATGGTTCAGGGCTTTCCCCACATGAGCTGTTGTAGGACGTCGCTTCGTTGGTGTGTGGCTGTGTCCATTTTCTTGTCCTTTCTGGCCAACAGCAGTTAAATCTGTTAAGCTCTTGTGCTGAGATGACACTCCAAAGACACACACCATACTCTAATAGACGAGAAAATAAATAGAACGCTTAACATATATATCCATAGTCAATCGACATATGGTCTGGAAACTTAGCTAAAGTCTTTGGTCTATCTTTTTGTTCGCCTTTATGCATTTTTGTGCACGGTGCACGGTCACTGAACACATTGTATTTTAGTATAATGAACGAATTGTCCAATAGCAACGTTTCAGTTCAATCACTCAACCGTGCTATTTAAATATTAATAAACCTAAAACAAAGGATGTGCACGGTGTAGGGTACGGTTCAACAAAATCACAGCTCATTATAGACGCTTTGAAGTTTGCCGAGTTTCCAGACCATATCTCGATTGACTATGATATATCCAAATTACATTTTCTAAAAAAGACAGGTTAAGGTCATGTAATAAACCTTCAAAACACTTTCGAATTGTTTACAAATCGCCACTGGGTTTGGCAAGAATATAGAAAGATGAGTCATCGAATATGAAACTTGATATTCGATCAAAAGTGATGCCCATCGTATCAAAATTGTGTGACCGTGACGCTTTTCGATTTTTTGAAGAATAGGAAATTTATCTTTAAACTTTGACTTGGATTAAAAAAACTGACAAATATTTCCTGCAAGATACAAAAAATTTCCTGAACAACTTTTACAAAATATTTCCTGGCGCTGCCGGACATTTTCCAGCACTGGACATCACAAATCCTGTAGTTTGATTTTTAGTCAATTGATGGGGTGTAGGAGAGATGGATGTTGACTTGAAGGATGGTGTAATGATTAGAAGACGTTGGAGGAATCTTGTCACAGATGCGGACATGTAGGTCTGAAGTACGTATAGTTCCAGTCTTCTACACGGTCTGGTCAAGTCTGATCTGGTCAGAAGACACCGTAGAAGATTGGAACTATACGTACTTCAGGCCTATATGCCCGCCATGTTTGGCTTCAATCTTTGCCTGGTCAATGACTAGTTATATATAGAGCTATAAAAGTAGCGTGCTGCGTAGGCAGTGTAGAAACAGCAATCGAAATATAGTAAGGTTAGATATACTGCCGAAACAAATATACTGTTTCGGCAGTATATCTAACCTTACTATATTTTGATTGTTATATATAGAGCTCACTGGAGGAAGGTGATTACCGTGATTTGGGCGGCTAAATCCCAACAGGAGAAAAAAAAATGATGGTGACTGAGTGATAATTCGATTATAGATGGACAAGGATTGTCTTCTCTCATCTTTTACACTTACTTTTAGTTTAGTATCTGTATCGGAGGTGATATCACTGATATTCTTGTTCTGACTTGACACTGGTGATAACCGTGTTACTGATGACGAACTAGAGCTGCTGTCGCTACTAGCAACGCTTGTGTTACTGGCTGAGTGCAGGCTTGCATCATGGTCATGCGCTGTTTGATGGTTAGGTGTATGGCATCTTGGTCGGTGACGTCCGGTACCACCGCTTGAACGACCTGAATGAGACCAATGAGAGTTTTAATCACATATAAGTACAACAGTATTCAATGCTTCCTCTAAGTTCTAAGACATAACGATACTTTTATATTTATTCGTTCATCCATCTATCCATTCACTTGTCCATTCTATACATTTTTCTGTTTTCCTTCCATCCAGCTCTCTTTTTCACCCACCTTTTTCTTTTCATTCTTTCTCTTTCTTTTTTCTTGCTTCCTTCCTTGGTTGCCTGCTTGCTGGTCTGTCTGCCTTTCATTCATTCATTCCTTCCCAACCCTTCCTTCCTTCCTTCCTTTTTTCTTGCTTCCTTCCTTGGTTGCCTGCTTGATGGTCTGTCTGCCTTTCATTCATTCCTTCCTTCCCAATCCTTCCTTCCTTCCTTCCCTCCTTCCTTTCTTTTTTCTTGCTTCCTTACTTGGTTGCCTGCTTGCTGATCTGTGTGTCTGTGTGTGTGTGTGTGTCTGTCTGTCTGTCTGTCTGTCTGTCTGTCTGTCTGTCTGTCTGTCTGTCTGTCTGTCTGTCTGTCTGTCTGTCTGTCTGTCTGTCGTATTATTACTTTTCAAGGTTATGATACGAGATCTGCTGATATATTAGAAGAATTAAATTGGGAAAATTTAGCACAAAGAAGAGACAAACATTTATGCTTAATGGTTTATAAAGCTCTAAATAATAAAGTTCCTGGTTATTTAAATGACCTTTTTGTTAAGTGCTCAGATTATATTTCTTACAGGTCTAAACTTAGGGATAGTGAAATAAATTTAGCATTAACTCAAGCTCCCAGAACTGAATGTTTTAAGGGAAGCTTCTCGTATAGAGGTGTGCAAATGTGGAATTCTCTTCCACACGATTTTAAAATACCGCAATCACTAACTACTTTTAAAAACAAATTGTCTGATTTGAAAAATTGTCATTGTGTATCTTAATTGTTTATAATTATCTATTGTATATTTTTATTTTATAAAATTTGTAAAAATATTTAATATATATGTATATATTATCATACGGCTTTCATGTAAAGAAGTGTTAACTTATGAAACTACCGTATTGAAATAAAAGTGAATCAATCAATCAATCTGTCTGTCTGTCTGTCTGTCTGTCTGTCTGTCTGTCTGTCTGTCTGTCTGTCTGTCTGTCTGTCTGTCTGTCTGTCTGTCTGTCTGTCTGTCTGTCTGTCTGTCTGTCTGTCTGTCTGTCTGTCTGTCTGTCTGTCCGTCCGTCCGTCCGTCCGTCCGTCCGTCCGTCCGTCCGTCCGTCTGTCTGTCTGTCTGTCTGTCTACCTTTCATTCATTCCTTTCCAATCCTTCCTTCCTTCCTTTCTTTTGTAATCCCCACCAATTTTATTCTGGCAGATGACATGTCTAGGGGTTCAAAGGTTAATAAAGACGCTGCTGATGGTCTATAGTTCTATGAATTTCTCTCTGTAATTTTTGATAAAGATCTCTTTACCTCCTGTTCTACAGGGATCGTGTTTTTGAATGTAGTTCTCCAAGGTATCCCAGCCACCACCGACTCTCACCATTACATGATTTCGCATCACCTGAAAAAATTGAATTATTTTCCAAATTAATAGTATAAAACCTCGACATAAGCGCAAAATGCACATTTCAAATATAAACTTACCCGCACAAATATTAAAACTCTATTTTCTCCACATTTGTATTTTCCATCAGCAAGTTTTTCCATAGGAAATTGATTATCCTCGCATGTACATTGCTCTACCGTTTCTTTAACCTACAATAGATGTGGCATTAATATTCTATTATGTCATAATTATGTAAATTATGTCATAAGTATGTGATGCTGGGTGCATTAACGTAACCCTCTGCAACTTTAGAACACCGGAAAAGAACTATTTATACTTATTTTATACTATATTCACCAATATGGAGTTGAACTAGGAGCCATTTCAGTATTTTGCCGCTGATCTAACAACTCTATCTATCTTACACAGACAAATCTCAAAATTATTTCGGCCTGTTGACTCAGGCCTTCATCATTGCTCTTTGTTTGCTCTGATGAAGGCCTGAGTCAACAGACCGAAAGCTTTATAGCAAATAAATGTTAAACGTGGTGTTCCACAAAACTTATCTTGAATACTATTATCGCCATGCAAACTTTCAAAGAATTAAATCTCAAAATATTTAGCACTGGTTTCTTCATGTCAAATATTTACCCATGTGAAATGGAATGTGTGTTTTTTCCGCATGTCGAATTTGCTAGACTGTTGGATTCTATTGGCAACAATTAACATTTGAATAAGGAAACTTAAGATATTTCCAAAGCATTCTTGTGACATGATATGCAGATAAATTCCCAAAGCAGTCAGCTGATCAAAAGTCATAAGCTAGACCTAGTTCGAGGTTACTCTCTCTGGCGTAAACGTTTTTGAACGTAGCTTATAATTAAGTCTTACCCCTTACTACCTTTCATGCGCATCGTTGTTGTGGAACTTTATCTTTTTACTCTGTCTAAGGCCAGACGATTTTACTCGTCAAGGGGAGAAGACTCGCAAAGCCATGCATAAAAGGATTAAAAGCGTATATCTTTTTACGACTAACGTCAGCATTTCGTTGCTAAAAATCTCGGCAGTCTACCTGATCTTTTCACTTTTATCAGAGATATGTATTTTTATCTTTATCTACACATATTTAACACTTTGAAGCCTGACGACGAGTCTTTAAGGTTTATTCTGGCTAACGCCAGACGATTTTATTCAGCACAGGAGAGGTCCAGGCCTCAAAGTGTTAACATAAGATTGTATTTTTATCTTGCGTGACAAAGACCTTTATTCTGCATGATATCGTATATGTATATAGTTTTGCATATTGTGGCATATAGTTGTAGTTCCTGTTGATGTGACGGTGCAAATCGTCTGTTAATGACTCACAGTTTTCTTAAATCATCTTCTAGCCATCGAAACAAATCAAATCAGGCAATTAATAACTTCAAGCCCGCCCTGCGGTTAGCTTGGCAAGCGCGGTGAAACAACACGACAACAAAAAATATTTCCTCGCCTCTCACTTTGACCTTTTCTGTCTTTTTAACTAAATCTATATATATCTACAAAGCCCAGTTTCATTAAAGAATAAAATAGCATCGGTATTTATACGTAGCCAAGGTACTTCTAAGATATGAATTGGATAAAAACAGTCTATTTAATTGAAGATTGGTTTTAACCCCCATGATCTACTCTGCGTGATAGTTTTAAGATAATTAGAGATGAAGAGCCTCCCGTGATGTTGTTTTCTTTCTGGTATGTCCCTCTTGCTGTTCGCCACAATGCCATGATTTTAGTGGATAATTCTTTTTAATTGAACATCCTATGCTAGGCTAGACTGTATATGATATAAGAGACTGCACAATACAAGGGGAAAATCACTGATTTAAATCACGTACACCTTCAGAAAACGTAATCACAAAAAAATCAAAAAAAAAATCACGAGAAAAATCATGAAAAAAATCACATGATTTTTTTATCACGTACACTTTTTCAGGAGTTATTTGCCCCTCGGCACAATATAAATGGTTGCTGTATTTTTAGCTTAAAAACAAAGACAGTTAATTGGAACATCTATATATATATATTCTAGAGAATATACGCAAATTAGATGAAAACAACTTAAAATAAAGTAAAAATCTCAACGTCAGTATATTCCGTTGCTTAAAAACACCTTTTCACTTTGTAAAAAAGTAGAGTGCTGCGTAGACAGTGTTTTATAATTAGATAGCAAAGTGAAAAGATGGTAAACTGCTGAGACTAGTTTTGATAACAAAATATTGACATTTCAAGCAGAGCCTTTTATCACGTCACATTTTACTCTGATGAAGAATGTAAAAAAGTAGAGTATTGCGTAGACAGTGTTGTAGATAGAACAAAGTGAAAAGGTGGTAAGCCTTGGCAGTTCACCACATTTTCACTTGTCGTTGTCTTCCTTTCCACTTTCCTCCATCCAAAAACACTGCCCAGGCAGCACTATTTTTTTAGACTGAGAGAGAAACTGTCATTTTGTGTCTCTGATGACGGATAGAGGGTCAATATTTTGTTTTAACTTTCTAGTAGTTAGTAGTACAACCCTTCAGTTTCATCTTATAATCTTCAAGTATAACAAGATAAAAGTCCACATCTTAATTAATCTAACGTTGGTAACAATTTTCCAAGATAGTTTTGCGGTTCTAGGGTGATTAGTGGCATGGGTGTCAATGATATGATAGTGCAGCGTGAGCTTGAATAAATCTTCAATTAAATATAGCCCAAAAGTGAACCAACATATTTTAAATCTATGCAATACGCGTGGTAAACATGAACAATATTCAGGGAAACGTTTAACATTAATACAGTGGATTATAAATCTATATTAACGCTCAGGCCTGCTATATCGGATGCTAAGAACACAAGAATAAATGAGAGAATAAAGCAAAAACAATGAAAAAACAATAGAAATACATTTTAAACGTTCAAGGGGTTAAAGTAATAGTGCAGTACTCCAAACCACGCACTTGCATTTTCTGTTTTTCCTGTCAACTGTCCAAGTGATTTAGCTTTTGAAAGAACAGAGAACACTGTGCTTGGCGACAACTAGCTAGTTTTAATCCCTGATGATGTTTCAATTTATGTCATGAAATAAAACATGCATGTTCTTTATTTAATATTCAATTTCTTTAAAATAATTAAAGTACAATTGACCACTTCACCCTGAAACACGTGTAGTGTAATATGACACCAAAATCAAAAAATGCGGACAAGAAGTCGTTCGGCAACAGAGGCTAAATAGCAAGGTGAACATTTTATTTCGATTTTTATCGAAAACTCGCGCTTATGCCCATTCTAAGTGGAAAGTATCGTGCAAGAAATTTTCTATAACACGTATGAACCTATAGAAGCTCCTTACGAGCAAAGGATGGTGAGTTATGAGGAGAAATTCCGAGCGATGTGCGGCAACTCGCTTCGAAATTTAATATCTTCAAAAGCGCTACGTGGCGCCTCAGTTAATAGATACTTTAGAGAGTATGCCCATTCCGTGTAAACATTTTAGTGCAAAAAGTCCTCCGTCGCAAGTGTTTACATGTAGGAGTCGTGGTAGTGTTATATTTAGGTCGTTAGGAGCCAGTTTGGCCTTTATACGCTGCTTTTTTCGCAAACAAACACTGCGCTTAGGGAGCATACAGAAACGATTCCCGTTCTCCAGCCCACGTGGGAAAGAAACAAGAACGAAGACAATGTATTTTTTGTTCGGTTTTCAACGCTAAAGAAAGACCCCAAGCGATGAACGAAATGGATAAAAACAAGTCATCGCGGTGATGGTTCCATTGCTCATGAAAGATAGCGTTTTATCGAAGAGAAAGGGCCAACTGCACGTATCGGACCGGATGAATCCCATATTGTGTAATAAAAGTAGAATGTAAACCTGTCTATATAAGGTTTCTTGTTGATATCGAATATTAAAATATTTTGCGCAAATAATGATTAAGAAAAAATAATGATTAAGATTTTTTACCTGATGCTATAATCTTGTTAATGCTCTACTGCATGCTTTAATCAGCTTTACTAGTAATGCTCTACTTGCCTTTTGTATTTTCTAATTACGCAGAATACAAAGAAAACGGAATGCACCGAATGATTAAGGTATTTCTATCCTTTCAAGTCACTGAAACAAAAGTCAATAGTTAATTCGTCCTTAAGAACTGGCTTGGATCCAGTGAGGCGCCACGCATGCAGCGCTTTGAAGATATTAAATTTTGAAGCGACTTGCCGCTCATCGCTCGGAATTTCTCCTCATAACTCACCATCCTTTGCTCATAAGGAGCTTCTACAGGTTCATACTTGTTACAGAAAACGTCTTGCGCGATACTTTCCACTTAGAATGGGCATAAGCGCGAGTTATTCGATAAAAATCGAAATAAAATGTTCACCTTCCTATTTAGCCTCTGTTGACCGAACGACTTCTTGTCCGCATTTTTTGATTTTGGTGTCGTATTACACTACACGTGTTTCAGGGTGAAGTGGTCAATTGAAGCGACGTTGACTGCACGCACTATATCGATGTACTTGATTAATATATAGATACAAAAAAAAACTTGAGATCTGCTGCTGGCGACTGATTCTGGCGAGAGCTTAATGTAATCCGTGGTGATGTTTCCATTTATGTCCTGATACAGCAGGTCCAATTTCGTTTTAAAACAATTCTGAACGGAGTTGATTGGATGCATGCACAATCGATACATCGGGTTGATAAAGACATACACAAAACTTGAGATCTGCAAAGGTCTACTATATACTGTAGTATACATGTACATTTGTCTTTCCTTGAGATGTGGATTTTGTTTCATTATCACGTCTGCAATTAAACTCGGCAGCATTCTAACGAGTTAAGGCTAGTTTCCACTCAGGAAAATCATCCGCAGGATAGGAACGGACAGGAAAGTTTCGTTTGTGTTAAAGTCATTAGCTCACAAGACAAAGAAAACATCCCTGTCCGTTCTGGTCCTACGGAAAATTTTCCTGAGTGGAAACTATAGCCTTTAGTGAATAATTGAAATCTCTTGTGGGCTGCCGAAAATGAACACCCTATCGCAGCGGATTGTCTTAAATATTTCATGTCCCATTTTCTAGTTAATCAAATATAAGCAATGGATTTGGTTTCAAAACAACAAGATCAGACATGTTCAGGATTCTTGTCGTACGACTTCCAGATCATGGAACTCTATTCATTAAAAAATATTCACATCACATTCACGTAAGCGCACAGCCGTTTATTTAGCGCAGCCGTTAATTTTTAAGACGTTTTTTTTACTGTTTCGTGCAGTACATGCATACATGTAATGTCCGATTTAACATATATACGTCCTTGACCCTTGTCCTCGCCGATATCTGTTCCAACAATCCGCTTTAAATGATTATGAACAACACTGGAAATAATATACTGAGTGTTTTTCTGACAAAATTACAGTATTGCGCAGACAGCCGTTAATTAAATGCGATGCTAAAAACATTATTATATGCATTGCGAAGATTAAAATCTAGACAAGAATATTCTTTCGTTCTTTGGAGTTAGACGAAATAATAAGGAGAATACCACCTGCGGGGATACGTATATTTATATTGGGAGTTAAATAATGACTTTTTTCTATATCTCGTCAAAATTCTGACGCTTTGAATAGCAGTGTAAACTTTATCGGCGAGGCAAGTAGACATTGCTCTTCAGGGAAACTACACAATGTTAATAAAGCACGGGGCTTTACTAAGGAGGGTAGAATAAAACACCACGGAAACCTTAGTATGGCATTAACTAGCGCTGTAACTAGAGCTTAGACAACTACATTCATTACTACAACATATGTCTGTAGAAGATTACGTTAGTACTGGTATTTCTATAAACAAAACCTGCTACGCTAAAGCGAAAATTGGATAAAATTATTCTGCGATATAGAAATCAAGAAACAAGGTGTTGAACGCCAGAAATCAATATATATAAGCAGCTGTTCCCATGCGATATTTTATTCGTAGCTACTCGTGAATAGCAATTTCTTAAATAAAGATTCGACTTACCAGCGTATCCAAGTTCTTCGGTATAAAATTTTTCGTTTTCTCGCGGCTCTTCCGCTTGACGTTTGTTCGCTTTGGTTTTGAAAGCACCTGTTCGGAATTAACTTGATATTTTGACGATTCTTGTTGAGTTACGTGCGATGACGACAAACTTAATGCTTGCTGCTGCTGCTGCTGTTCTTGTTGCTCCATCGCAATCTCTTCGTCAATCTCTTCCTCCATTTTCACCAGATCTGGTGGCTCAACGTCAAATTTTGCGGCCCTTCTAGCCACATCAAGTAGAGTTAGGATAACCGGCTTTTGATATCTATGTAACACTAAGTCTTCAGACTCAAACATTATTACGTCTTGTATACCTAACTCTCGGCACCAACGTATAAAATTGGCGACGTTATCACGACTTACAAACGAACCATAACTAGCCCCTCGTTCTTTGTAAGTGGCCACAAACGTTGGCAACTTTTGGTTTTCGTCTGGGTTATTCCTTAAATATCGTTCCGCCGCTCGTTGAATCATGTTTGCCAGTTTACATAAATGTATACCGTTATCCAAAACGCTCATAAACGTTTCAGCCGTCACCGAAATATTCATTAAACCAACAAGCCATTCCGAAAGATCTTCCTTCATCGCAAAGAGATAGGTCTCAAGTTTCTCCTTTCGATGTCGTTGGTGTAATTCTTCCCTCCATTCCCAGCTAGTCATGGTCGTCGCTAACGTCCGACACCTGATTAAAGAGTGTATTTATAAAAAGCACCCTGGCTATTGCTCTAAATGGAATAATTATTCACGTACTCCTTGATATCATTGGTTCATTTCCTCAAAACTTGATCGTGTCGACGAATTAATAATTATAACATCAAACTATTCAAAATACTGTTTACTTTCGCCATGCTTGCAGACAGTCCGACCTGTCAACACTTTGTCTACACAAAGCACAACAAGGCCACCCCTTGGTTGAATGATACACTATATCAAAAAGCGTAAGACTAAAGTGAGCCGGTTGAAAAATTAATTTGTTATGAAGGTGTCAATCTATAGTGACTATATTAGTCGCCTGTTCCATATACACGAGTCAAGGCTTCCGTATTTGGGCACGGTTGAAGGATTCTGAAAGGACACTCAAACATGACGTTGCATGGCGCACAATGCATGGTGTGTTGGCGGCACGTTATATTAAACAGTGAATAATTCTTCATATTTAATGATTGGATGTTATGTTAAATTATAGTCATAGATGTGTCACTATATATATAGGCGTACAACAAGCCTCGCAAACAATGTGATACTAGTAAATACTACATACAATGTTTGATTATGATATTAAAACAACAGTTTACTCAGTCATAGTTATGTAAACTGTTAAAGAGCTTGCCTGTGTCCAGTTTCACACTTTCCCGCCATAACTGATAAAAGTTATGTTAGCATACAAGTAAATATGAGTTCACGCAGGCTAACAGGTGATACAACCACAAATATATCTGATAATATAGTTAATATTCTATCTCTTTGTTCACTTGTTTGTTTATAGTGCGTTTCCAGGTTGCTAAAACTGTCGCGAAGTAAGAATATTTTGAACATACGAGAACCATTGAGTGCCTTAACAACCTTTCTCTCGCTTTAAGTATTCAGATTTGCCTCAGGGATTTCTTGCTTGTGTGAGACATGTCGCGTGACTTTGAACTAAGTTCTTTTCTTTGACTTTATTCAATACTCAATCTTTCATTGTTCTCTCATGACAGCCTAGTATTTACCATAATAATGCATAACAAAAACGACACGCGATGTTTTTGTTCTTGCAGGCTTCATGTGAATATTCATTGATACCACAAAGCTGACCAATCGATCTTTCGCGGCGCCGATATTTTATTAGCTTCTCCATAGACTTGACTAAATACATGTATGGTATCACAAAATAAACTAAAACGAGGACCATTCAAACACAAATTTAAACCTATGGCAGGGTCACTGCGTGAAGGCCAATTACTGTGGGCCCAAAATATATAGCGCTTCCCAAAATATCCATAAAATAGCTTGGACAAAATTCAACAACTATATATAGATTTTCTTTTTTTGTATGACTATGAGTCAGTTTTTGCGTCATTTGACAACTTCGTGCTTTTAGTTAACGTTTTAATGACGTTCACTCTGATCAAGGACCACGTTCGAAACGTGATGTATTGCGTTGACGTTCATGATAAGTATTACTGAATTAAATATCGGCTGTTTACCACGTTTCCATGCACTTTTCTCTATTCAAAACACTGTCACACGGCACTTGTTTGGAATACTAAAAGCTCATTTAGTGTTTAATTATTAAGACTTTGTTGACTTAACTCTTAACCTTTTCAGTATCAAGCACGTAGCTACTTTAGTATTTTACTCAGGCTAACGCCAGACGATTTTATTCATCAATAGGGAAGCCTGTCCTTTGGCTTCAGTTCAGTTGCGTATTGTAAACGGTTCGCAGCCAGGGTCGCCCTTTGTCGCTGGTGCAAGTTTAGAAACCGTAGACGGTCGAGCACCTCATTGATAGTCGAACGCATCATTATAGCCTCATTCCCAGCTCGCGCTAGCGAAAACATTCGGGAAACGCTGACTGAAAGAATGAGAATTGCATTTATGGAAATCGTAAATAGAAATTAATAAACTTCATGTACGATCTGTATATATGATTGTATCCTTCTCGTGCGGAAAGGAAGGAGCTTCGTAGTCAGAAGAATTGCTAATTTACAAAATAGGGTCTTGCCAAGAAAACTTTTTCGACTCTAAGTGCTATATAGTTAGTCTACGGTTTCGAAAGTGAAGTTATGCCTTGATCAGTAAGCTAAGGCATGTCCACTCTTGACTGGAGTAGAAGACATGGTGTGTGGTTCAGTAATAAACAGTGTTGACAAACTCATGAAAGAGAACTGCTTTCTTTGAGACCGAGTACCTATAGTATGTACATCAAATATATAACTTTAAGGCTACGTCCACACGTATACGTTTTCGTAGCGTTTCCATATTGTTTCAGGTAAGTAGACCATTGTTTTCTATTCCCTTGAGGACGGAGAACAATATGAAAACGCTACGAAAACGTATACGTGCATGTGGACGTAGCCTGAGGCTATGTGCACACGGTAACGTTTCCAAGCGTTTTCGTATTGTTTACTGTTCTCAAGGGAATCGAGAACAATCAGCTCATTACTTGAAACAATACGAAAACGCTCAGAAACGTTACCGTGTGCGCATAGCCTAAGTGTAGGCAGAAGCGGCAACTTATTATACTGACTTATACTTATAACATTGTACCAAACTTACTCCACAAGCTTGTTGCAGCTTGAACTTAACAACATTGTCCCAACTCGAACAAAGTTTAAGTTACAACTTTCAGTCGGCAGCGAACGCATCTTTCAACAAGCTTGTGCAATTTTTCACCGGCTGTGTGGTCTTAAATAGTTCTCTATGTTGGACCGGTGAATCTGAGATAAGTATAGGTATATGATGTGCTAAAATATTGGCGTCTCACTTGACTTCGTTGAGATACATATTATCTTTTTACATCTCAGTTTTGACAGTCACAAACTCGTTAATGTGCTAATAATTCTCTATGTACTGTTTCATAAACGAGCAGGAGTGTTTTATCAGATATAAAGACACGAGGCGAAGCCGAGTGTTTTTATATCTGATAAAACACGAACTCCGAGTTTATTGAACGGCTTCAAAAACGAACCACTTGGTAAGTTCATTGGCGAAGTAAGTTTGAAAAATAACCTTGTCTAAGCCGAGAAAATCAAAGCTAAAGTTTATGTAAATCAGGAGGTATCTTTATCACATAGAATTAATTTCTTATGAATTTTCCTCATGAATTATTATCATTAATTGTATGTGATATACCCGTTAAAGAAATATGGTCTGTTTGATAACGTATCAAACAAAATCATTTACTGTCATTACAGCTTTGTTAGCTCTATCGTTATGTGTGTCGATACGTTATAGGTCTAAAAGTTTGAACCATATTTTAACACTTCTGTCACCAGTCACCTTCTATATATAGCTTATTATGAAGTAGTTTTTCATCTGTTCAAACAAATTAAACTGTCTTCCTGGTATTTCTAGATCAGTTACATTTCCTGAACAATTCGTTTCCAAATGTTATTACAATTCGTCTTTGACTTTGATGAGTCAATTAGAGTTTCTTAGAATCACAGGATGACAATCATACAATTGTAAGAAGAAATCGTAGTGTGTAAGGATGGCTTAGGTTGTATTGTATTAGTGTTCAGACTATTCAATTGCTTGTATGTCTGTCCTGGCATGCAGAGGAAAATGTATGCCACTTGTCGTTTTTATACATTTTTTAATACATTCATGCGTTATGATGTAGTACTGCCCAGTATCTAACTATTTACTCAGCATTTCAGGTATAGTGTTATTTCTGTTGTAAAGACTTAACTGTACAATGTAGCTACACACTGTTAATTTCAAGGAGTTAAGTTGACTCCAAAAGTGGAGTTATCCAAACTTTTAACTCCTTTTTCGGAGTAAGCGTAACTCCAAAACTGGAGTAACAATAACTCCTATAGGAGTAGATATTACTCCAGAATTGGAGTAAAAAGTAAACACGCCAGATAACTCCTTTTGTGGAGTTAAATATTTACTTACACTGGTATAGACAAATTTCACAAATGAATACAAACACCAATTTGTTGAAACTGACGTCTTATTCGATAGATTCTGCATGACCCATGCATGCCCCCCGCTCAGTCTTACTGCTGACGAGAATCAGCATTAAAAATGACCAGCTAGCATGTTAACCCTTTTATGCGCATTGTAGTGTGGGGCAACTAGTTTATCTTTTTACCGTAACGCCAGACATTTTGACCGGCTCTGTCTCTATATACGCCAGACGGCACTTAATTACACCGCTCGTTAATGGGAGACGTTTCGGCAAGCCTTGACCATGCATGAAATTGGCAAACTAGTAGATTAGTCAGAATAAAACATAAGTGACTATAGTGTAGTGGACAGATTAAAATATAGTGTATGGTTGAAACAATTGGCTTTCCGGTATAATTACCCTGCGAGCAGAGCCTTCTCCGTGACAATCGTATCTCGTTTAACAAAGTGTGTTTTGTGAACAGGCGTCCAACCAGTTGCTATTGATTATAAAAATCAGACGGCGTGAATTGGTTTTTCTAATTATATATTGAGCTGACAATATCGCCACATGATGAAAACAATATCTCTGCATGTCTCCTATCTATTGCTTGATATTACACGGGAAGGAAGCTGTCGCCTGCATGCACGGCAAGCCTATTCCGGTCTCTTTGAAAAAGCTTCACTTTCGAACAGTACCGTGTCGATCTTTTTAATTATCTATATATCAACATTAGCTGAATAAAGAAGTGAACTATATATAGGCCCTATATTCCGCAGGAAGAAAACGTGTAGGCTACGTGTGCCAGGGTGTATTGTGACGTATAGGCTGCCTAGAGAACGTAGTTGCCAGCACAGACTTGATCCAAGTCTAGCTGTTGTTGGGCTCCCCTCGAAACCGCGTTAGTTTTCTGTTACCAAAATTAAAATCTCGGCAGTTTACCATGCACATTTGTTCTATCAAAGGTCCTGTTTACATGAAGCGGATTGGACAGTGCAATCGGATCGAAAAATGCGAGTGAAGTCAATCCGGGCACATGTTTACATGGAGAATCCGATCTGCTTGGAACTGACATTGTTTTCGGTTTTGGAACACTATTTTCTGTGCTTCCCTCAATGTCTGCCATTTAGCACGACATACACTAAGTCCACTCATGCGTATCAAGTCATTTTCAAGTCAAACCGTGTTTACATCAATCAGATTGGAGATATTCAAGTCGATCCTTACTTGAATCTCAAGTCGGCAACCACTCCACTGCGTGGATTGAGTGATTGACTTCAGCCATTCGTTTCGATCAGATCGAAAACTTTCAATCTACTTTACGTAAACACAACAAGGAGAAACAACATGGAAGACTTGACTTGAACATTCAATGCGCTTCATGTAGACAGACACTCTACTTTTTTACACTCTCAGGCCCCGTTTACACACCTAAAAACGCACAGTCTGATCAGCTCTGATATCAGATCTGTTCAGAGAAATGTAGCGACCCTTGATACAGCCTGACAGCTACAGAATGTACCAGCGCTGATGTATAAACATTTAATTAGAATTTCTAACAGACTGCGACAGCTGCGTAGACAACATACCTGTTCAGTCTGTTATATACAGCACTGACCGTGTCAGGCTGATACAGTTTGACAGAATCTGTTCTGAACAGTCTGTTGTAGCTGCAGGTATACGATACAGATATGATATCATTAAAGAAATACCAAATGGTTTTCCGTGTTTGGATACTCTGATCCAAACACGCGGGAAATTGCGAGACTGGAGCAAAGCGTAACAAAACACGAGCCGTAGGCGAGTGTTTTTAGCTTTTCGAAAGTCGAGCAATTTCCCAAGTGTTTGGATAAGAGTCTCCAAACACGGAAAAAACCATTTGGTATTTCTTTTATAAAATAATCACAAGTGAATATGATATACTGTCCGACATTTTCAAAAAATCATTTTGGCGGGAATTTTCCGTGTTTGGATACTCTGATCCAAACACGGCAATTGACCAATCAGGGCTCGCGTAGTATACATGTTATTTTATAAAGGTGTATCATAGCTGATACTGCAACAGGCTATATCAGGGGTCGCTACATTTTTCTGAACAGATCTGACGTCATTCTGCATCAGGTCTGACACAGAGTGTGCGTTTTTGCGTGTGTACACTAGAGCAAAAATATCCGGATTCACATTGTTTTTCATCCTCATGGGAATAAAAAAGCAATGTGAATCCCGATACTTTTGCTCTACTGTAGTGTAAACGGGGTCTCTGACAATCGTTTCAAGTATGGGCCTAATAAAATCGATTTTTAATAAATAGAAAGTTCGGAGGTTATACATTTAATACAACACAAGAAGTGATTGCATGACAAACTTTCATATAGAATAAAACTAAATGTTTTTGTGTGAGAGTTGGTAGATATATATATATATATAACTGCATGAGTCTCGAGATAATGCAATTGGTTTCGTTGTTGACAAAGAGAATTTAATTTTCCAAAAAAACATTTTCGTTTTGACATTTTCCAAATAAATTGAAACACGCCGCGTCTGTTTTGTTGCCAAAACCGTTTATTGAAATTCCAAATGAGAGCGTACAGAATACAATCTCGGGAAGCCCGCTATCTGGAGGTAAACGGCATAGCGAGGAATGCGCTAAACGTTGCACAATAAACGAATTTAATTCAGACGAATTCTATTCGACGAAACTGCGACGTATAACTCGATTAAATTCGACACGAATTAAATTCGTCTCGGCAATTAAATTC
The DNA here is from genome assembly GCA_035771165.1 of Paragorgia papillata. Taxonomy (NCBI): domain Eukaryota; kingdom Metazoa; phylum Cnidaria; class Anthozoa; order Scleralcyonacea; family Coralliidae; genus Paragorgia; species Paragorgia papillata. Next base: position 1,274,707 of record JAWNZC010000002.1, on the reverse strand, counting down.
GTCTTAGTCAGACGGATAGTGCGACGATAATGCGTGTTCGAGTTACACGACGAATTATCGTCGCGTCGAATTAAATGTTTCTCTTCTGCCTGTGACAATTCGGCGCCATGTTTTCAAGAAGTCGTTTTCAGGCTCCACGAGTCCAAGTAAAAACAATTAAATTCGATTTACGTCGCATTACTGGTACCGACCACTGTGGTACCGACGAAGTTAATTCGAATTAAACCATACCTCGACTATATATATGTCGGTCGATTGCCAGAAGGATCTTAAATTCGTCTGAATTAAATATTCGTCTATTGTGCGACGTTTAGCGCAGGCCTGAGAGTTCGAGATAATGGGGTAAATTCTGCTGTAAAACAATGAAAAAATATATTGAAGGGAAATCAACTCTTGTTTGAGATACTACTGTACACTGAAAGACCGTGAAATGCATTGACCATTTTCAAGGAAATTAAATTATTTCCAGTAGAGACACTAGTACAACGACAAAGCTCTTCAAAAGCGGTGAACGAAATAATTTATGGAAAATCTTTCCCTAGTTCTATATAGTGAAGACGGAAGCCGACAAGAAAAATAGGTTCTGGGAAGTTACCTTCCGTAGACGTTTGATTATAGCTAAATCTCGTCTCAGTATATATATATTTCACTTGAGCATGTCAAAGAGGCTTGGTTAATTATCAGTGTGACTTAAATATTTAATTAGTTTATATAAACACCTTTTTGTTGTTTCTGTTTCGCTTACAATCAATTATATTTCAGGTAATTATATATTTTCAATTTCAGTTCATTGTGTAATTGAATTCTCGTATATACTTATTGATTTAGGTATAGTAGTGGCACTCTTTTTCTCTTTCAGTTGCCGTTGGAAACGCAAGCTGATTCGAACCAAACTTTCCTACCGAACGTTCTCACTGTCATTCTTTCACTGAACATCGCATAAAGATGGCTGTAGAAGAATTTAAAGGGTTGATGTTGTGGTTATACGCTGAACTGGTGGCAATTGTATACAGTGTGGGCAACGTCCTTGCTTCTATTCCTCCATATCTTGGTTTCAAGACCAAAAATGACGACAATAGCAACAAAGATGAGAACGTGAATGAAATCGAATATATGGACGATGGTGATAATTGGCCTCTAAAGAAAGGAATGTCTGCAGCCAAGAGAAGGTTTTCAAAGAGGCCGAGAAAAGTTAAACTGGTTAACAATCTTCAAGAGAACGTGCAAAATGTAAATGGCAATCCTGGTGAGTATATATATATAAGTGTTTACATCAACAAATAAAAAAACTTAATAGTTCTTTGAAATAAACTTAAGTATTATACTTATTTCCATGTATTGACGCCGGACGTTTGGGGGCGATGGGCCAACCTAATGTTTTGGTCTAGCAAGGGCGGACATAAACAGTGTTTTCATTTTTTATTCACTTTTTAACTTCCATTTTTTTAACTTCCTCTTATTATCATTTTTACACCCCTTCCTTGTTTTCCTTGTCGACGGTGGAAATAGCAAGTGTCGATCCTTTGCATCTCATTGATTTCTTATTGTCATTTGATATGATTGGCTATATTTTTTTTAAACACGGTTATCTTTCCTATATAAGTTTGCTGTTTTGGTTAGACGTTTCTCTCTGACGAAGTGCCTTCGCTCGAAACGTTAGACTCCTACGTTCTCTGTTTCGGTAGTATATCCTGCAAACCTAACTATATTTCGATAATTTTTTGGTAGTTGAGTTTACGTTTGTGATCTAGTTATTAAAAGCTTCATTTTCATTCTTACTCTTTTAAGAATTATGGTTACTTTTGGGGACCGCTGTAAGTGGTCAATAGTAATGATTAATAAAAATATCTATCTATCTATATCTGTAAAGCGATTTATTTTATACAAGACTACTTTCAATAAACTGAAGAATTTATTTGGAACTAAATTTTTCATTCCATATTTATTTTAAATACGTTTTGGATATTATTTATTTATTTTGCTACATTTATTGTATCATTTTTGTTGTTTTTAACAGATTCTGTGAAAGATTCTGAAGATTTCTACACATTAAAGGTCAGTAGTTAGCGGTTTTTAAAATAATAGTGTCTTTTGTGTACAGTAGAATGTATAGGAGTGCAGCTTATATATGGAAATTTAGTTTTCCCGTGGTGCTGCAATCCCTCCACTTATTTTCGTTTTGTCATGCATGTAAATGTTTCTATTTTGTTAAATTAAGTCATTTATATGTATTATGGATTAACAAAGTGATATTACTCATTAATTATTTCATGTATATATGGTCTCTCCTGTGCTTCGAGGGTTTTTCACCGGGTTCTCCGGTTTTCCTCCCTCCGCAAAACAAACACCTAGGTCTTAGCTGTAATTCGTGGGCCGATATGTGTCGTATGGCGGCTGCCTGAGCTCCTTTAATATGCCTTCGACTCGACCATGTTAAAAATTATTGTAAGGCGCATTTGAAAACCTTAAAGTTGAATTTGCGCGGTATAAATAAATATTATTATTATTATTATTATTATTATTATTATTATTATTATTATTATTATTATTATTATTATTATTATGGATTTCCAAAACGTCTCCCTTTGACAAGTAAAATCGTCCGGTGTCAACAACAATGCGAATGAAAGGGTTAATCAACAATGGGTTTAATCAACAGTGTGTTTAATCAACAGTGTGTTTAAAGTGGTTTTCTGATGAATGTTTTTGCACAGTCCTAAAGATGTTATGGTAATTAGTAATCGTGCAAAGCTTCATTTCAAAATTCAATAATTCCGGCAGTACTCAAACCTTACATTATTCCGATGTGTAGAACAATACATGGATGTTTGGAAATATGAAATTATTTCTCGTGTTGAACAGGATATCTCAGTCACTCATTCGCTTTGCTCACTCGTGACATATCCTGATCAACACTCGAAATAAATTTCATATTTTCACACATCCATGCGTTATTCTCTATATAATTTCCACGAATTTATATTAACACTTCTATACTAACTGTTATTTTTAGAATCCTTATTGTGTGGTTATTGTCAACGTAAATTTCCAAGGCATTTTCCCGCCGAGGAATGGTGGCGAAGCAGACGTTAAGAATATCGAACATTTACTGACGGAAAAGGCTCGTTTTAAAGCGGTGAATGTCTATAAAGATTGCAAACGGCGACAAATGCTGGATATTGTCGATAAAATTGCAGTATCTGATGAAATGAGTAAGTTTTCTAAGAATAAACAAGTGTGGACTATATTTTTTATACAATAAAACTATTTATTTATATATTTATTTGTTTATTTATATATTTATTTATTTTGGTATTGTCCTGTCTGGGGCTTTTCTATATTGAAACTAAAGACTGATTTGTTTATACTTGTTGTAATTTATTCACAAAATATTATAATTTATTCATAAAATATTATAATTTATTCATTAAATAATATAATTTTTTCTTAAAATATCATTAGTATTCGCAAAATATTATTTATTTACAAAGTATTCTAATTTATTCACAAAATATTATAATTTATTCTCGAAACATAATTTGTTCAGAAAATATTATTTATTCACAAAATATATTATTATTTGTTTACAAAATATTATAGCCGTATTACTAAATTAATATATTTTTAAAAAATTGTTTTTTTTGTTAGAACATCATGATGGGTTTATCTGCTTTATTTCCAGTCACGGTACTCGTAAAGGAATACGAGCAGCTGATAAGAATGGTGTTACTATTGATGAGCTCACATCAAGATTAAATGGACAGCAATGCCCAGCTTTAAGAGGAAAACCAAAGCTGTTCTTTATCTCAGCATGCAGAGGAAGTGAATCCGATCGTGGTGTCCCGGCCGGAGGTATAGCCCCGGACTCTGCAGATGATGAAGTGCCTATTCCAAAACTACCAACTGATGCTGATTTTCTCGTCGCTTATTCCACAACTAAGGAGCATATTTCCCACCGGAGGTATACCATAGCAACCAATGGGGAAGATCCTGGCTCTTGGTTCATTTATGCTCTTAGAAATGTATGTGATGAATACATGGATAAAGAAGATTTAATGCAAATCATGGCAAGGGTCAACAACGTGGTGGCGACGATGGCAACTGGAGGAGATGATCATGTCGATGGCTTAAAACAAATGCCTGTTCAGATGCACATGCTAAGGAAGAGGGTGTTGTTGGGAAACGATTGGAGTACAATACTCTAGAGGGTTTTAATTTAACAATACACTATATGAATGAAATTGTTTTTCTAAAGCAAGTTGTGTTACTGTCTTTTATATGAAGTAAAAAAATCCAATATTTTTAACAAACGTAAAGTTTGTTTCCTAAGAACCGCTATTTTCCAAAAAAAGATGTAATAAATATGTATTTTTTAGGTTGTTGAGTACCAAAGTTTTCTATTAGCATTACAAAATGTACAAAAACTGATATTGTAAAATATCTAGGGCTTACTTTTTATATGTTGTTTGTACACGTATAATTGCTATAGCCTTGTGACTTTTCGTTACAACTATAACTCCAAAATGTTAATAAAGTCTAAAAAATCTGAAGAAAGGATTTGTGTTGTGGTATATGTTATCGCATCAATAAATGAAACTCTTGTGTTTTATAATTTCCTGTCATCAAAATAAAAGCTATATAAAGAGTTTCCAAGAACTCTATTGTGCGTCATTTTTGTTTTTTCATTTACTTTTCCTGCTCGAAATATTTGTCCCTGGCAGGAGAACAGAGATTGATTATACAACCATAATTTAAAACGACTTCAAAAACTCATTAATTAATAATTCATGCGGAAAACACAAAGGAAAATCATGACCGTGACGTGTCTCTATATGTGATAGAGACACACTCGCTATTTTCGATGAACTTTTTCTTCGATTTTGCGGCTCAGACAACTTCAATTTTCAAAATTGATTTCTATATGAGCTTATTATATGGATAGTTTTTGAAGCCATTTAAAACATTCGCAGTGCGTGTTTTATCAGATCTAAAATACTATGTTATTGCCTCGTGTTTTAAATCTGATAAAACACTGCTGCTCATGTTTTAAATATTACATTGAAAACAAAGCGAATCAGAAACAAATGGCAATCTCATTCTTTTCTTGAATAATCATTATTTACTTTCATAACGTATATTTTCATATTTTTTAATAAATTCAGAAAATCGAATTTGCATAATCTGTATGTAACGCAATTAACATGAACAGAATTTATCTAGATATGCAAACTTTATGTAATATTTAAAATATGAGCAGCAGTGTTTTATCAGATTTAAAACACCAGGATAGCCGAGTGTTTTAGATCTGATAAAACACGTACTGCGAATGTTTTAAATAGCTTTAAAACGAACCACTTGGTAAGTTCATTGGCGTAGTAAGTTTGAAAAATAACGTTGTCTAAGCCGAGAAAATCAAAGCTAAAGTTTATGTAAATCAGGAGGATTCTTTATCAGATTTCCTTTGTGTTTTCATGAATTATTAACGAATTTCTGAACTTTGTATAAAAAAATACCTATGACGAGCAAGTTTATTCTTTTACTTCTTACCCAGATGTGGATTGTGAGCGATGTCTTGAAATATTTTCAGAAAGCTCACTATAAAACTACGGACATGCATGGTATACTGATTTCCTTTGTGTTTTCCTCATTAATTTTTAATGATTTTTGACTTTCATAACCTATATTTTCATATTTTTAATAAATCAGAAAATCGGATTTGCATAATCTGTAATGCAATTACCATAAGTAAAAACTGTCTTAATAATTAAGACTATAACACTAAAGCTATGCAATGAATTATACGGAATCAAAATGAAGGCTCAAGCAAACTGAAAAGGCAAAGGGACTTTATTTATCGAGGGTATTAACAGGTGGTAAACTGCTGGAAATTTTTAGCAACGGAATACGGACGTTTAGAGTTTAGAGTCCTTCATCAGAGTAAAGTGCGGTGAACTTAGAATGAAGCTTGGAACTGCACTCCAAAACGTTTTAGAAAAAAGGATAATTTCTCATTACCGTATTGAAGAACCAGTTATTTCTATTTCGAATGATTATTGTGTTTCTGTTTTCTGTTTGTGTTTCTTATTTCTGTTTCGAATAATTATATTCGAAATCGTCATGTATGAAGACTGTTGTCTAGATATTGAAGAAACTAGTCTGTTTCGAAATATCAAATAGCCCATTAAGTACTATATCATTCGACCTTCAGCTCCCAACTTGAGCTGTAGCTCAGTTGCCGGTAGAGCATCGGACAGAAAACTCTACTTACTTGGGCGACCTTCGGCTTACTAGTCGGACTAGTAAGCCGAAGGTCGTGGGTTCGAATCCCAGCCGGGCCAAGTAGAGTTTTCTCTATACTTGCATTCCGGTATGGTTCTTCACTCGTAACACCTTAATATTATCACCTTATTTCTGTTTGTTTGTTTATTTTTCGCACATATATACATTTCCGACGATACCCAAATACATTTTCTAGAAAATTATAGTTTTCAAGGGCTACAGGCTTTTGTCACAATTTACATTTTATATATATACATGCATATGTCACATATGAAGGTGTCTTTCAAATTTAAAACGAGTAAATTTCGTTTTTATATTTGAAATTAATTTTGACAATCAAAATTTTCAGCTTACCAATTTTCAGTTTCTCTTTTGAAATACATCCGCTTGTTACTGCATGGCTGAACGAGTGATATATAAACAAAATTATTATATTGAATAAGAAACGAATTGAAAGCGGCTATAGATTGATGTTATTACTGTACTTGCTACAGCCATTGACTGAGAAGAATTCAAGAAGTGAACCTAAGGTGAGTTGAAAACACTACTATACACTTGGACGTATTTATACTCAGATCGGTAAAGTTCACCGAAATTGATTCAGATTGTTTATTTAACATGTTTGAGAAAGTTGCTCGTCTAGGTTAGAGTATAGTCTTGAGAAAGACTGTTTGTGGTAGTAGTGACTGACGTTGTCGTTTCGACGGCCTCAGCAGTGGTCACCTTCAGAGCCCTCTCTGAAGCGACCGCTCTGAAGATGACCGCCGCTGAGGCCGTCAAAACATCAGTCACTACCACCACAAACAGTCTTTCTCAAGTCTACCCTAACGTAGACAAGCAACTTTCTCAAATATGTTATAATACTCCTAGGTTCAAACCATTCACTTTATTGTTTATTTAATTATATTTTAACATGTAGCCATTCCATGCATTCATCGAGCTCAAATACACAGAACATATTTCTGAATGGAGTTTGTTTTAAAAACGTTTACTTGACACTACTGCAACTTATACATGTATAACTGATTAATTACAACGCATATAAAAAGTAACCTATTTTATAAAAATGTTCTAAGAATTTTTGGTGAAGTATAATAAAGAGTTTAGTATAGTTATAGTATAGTTTCTACTGGTGGCCTCACTTTATGATTTGTATTTCATAAATTTCTTCGTCATGATGGTGATTTTACGTTATAGTTTATTAAACGTGAGAAGTCTTTTTTCTGTGGGTGATTGTTTTAAATAAGAATTTTGCTTTCACCTGCCGTTTGGCGTTTGTAAATATATTTATGTCTTTGTGTTCAAGGCTCTCTCTCTATAGCTAAAATCCACAATGGCACTGATGTCAGATTCTTCAGAAGACGAGGCACGTGTGAATGCCATTTTGTCGGATGACATCATTCATGGAACATCTCAATCGAAGATTGCTAGAACTCAGAGGAGAAGAAACTGTAAGTCAAGTTATTCGCTTACAAGTAATAATTCATGAATAATTTCTTGAAAGTTTTTAACACTTTGAGGCCTGGAGGCTGATAAAATACTAAAGACTTGTCTTCAGGCTTCAAAGGGTTAATGAGATAGATTTTAACCCTTTGAGGCCTGGACCTCTCCTGGGCTGAATAAAATCATTTGACTACTAACGACTCGTCTTCAGGCTTCAAGAGATATTTGGTGATTTTCTGAGATTTTGGGGGATTTTTTGAGAGTTTTGGGGATTTTTTGAGATTTTCGGATTTTTAAAGGTGTACAAGATTTTCAGGAGTGCTACACCCTTCGAGCGGCAGAGCTGTATGCATGAGTATTCACGTTTTCTGATTTAATAATCAATACTTTGAATTCTTCTGCAGACGATCGTCATGGAACGACATTAGCAGCATTTTCATTGAAGGTAAAGTCAATTCACACTTTCTCAGAATAACATCTCGTAAAATCAAAACTAGAAAAGTTACTTACTATATTAATAATATACATGACAAAATTACTGCATCCTGATTGGTCGAGAGGAGTGCAATTTCAATATAATACAGTGCAGAAAATGTGTAATACAGTGCAAATTTCAATGAGTATTAACCATTCTGATTGGCTAATAAACAACCGGAAACTACCGGAAGCCAATGAAATGCTTATGCGGATTTTGAAGGATGGTTTTTCCTCACGAGAAAATCCAATATGGCGACCAAAACATAGAGTTGTCGACGAACATTTCGATGAAATACAGAGTGAATTTTGCTTTAATATTGTCATTAAAGTTCCTGCAAGAAGACTAGAAGAGGTTAGATGCTATGAGTAAAACGTTTTACGTATTTAGTGAACAAAGAATTTTAACCATTTATGCTTCGAGAAGTGGAGCAATGAGTGGTATGCAAACTTTGTAGCCGAAGAACATTTGTTTAACATTTCATGTATATTATTAATAAGTAATAGCATGGTTTCGAGTGCAATTTTGGAAAAACACGCACTCGTGAGTTTTTCAAAAACCTCAAATAGCACTCGTCCTTCGGACTCGTGTCATTTTGATAGTCTTTGAAAAACTCACTCGTGCATGTTTTTTTTCCAAATTGCACTCGAAGCCATGCTATTACCTATACATATTATTTGTTTTTAGAATGCTTATTGTGTTATTGTCAATAATATTAACTTCAAAACAGAGGATTCGGGGAAATTGTACGATAGAAAAATCCGAGAATTAAAGCGATTCCTGGAACAAGATGCGCGTTTTTCTACAGTTGAGGTTTACAGGAATTGCACAGGAGTGAGCTTTCTGAAAATATTTCAAGACATTGCTCACAATCCACATCTGGGTAAGAAGTAAAAGAATAAACTTGCTCGCCATAGGTATTTTTTTTATACAAAGTTCAGAAACTCGTTAATAATTCATAAGGAAAACACAAAGGAAATCTGATAAAAAAATCCTCCTGATTTACTTAAACTTTAGCTTTGATTTTCTTGGCTTAGACAACGTTATTTTTCAAAATTACTACGCCAATGAACTTATCAAATGGGACAATCTGATAAAACACTGCTGCCCATATTTTAAATATTGCATGAAACTGAAAGAGCATCTTATACAGTGTAATTTAAGAATCTTCCGGACTGGTTTTGTGAACTGTCAATTCACCAAACGTCACTGAGCTCTTTTCAAGATATATTGACTTTTCTTTTCTTTTTTCCCGTTATCTAGACGATTATGATGGCTTTTTCTGTTTTACACTGTGTGATAACGAGGCAAAAACATCCGGAAATGTTGATATCGATGGAGCCATATCAACAATATCTAATAGTCCACAGTTGAACGAAAAACCTAAATTGTTCTTCGTCGAAGAAGCTACCGAAGACAACAAACCAAATTCTGGAATTCACAACCCAACGATCGAATGCGGCAACGAGTTTTTATATGCGCATGAAAAAAGTTTATTGGGCAATAGTTTTATTGCTAGATTACTGAGTTCATTCAGGACATTTTCTGACCGTGAAAATATCCTGGCTATGATAGCAAGATGCAGTTATTCGTCGATGCACACACAAGTATATAACTTTAGCAAACCCGTCGTGTTTGCCAACAGTTTCCGTAAACTAAAGCACGACAATGATGCCTGATCACGTGAACATGACATTACCAGCTCACGTCAGCAGCTCTGACGACACCAGCTTTGACGTCACCAGCTCTGACGTCACCAGCTCTGACGGCACCAGCTTTGACGTCACCAGCTCTGACGTCACCAGCGTTGACGTAAGATGACGTTTTTCATAAGCTTTTTCATCTTTCGTTTGTCATAATCTTAAATCCAGGTTTGTATTCGAATATTGTAATTAATTATACTTTTTTAAATTATCTATGGAACATAATGTAGTCGTTTCATATGACTGAGTATTTCTTGTAATGTTTTTTAATCACTGATTTTATAAACCATACTGTATTAAAATACAAATAGAGAATTCCATGCTCAGTTTCTTACACTGCGGAAGTCAATGGAGAAATTTCTTGACTCAGACAGAATTTATTAATAATCTCTTCTCTTCTTCCTAATTACCCCACCTCCTGTACGAATTAGATTCTCGTATACACACAATGCAGCCAAACGTCTTGTAAAAATAGCAAACAATTTTAAATATCAGTGTACCATCATTCCACCACCTGAACGAGGTTGCCACCTGCTCCCAACTTGACCATGTAGCTCAGTTGGCAGAGCGAGGACTAGTAAACCGAAGGTCGCGGGTTCGAATCCCAGCCGCGGTATCGTTCGTCACTCGGGGTATTAAACACTTAATATTATTATTAAACAATGTTGTAATGTTTCAAAGTTGTTTATTTATAAGTTAATTGAACATGTTTTATTTGTGGCTGAATATCCTAGTTTCGTCATTAACTGGTTGACCAAACATTGCCTGGCCAAGATCTTCGCTCAACTCGGCTATTTTTGCTGGGTTGTTGTAATACGTGACTGATTGAGCCATGGCATGTGCTCGCTTAGTAGGATTAGCGCTCTTGAAGATACCAGACCCCACGAACACACCATCGACACCAAGTTGCATCAGTAGAGAAACATCGGCTGGGGTAGCTGGAAAGAAAAAAGAAAAACCAGGGAAATTAAGTCCATAATCAGTTTGGCTCAACGAATGAGGTGCTGAATGGAAAAAGTAAGAGCTTAGCCATATATCATGAAGAACATACAACAAAGTAAAGTCAAAATAAAGTATAATTCTTCTGAGAATTTTTCTTTGGATTAACCGAGTTACTGAACTTATTTTAATTTTTTGAACTAGTCAAAAACCTAAATTGTAGTGGCAGAAAGCGTACAGCACGAAAGCTCATGCATCGACAAACAAACAAACAAACAAACAAACAAACAAACAAACAAACAAACAAACAAACAAACAAACAAGAAAACAAACAAACAAGCAAGAAAACAAACAAGCAAACAAACAAACAAGCAAGAAAACAAACAAACAAACAAACATGAAAACAAACAAGCAAGCAAGAAAACAAACAAGCAAGAAAACAAACAAGCAAACAAACAAGCAAGAAAACAAGCAAGAAAACAAACAAACAAGCAAGAAAACAAACAACAAGCAAGAAAACAAACAAACAAACAAACAAACAAACAAGAAAATAAACAAGCAAGAAAACAAGCAAACAAACAAACAAACAAAAATATAAACAACAAGAATTGTAAACAACAATAACAAACAACAACAACAATGTAAACAGCAAGAATTGTAGACAAACAAACAACAACAATGTAAACAGCAACGAACAACAGAAGGACATGAATAATTGTAGTCGCAAAAATTTGTATTTAGCACCAGACTATAAAACAAAAACTTACAATGTTCACCCGACAACTGCCTTACCTAATCCACCTGCAGCAAAATTAACGACAGGTAGTCTGCCCAATTCCACTGTCTTCTGCAACAACTGATAAGAAACCTTTAATTCTTTAGCATAACTAAAAAGCTCAGAGTTATCCATTGTTCGCGCTCGGCCAATTTCACTTCGAATTTTTCGAGCGTGAAGCACCGCCTCGGCAACGTCTCCTAAAAATTTGAAAGTCATGTCAAACTCCACTTTTTTAGAAATTTATTGTTAAACTTTCAGATGTCTTACAAGCTGTCGTTATATAGTGAGTCAAACTAGAAAACTCTTGAGCTCCAGACGGGAGAGTTCTCTGAGTTTGACTGCTAACGACAGCTTATAAAGAAAAAAATCCCGAAAACTTCAAGCTGAAAACACTTTATTAACGTAGAAAAACTCAAGTTTCTTAGAAATGTATTGTTACTATTTTAAATTGTAGTGCTACGTACATACTACGTCACAAATTATAATCGAAAAGTATTCTAGAAAATGTAAAAAATAATAATTTTTACATCAATATATGACCAAGGCACACCAAAACTGCCTTGTTATTTTTGTATTTTATTTTCGTGCCTTTAATAATTTTTGTCCTCTATTTTTTGTTGTTTGTTATCTGTGAGCGTTTCAGTCAATGACTGTCAGCCAATGAAAATCAAGGCTGTCAGTCAATGAAAATCAAGGTGTTGTATGTCAGCCAATGAAAATCAAGGTGTTGTCTGTCAGCCAATAGAAATCGACAGGTGTTGTCTGTTAGCCAATGAAAATCAAGGTGTTGTCTATTAGCCAATGAAAATCAAGGTGTTTTCTATCAGCCAATGAAAATCAAGGTGTTGTCTGTCAGCCAATGAAAATCAAGGTGTTGTCTGTCAGCCAATAGAAATGGACAAGGTGTATGTCAGCCAATGAAAATCAAGGTGTTGTCTGTTAGCCAATGAAAATCAAGGTGTTTTCTATCAGCCAATGAAAATCAAGGTGTTGTCTGTCAGCCAATGAAAATCAAGGTGTATGTCAACCAATGAAAACAAAGGTATCTGAAAACCTTTTTTCTGCAATCTTTTTCAAAACATTTTGTCGCCGTAATATTTGAAGTTCTGAAACGTAATTTATTTGAAAGTATTCCAATCTTTAAAATACTTTTTTCTTTGTATAGAATTGTTAATCTAAAGGAGCAAAGATGGAAACCAATACACTTATTGTATACTCAACCTGTGCCAGCCTCTCCTTTCGTCCTTATCATGGCAGCTCCTTCGTCAATTCTTCTCAAAGCTTCTCCCAAACTACGAGCTCCACACACAAATGGAATCTTGAATGGATGCTTGTCAATATGATGATGGTGGTCAGCTGGAGTAAGTACTAAAACGTATTTTAAAATAACATTGTAAAACCATTTTTGGTGATTTATATTATTCATTGACAATTTTTTCCGAGTTTCGCCGGTTAATTTCGCCTAAAGGGTCCATATAAACTTAAGCTATCCATATTATGTACTGGAAACAAAAAACTTTCATTTCAAACTTCAAAGAATAAGACTTCTACTAATTCATAGACGTTCTGTGAAAAAAGAAAAATCATATTTCTCAAGCAAATTCTTATAATTTTTTCCAGGATTTTTTATTCAAACGTCAGAATAAAAGCTTTAATAATTCATAGATGTTTTGTGAAAAAATATTCCATTATTTCTAAGCCTTTCTAAACAGATTTTTTTCCAGGATTTTTGATATTTTCTTTCACTTTAGACTTCAGAGAAAAATTTTAATTCATAGAAAATCAAAAAAAATAATTCATATTTCGATCCTACTATAAAGCAGGTTCTCAGTATTTTTTCCCCACAATTTTTCCCTAATCCAGGATTAAGGTAATCATGTTTTGAACAAGCAGCCGTAAAAGAATCTTTTACCCTCAGATTCATCAATCATGTCCACTCCAATCTCCTGAAGTATTTGTGCTTCAGCAAAATGACCAATACGAACTTTTGCCATAACTGGGATGGTCACAGCATTCATAATTTCTTTAATCATCTGTCAACATAGAGAGAAACTGTTTTTAAAAGTTCTTCCAAAAATCCAGCAAAAAAATTGTGTAATTCATTTCACCTTAGGGTCTGACATTCTGGCTACTCCACCTTGCTTGCGGATGTCAGCAGGAACTCTTTCCAAAGCCATTACAGCACATGCCTAAGCAAAAGACATTTATTTATCTAGCATGCAATCTTGGGGTCTATACTTTTTCTTTAATCTTATCACTTTTCACATCTATTATTTTCATATTTATCATCTACAGACCTGCCAACTTTACCAAACACTAAATCTGGAGATTTTAAAATATAATGATAAAAAACCTGGAGATTGACAGCCAAACCTGGAGATTGCTGCATGTGGTCTTCGTCGCCACTTAATTGCGCCATTTTGATTTTGACAACTCAGCATTGCAGGCATTACTGATAATGATTAAGACTATGTTCAGGTGCTCTGTGCCTCGGCCGAAGTGCTATTGATGTTTTTCTTTAGTTTATGTTTAATTAAGAATTTTCACTTGCCGTGAGAAGTGGCAGTCATATACCAGGTGACCGGGAGAAGTTGTCTGATACCAGGAGTTTCATGGTCAAACTGTGCGAGTTGGCAGGTCTGCATCTATAGAATATTCCACCAGTCATGCGAATAGCTTATATTAATGCGCTATGACTATATGGTATGCAATTATTTCAAATTATCTTACTCCTGCAGCTTCTGCAATTTTTGCTTGTTCAGCATTTACAACATCCATTATGATGCCACCTTTAACCATCTGAGCAAATCCTGCTTTCACTTTAAATGTTCCTGAAATAATGCACAACATGTTGTATAATATATTAATTTCATATATATAAAATATATAATATATATAATAACTCAATTAAATATTACACCCATTCTATAAATCTATAATGCACTTGAGGGCCACCCTCATTAACCATTTGTGTTAGATTGGACTGTTACCCTCAATAAATTAATATAGTTATTCATTCATTCATTCATTCATGGATGGGTTTTTTTTAGGCATGACAGATAGAACACCAGGTTTCTAGTAGAATAAGACCTCTATAGCCAGCCATACAATGATTTTCAAACTAATATTAAATTAATCTATATACATTTCATAGGTAAAATCAAAAAAGGCATAGTTGAAATGGAAATTATGAGCTTGAAATTTCTAGAAAATAGTTGTTGACAAATGTGATTGAATTTTGAACAAATTTAAAATAATAATTGTCCACACTACATGTATTGTAATAAATAAATATTTTTACCTGTCTGGTGAAGCAAATCAGTTTTCAATTCATTAGTTTTAACACCATTTTGGTTTATAGAAAGGTTGGTAACATCTGGTGCAATATCTTAAAATATATAACAAAAATTGGCAAATATACTGTACTAATTCACTAACTGTACATCAGTATTTAAGAAATAGCATTTGATGAAATAAAACTTATATAGTGTAATATAGTAGATCTTAAAATAACATAAAATAACACAAAATAAAATTGTTATAAAAATTAAAAATATACTCAGGGCATGTTTGCATAAAGTGAGTTACCTCAGGGGTGCCCCCCCCCCCAAGATATCTTAATGCCAGTTCATTTCCATGTTTCTTCATTTGAGACAAAGATAATTTTTGGGGTAGGGGTAGGGGGTGTAAACGGTAACATATACAGCGGCGAGGCCAGCATAAACTGAGTGGGGGGGGGGGGTCCATGAAGCGTGGAAGGCGAGAGACAACCATGAGGTAGCCCCCCCAACAGATTCTCATCGGATTTGGAAGAATTACAAAATTGGTCTTAAAGAAAAGTGGGGGGGGGGGTCCAGACCCCCCCCTCCATTCCCCCCCCCCCCGTGGCCTCGCCACTGAACATATACCAGCATACATCTGAATAAAATGCTTGAATGCAAAAAAATTTTTTTGGGCCCACAGAAAATGGCCTTCACACTGTTGTGGTAACCCTGCCACAGGTTTAAGCGCCTTATATTTGTACGAGCAGTATGTTGCCAACTTTAGTTTATTTTGTAATACTCTTATGTATTTAGTTAATCTATGGTGAAGTTAATAAAATAAAGTGCACTCATTATGGAAAAATACCGTAGAATGCTTGCATTGCATGTATGTCCTTTGGTCCATGACCACTTTACCGGTAATAGGTATTCTAGTTTTTATTAATTCAGCTTGGTTGTGAAATTGTGAATATTTAAAATATTTTGTGTATGAGAATCAATGAAGCATTTTTTCATTCATTTCTTGTACACATTTTCACGAAATACTCATCCAATTTTTAACCAAGTTTAACCAGAATTCAGTAAACAACCCTTCCATATTAAAGTGGTCTAATACTTTTTAAGATATCCTGACAAACAGACTGAAAGACAAACAAATATAAAGATAAACAAACAAACATAAACAAGCAAACAAACAAACAAGCAAACAGAGGTGAAAGCACAACCTTGGTGAAAACAAAATAACAAAAAATGCGGGTTTTTTAAGATAATTTAATACCTTAAGCCAGTAGTGGCTCCATCGGCCTCTGTTGGTTTATAATTATAAAATTAAATATCCATACCAGTTGGTTCCCACTAACTAATAAATGTTATACTAACACCAACTAAACCTATAGTAAACACTTACGATTTGACATCATTAGATTGCAGTACTTTTCCCTCCTAGAAAATCCACCGTATCACAATCAATGAATAGTATTTCTGAATAATATATAAACTTCTGCACGAATGATTACCAGAAATTAAAATAACTCTATCTACAGAGGGAGGGAGGGAGGGTACAGACTCTTTAAAAAACACGATCTTTCGCGAGAAAATAAGGACGTTGTCTACATCTTTCCTTTAAATTAAGCGGCGATAGATCAAGAGTTTGAACGTTCAAATGCAATTCGGACTCTCTTTGATTACGTTTTATCTTATCATATTTGAAATGTTTCCTTTTCTCCCCTCCCTTTATATATCTTTTCAGAACCTGACATTAATTTATTGCATCAGCGATTTTATTTCGTGTCAGTGTCTTTTACGTTATTTTGAAGTCAGAACGTCGCGAAGCTTGATATAAATTTATTATGAGCGAAGCAAAGAAGTTGTTCATTGGAGTACTAGCGATCCAAGGAGCTTTCAAAGAACACGAGATTGCTCTTTTAAAATGCGTGAACCATAATTTCTTTGCAAATGTCGAGCTCAAAGTCACTAATGTTCGTGAAGCTTGTCATCTTGCCGAACTAGATGGTTTGGTTATACCTGGAGGTGAAAGTACCACTATAGGACGCATTATTGATGAAAACATGATCGGAAGATTAAGTGATTGGTCAAAAGATGATAAACATGTTTTGTTTGGTACCTGTGCTGGTCTTATTTTACTCTCAAAGAACTTGGAAAATCAGGCAACTCGTGGACCATTAAAAAAGGTCAGATTACCACTTAGAGATATTAATTATGATATATATATAATTAAAATTTTCTTCAATGTTTGTAGTTTGGCATACTAGATGTGACCACAAGCAGGAACTTTTTTGGACGACAACTCAACAGTTTTGAAGGTTGTGTTACTGTGAAAGAGAAAGCCGTTACGAAGAACAATGGTCAAAATAGTATTGATAATGCTAAACCAGATGTGTATAATGGTGTATTCATTCGAGCACCAGCAGTAGTATCTGTAGATGGCCCAACAGTTAAAACATTAGCAACTTTACAGTTTCAAGACCAAGAAGTGATTGTTGGTGTACAAGATCAGAATTGTATTGCTTTAGCTTTTCACCCTGAGTTGACTGAAGATACAAGATGGCATGCTTACTTTTTAAAGCTTATTATGGAAAAGAAATTCAAAACATGATGAACATATATTTTAATATATTTGTGCCTGCTTCAGCTCAGCACAGTACAGCTCCGTACAGTACTAAGCTGTAAGTGTATTATACAGAGCTGTACTGCACTGAGCTGTACTGAGCTGTAACTGTACTGAGCTGGAGCTGAGCTGTGCAGTACTGAGCTATATTAAGCTGTACTGAGCTGAGCTATACTGCCCTAACAAAAAACGTCTATAGGTGACCTATAGGGTAGCTACTGTCTATAGGCCAACCTATAGGATTCTATAGGCAATTGAAACATTTCCTATAGGTGACCTATAGGCGCCTATAGACTTTTTTCGTAAGCGTGAGCTGTACTAAACATTTTTGTAAGGGGCATGCTTAGGAGTCAAAGGTTAAGCATTGAGATTTACTACCAGGGGTCGTCCCTTGATGAGTAAAATTATCTGGTATTAGCCAGAGTAAAATACCAAAGGTGCATCTACATGTGTGCTCCACAGTACCATATTACAATTGAGTTGTATAGTGTATCACAATAATATCAAACAATTGATAGAATTCACTCAATCTTATTTACATGTTAGATCTGTAAACTTCTGTACTATCATTACACTTACTATTTATATAATCTATTTTATCTTTAGTTAGTTAGCTAGCTTTTAACTATCATATGCATGTGTAACACGACATGTATGTGTATATTTATATGTAATACTGTACTGTACTATTTAAAGCTACATCTGGCTGATGAAATAAAATTGACATAACACCTTAAAGTTTGTTATAAAATTATATGCTAATTTGTATACATTTTGGGAGGATATAACACATCAAGGGTCAGTTGTAAAAAAAAGGTTGTTAACTTTAACTGTAGTTACATGTACTGTAGAGCTTAATTCTAGCCAATCAGAACTAGCATTTGAACTGCATGGCCCCAGTTGTACTACCATTGTAGCCAGCTAGGGGGTTAGCCTGCCTCACCATGTGATTCTTCAGCTAATAATAAATGGTTCATATTTGTATGTACAACTGGTTCATATTTTCTTAAACTATCACTTAGAAGCCTTCCCCAGACAATACTATAAGGATGACAATATTGTGTTTCTTGATTGTCACAATCAACCATTGTTCTTCCTTCATTTGCCCATTTAAATATTGATCCTTCAAGATTGTATACTTCTGTAACAATATTAAAATCTTCAGTTCTTTTTAGTTCATAGTAAATTTTCTGCGCCATACTTGAAGAACGGTAACCTAATGAGCAATATGCAACTATCTTAACACATCCACTGCTTTGCCTTTCTAGTAAAATAAAGATAAATCATAAAATATAGTTGATAAATTATTATTATGTTGGGTTATATGATATATAGAAGTGAAAATTTGTGAAACACCACATTTATTACAATTTATTGCTCAGCTTTCTACCTGTTGTCTCAGAGCAAATGAACCAAACAACCACAATCATGTAACAACACAATGGTGTACTGTCATTATGGTGATTATATGTTTATTCTGAAATTGTTCGGTTACCAAAACTGTAGCCTGCAGGCTGTGAAATTAACTGAGGTAACTAGCCATCTATCTGTAAGTGCTGAAATATTAACCAATCTTATTACCAAGTTTAGTGTTTAACATATCAATCACCACCAAATATGGGAAGTTACGGTGATGAGCAGTATTGGTCCCGCATTTTAGATACTAAGCAACTCAGCTTTGCCTCGTTGACTATTTTCTCATAGAAAACTCAGGCTTGCGTGTTTATTAATAACACTTGCATTAATTTGCATAATCCCTGAACTTTACCATTTGGTCTATTTTTGATCACCATAATTACTTGATCAATTGGTTCATCTGGTTTGATCCATACAGCTCCAGGTAGATGACTCACTTTATATTCCTCCATCTCTCGAACATCCTATCACACAGCATATTTGGATACAATTTATATTACTCTTTTGATAGATTAGTATTTCAATTTATCAATTTGAACTATGATAAATTCAGTTGGTATGCATCTTACCAGTAAAATTAGATTATCAATCTCGTCTCCTTTCATCCAGTTATCTAGTACTTCAGTTTCCAGTTGTTTAACTTTTGGAAATCTATTTCTTATTGTAAAAAGAGTAACACGCATTGTTTTTGAATCTTGGTTTGTGTTGGCGGTCGCCATCTTGGATTTTATTCGACCGCGGAAGGAATGGGAGCTAGTAGACGAATTGTTGACACCTCTGTGTTGACGCATTGTACATATTGAATTGTTGCAATTTCTTTCTTTCTTTCTTTCTTTCTTTCTTTCTTTCTTTCTTTCTTTCTTTCTTTCTTTCTTTCTTTCTTTCTTTCTTTCTTTCTTTCTTTCTTTCTTTCTTTCTTTCTTTCTTTCTTTCTTTCTTTCTTTCTTTCTTTCTTTCTTTCTTTCTTTCTTTCTTTCTTTCTTTCTTTCTTTCTTTCTTTCTTTCTTTCTTTCTTGCGTAGTAATAATACGTAAGAAACTCGTGAGACTCAAAGTGTTGAAAAAATATGTATTCTTCCATACACAGAATTCGTCTTTCAAGCGATCATAGAGATCTCCAATAATTCCAATAATATAAAATACTAGAGTTTATATTTTCGTGTATGTGGAGGAATCAGAGTGCCAAATACATAACTAAAAGGATGACAATATTGCGTTTCTTGTCCTTGAGTGTCCACCAATTGTTTTCCTTCGTTAGTCCACTTGAATATTGCACCTTCAAGGTTGTAGACTTTCAGTGAGATCATTCCTTCATCATCTTCACTTTCTTTCATTCTTTCAAGTTCGTCTGCGATTCTTTGAGCCATTTTTGAGGCACGCATGCCCACAGCACAATATGTGACCACGTTCACATTGTCTCGAAGACCTAAAAAAGAGAATGAAACACGCGAATAATGGAGCAATGATAAACAAGATTTATTAGTAATGCAAACAAGAATTCAGTGGAAACGCTACGTCTGTTAATAGGTGAGTTTCAGGGTATTGAGCGAGCATCATTTTGCAAAGGAATTGGCGGGCTCCCCACAGTAAGCAATGCAGTGGCGCAACTAGGCATCTGGGGGGCCGTGGGATTGATTACTTCGGGGGCCCTTTCCGATTTAGTGACCGCATTTCTAGGGGGGTTCGGGGGCATGGTCCCCCGGAAAATTTTTGAATCTAGGGTCTCTGAAATGGCATTTCCTGCACTTTGAGGGCACTTTTGAGCAAAATCTAATCACTCACATTCAAAATCTGTTAAAGTGGGCAGATTATTTGAATAGATTCATAGCTGCATTCATTCCATTCCGCATAGCCTGCGCGCATAGCCTAGTGGAAGACACGATAATAATATAATGTCATGACATGATAATAATAATAATAATGACGTCACAAAATGTTCGGAGTTCCTAATTAATTCCCGCCCCTAATTAATTCGGGGCCCGTTGGGTTTACCCACCCTTCCCACCCAGTAGTTGCGCCACTGAAGCAATGGCAAACAGACTTGCTAGCGAGCCAACAACAGCAGAATAACAGTGTGTTAACCATCCAGAAACTGTATCAATACTTTGTTGATTTTAAAAACAGTTTACTTTGAGTGGAGCATACCAGTTTGTTTTTTTTGAAAAGTGATGCGCGCGCTACACCCTGAAACTCGCCTATTGTTCGGAGCCTCAGGCCATCACCAGAGCAAAATTTATTATCTTTATCAGAATAAGATTTATTAGACGCACGCGTGTCGTGCCAAGTAGTATGACTGGCGCGACTAGGACTGGCGCAAGATGGTATTTATTAGCCTACGTGTCAGATCGCGTCAAAACGCACAGCATGTTACGGTCTTTTCGTTATCCAAAAGGACTATGTTCACTAATTAGTAATTCACTACCAGCAGGGTAATAATTCACGGATTGAGCACTTTGGATTGAGTCATAGATTTTGAGATTCCTCGACCATCGTTGGTTCAATTTTACAGTCTTTACTATATAGAAAGTCTTCCATTCACCACAGCCAGTCTCCACGTGGCAGGGCCGGATTTAGACATGTGGAGGCCCCTGGGCGCGCCTTCAGTAGTGCATGGTATAGTAAAATAATGTTAGCATATGCACTAGATACGAGAATAAGTAGAGGAACAGGGAGAGCCTCGTTAATTATGAGCCGCGTCGCAAAGTTGATTGTTGAATCGCGAACTTCGACATCGCGTTTCAATGTCGAATGTTGAGCTACAAAATCCAGTTGCTCTTACTGCAGACATTGAGAAGGCTGGGATGCCGGGATGCCGGGATGGAACACCATATGGATTTAGGAATGAGCAAGCTGCCAAGCTGGGCAGTTGCCCAGGGACCTCCACAACAAGGGAGCCTCCACATAATTTTTTGTAAGGAAAAACGTACTTGAAAATATACTTTATGGATGACTGCATGTAAATATGTCTTGACACCGTTTTAGTATTCTAAGGTAGTGTGGGCCTCCACCGGTATGTATAGCTAAATCTCGTCTGCTCTTTCCATTCATTATTTTGTTGAACGTACCTTTGGTTTGTTCCTTTACTTTAGCCATTACTTCATGCCCTGGTGCTTCTGGGTTGATGAATAAAGCTGAAGGAAGATGGCTAACTTTCTGTTCATCCTTCTCACGAACATCCTATACAGATAAAACAATTCATAACAATCAATAGCTTTCGTGCAAGTACGCCCATTTCATGTTTGTTGTCTGCATATATGAAATCGTAGAAATACTAAGTGTGAGTGTACAAATCGTACAATCAATCGATATATATGAATCAGTGTTAATAGTATTACTAGTATAACAAAATTGTCGGTATCTTCATCTTTTATCCAACTATCCAATGCATCAGTTTCTAGCTGGTTAACTTTTGGAAAAATACTGCGAATACTTTTCATTATAACACGTAACATGAAAGGACTTTTGGATGTCGATGCCGCCATGATGGAACTGCTGCAAGATCATGTTATTATTTCTCCGGGCAATATCGCATATTTAACCACGGTTAATATCTCATTAATAGTTAATATGATTTGTTAGTGAACAGTGACGTAATAGGAGTGCCGTATATATATGATACATCAAGTTTATATAAGCCGTTAATTAATTAAATGCTAAAACGATTTCCTTTGCTTTTTGGGAGAATGTTTCATTCCTTTAACGTTCGAGGATAAAAAAATATCTAAAAAAAATCTTTCGTAGCTCGTGACTCCCAAAAATCCAAACTAATTCACCTGTAGAGCACGTGGACGTCCCAGCCAGACCTTCGCGCGGAAAACAGACAAACAATTATTTACTCCACCCCTGTGGTGTTTCACGCGCGAAAGGTAATTTATAAAATACAACGACGCCAGCCAAAATCATGTCTTCATTAGCGCAAGGAGAATTTGGACTTTTTTCTCCTTTTATCTCCTTCATTTGGACGGCAAAAACACTGATTCAAAAATGCATTTTTGAATTGTTTTTGTCGTCCAAATAGTCATAGAGAAGTTAAACGTTTTCAAAATGTTCGGTTCTCTGTCTAACGCCAGACTATTTTACTCTGTCTAACACCAGACTATTTTACTCTGTCTAACACCAGACTATTTTACTCTGTCTAACGCCAGACTATTTTACTTTGTCTAACACCAGACTATTTTACTCTGTCTAACGCCAGACTATTTTACTCTGTCTAACACCAGACTATTTTACTCTGTCTAACACCAGACTATTTTACTTTGTCTAACACCAGACTATTTTACTCTGTCTAACGCCAGACTATTTTATTCTGTCTAACACCAGACTATTTTACTCTGTCTAACGCCAGACTATTTCACTCTGTCTAACACCAGACTATTTTACTTTGTCTAACACCAGACTATTTTACTCTGTCTAACACCAGACTATTTTACTTTGTCTAACACCAGACTATTTTACTCTGTCTAACGCCAGACTATTTTATTCTGTCTAACACCAGACTATTTTACTCTGTCTAACGCCAGACTATTTCACTCTGTCTAACACCAGACTATTTTACTTTGTCTAACACCAGACTATTTTACTGTCTAACGCCAGACTATTTTACTCTGTCTAACACCAGACTATTTTATTCTGACTAACACCAGACTATTTTACTTTGTCTCACACCAGACTATTTTACTCATCAAAAGGAGAACCCTCCGACCTCCTAGGCAGCAATGAGTTAATGAACTAAATTATGAATGAAAGATACTAGCTATTTGACACGAATGTTATTCAGTTTCAGTGGTTTGACCAAGTTAGAGACAATTTATTTCTTTACATCAAGTTCTTAAACTAATGCTATTTTAAACATGTTTCAATTGACAGTAACAAAATACTTTCAGCTTTTAAAATTAAGCTTTCTGTCATTAAGTCTATGGACAACATAATATTCGAAATGGAGAAGCTAGGCTGGTGAAATAATCCATCATGTCTTTTGTCCCTTGTTGACAAGTGGGACATAACGTACGCCCATCAAGCGTTGACGAGATATTGTTCCATCTGTCTGTTTGTCAATTTGTTCCAAATACTGCTCTCCGTACTCTGGTCCAACTGGAATGAACAATCTTCCTCCAGGTTTTAGTTGATCAACAAGTGCTTGCGGTACTTTGGCTGCTGCAGCACCAACATGGATGGCATCAAACGGACCTTCTAAAATTTCACAATAGCAAAATATGAAGTAGTTTAGCAAAGTGAAAAAGAAGTGGTTCACCGAGATTTTGATGAAATACTAACATTTCTCAAACTCATTAATAATTCATGAGTTAATTAGCCAATCAGAGGGGAAAATATTTGGTCATGCGCACGAGTTTTGAAAGCTGGTAAAGTCGTGCAAACTGAATTCATAATTAAGAAATAAGATAATAAACGGCACAAACAAAGGACCGTTTATTACCACATTTCTTAATTATAAATTCAATCATTGTCTAATATAATATGAATCAAGTCCCCAAATTCGACTATAATAGACAAGTGAGAAGCTATTTCATTATCTCATGTATCGTGTTTTACAAGGGCTTACAAACACTTGAGAACAACAAAAGTCACTTGGGCTATTACCTCATAATTTTCAATGTTGTCTCGTGTTTGTAAAACATTCGAAAACAATGAAAATTACTTGGTTAAGAGCCTCGTGATTTTCATTGTCCTCTCGTGTTTGTAACCCCTGGTAAAACACTCCCACTTGTTTATGAAATATTACTTGAAACATCAATATTTCATTGCTATAAAAAAAAACGCTGTCACTGTCATAAATATGTCTGTCAAAAAAAATCAAAATGGGGTTTGTCCCATTTACAACAAACATACTCTGAAAGCATAATCTTACCAGAAGGACAACCATCCCAGCCATCTCTAAATAATAGTTTAACTCTTCCTTCATCCAGCAAATACTTCTCTTTCTTTATAATATTTTCTTTTGATAAAGCAACCAAGCCTTCAATGTGATCAATTCCAATCACTTTACCAGTTTTGCCAACCATTTGAGCCATACATGCACACAGATAACCACTGCCTGGAAAGGCAAGAGAAAAACATCAAGATGTCTTGTAAACTATAGGAGGTTTTGGGAAGGAATAAAATGTATACTGTTTGAGTGTGAGTCATGCATGAGTAGTTGTTGTTGCGGCAAGCTACAAGTGCAATAGACTTTTCCACATGAAGTGAATGGATTACATGATCTTTCTTTTTAACAATTCTGATTGGCTAATGTTCAATGTTTTTCTGAAGTTTGGGATGTAGTCTGAAGTTTTGCGAGAGCCAACCAAATTACCCAAGCGTCGTCCATGGACTTCACGTGGAAACGTCTATTACAACTACAGTCTCAAATTTTGTCTGTCAACGATGATATTTCCTGAGTATATAATACAGCTTGGTTCTCCAATTGTTTGTTACTAAATTCTTTACATTTAAGAAATGGCCAGTAGTGTTTATATAGCCTGATGCAAACATAAGAGCGAGTTGGGAGAATTCAAAAGTTTATGTGAACCTAAGCCATAGGTGAGAGTTTACATAAGTACTTTCAAATTCTCCAAAACTTACTGGAGTGTTTATATAGGGTTATATAAACACAGGGCATCCATTTTCTATTTCTTTTATGAAATAAGGCTAAAAAATGTGCCGTGACATCACAACCGTGTTTGCATAGCCTGATATAAACACAGTAACTGACCAATCAGAGTGTGCGAAAGATGCAACCTATTTAACAAATAGATTCCATTTTGCCGTTGTCTGTTCAGTTATAGATGCACAGATGACGTCACAACGTGGTAAGAACAAAAAAGTGGCCCACGAGACGCAGTCGAGTGGGCCACTGATGTTCTTACCACGTTGTGACATCTTCTGTGCATCTATAACTGAACAGACAACAAAAAAATGGAATCTATTTGTTTTATACAATAAAAATTTAAAAGGTCTTTGTCGAAACTCTTGCCGGATTTTGGGGCATGAAGAAAGAAAAAAGCAGGTCAGCTGACGTGATCTGACGTGACCATGTGTCTGTCCTCTAATAGATCATGGCCAACAACCAATGAAAACACGCATAGCAACCAGGGTATTGTATAATTTATAATAAAACATAACTATCAAGAACACTGGAATATTAACCAATCATAATAAATATTTAATAACTGGATAATTTTTGTGCATTATAATTAACTAATTAACACCATAATTTTAAAACCGATTTAGTTGAACATAAAATCTCCCAAGACACATACCAGAGCCCACATCAAGTACAATGCTTCCCTCTTTCATGTTGTTTTTAAGAATTTCCAAAGCATGGGCGTGCATGTGAGGGGCACTGATTGTAACACCAAATCCAATGGGTTGAGGTGAATCCATATACGGCGATCTCGAACAGTAATTACCACGATCCACTTTCCTCATTGCCTGCTCGACCTCGCTGCTTTTTATTATGCCATAGTTTTTTAACTGACTGACCAAATCTTCATTATCTTTCCCATGAGATCGCCACTCCATATTTCTATTAATTTCTGGGTCTTGCTGTTTTTCTCCACTTATAACGTGTTCAGGCTTTGCAGTGTCTTTGCAATTCTGCTCCTTGGAATAACAATGATCACTGGCTTTAGATATTTGAACAAGAAAGGGAAAGAGTCTAACAGTTGACAATATTAATGACAAACTGCACGGTAAACTTTTCATGCTGTGTTTACAACGCAAACAAGTCAGTCCTTCGATCGTAACTGATCGTACTAACTTCGGGTACTCATCGGTACAACAACAAAAAACCGGGGGGTTAGGTCTAGTGTTCTTCTTCTGAACACTTTTATTATATTAGATACATTTTCGGCTGCCAGAGGAGGATTTTTTCTTTGTTGCGTATTAAACATACGCTCAAAACTGATGTTTAGTGATCGTATCAAGCATTTTTATTTAACATCTCACTTGATTCTAGTCAGCCTAAAAGATCTAAATAGTTATACCCCTAACCCCTTGGCGTAGCTACAGGTCAAAGGTCGGACATTCTGTTGATATTTCAGTATGGCTACATTGGTTAGTAGATTGTGGTCATGTTGTAATGTACGTAAATGTTTTATTAGCACAAGAACAACACAAGGTTTTATTAGAGGAAGAAGACAGTTCAGTAGCAAGGCAAAAGACTCAAACGAGACAGGATTCCAGCATGCTAAATCTGGTTCATTTTGCCAAGAACCTCCATCTTTAGGAAATCAATATTTGGAAGATGTCTTTCTTCAGGCTTATTTAAAGAGAGTTTTACCACAGCAGGTAAATAGAACATTGCATTCTGAGGTCCAAGTTAAAGTTAAGTCTGCCGATTATACTGTTCGTTCTCTGCTGTGTTTTTTTTGTTTTGTTTTGGGTTGGGGTTGGGTTGGGGTTTGTTTTTTTTGGGGGGGGGGGGGGGGGGTTCTGGTACCACCACCACTACTACCAGTATTACCACCACCGTCATAATACCACCACTATTATTACCATTATCACCACCATTAATCACTACTATCATCATCACCACCACTAATCACCACCACCACCATTATTACCACCATCATCACCACTGCCACCAATATTATTATGAGCACCATCACATAGCATTATCACCACCATCAGTACCAAACAATGATTACTACCACTATTATTACCACTATCACCACCTCCACCACAATTATCACCATGACATATAATAACCATCACCGCCTTTACCATTATTACAACTATTGTACTAAAATTCCTTCAGTTATTATTTTCCTTAATTTCTATTTTTTTTAAATTTTATCTAAGGTATTTAACAATGTTGTTGAGGATTTGGAGAGGTTTGGTCAGAGAGTTGCTGGTGAAATTTTAGATCTTGGTTTCAATGCTGAGTTTAACCAGCCTGTGGTGAAACAATATGATTGTTGGGGCAGACGTATTGATGATATTATTACATCATCAGAGTGGAAAAGATTAAAGGAAATCTCATCTGAAGAAGGACTGATTGCGATAGGATATGAAAACAAACAAAATGAATGGAGGTGTGATTAATAGTTGTATATACTACAGCAAATCTTTAAAACCTTCATCTAGCATTAGCTGCAAGGGTTATATTTAGGGAGATAGTTTATAACTATTCTTGTCCAAGGGCTTCCCCAGAGGTGAATAGAATCGTCTAGCATTAGCCAGAATAAAATACTAAAGACTGATTCAGACAGGAAAGAGTTACCGTAATTAAATACATCAGTACTGTAGCTGTATCTGAAATTTTTGAGGTCTCTATTTTTAGTCGGATTTATCAGATGGCAAAGATGTACTTATTTTGTCCTTCATCAGGTCTCTACTCTTGCCCACTGGCAATGACAGATGGTGCAGCCAAAGTTTTAAAGGTGTGGTTTAATAATTAACTGTTGTTACCAGAAGTAAGGCCAAATTTAACACTTTGAAGCTTGAAGATGAGTCTTTAATATTTTATTCTGGCTAACGCCAAACGATTTTATTCAGCACAGGGAGAAGGCTAGGCCTCAAAGGGGTAAGAAAAAAAACTTAGGAAATACTAAGCAAATATACTCAAGTTTTCATGTAATATTTTAACAGCAAGGGTATTAGTGTTTCACTGATATATCAAATAAGACAAGAACATAGCTTCCCAAATGAGTTTAGTTTCAATATTGGATATGTTGCTTACAGAAGGACTACAATTCAAAACTTTAATAGATTCCAATACAGTATCATGCTGAATATATAAAATGTATAATATATAGGTTGGAGGGTATGATGCTGAATTTCTAAAAGATGCTTATCAACATTTGACATCAAGGAATCCAAAAACATTCTGGACATCAGGACAGTGGATGACTGAAAAGAAAGGAGGATCTGATGTTGGTACTGATTATAAGCAGGGGCATGGCGTGGTGTCTGGGGGTGTGTGGGGGGTTGCAACACCCCCCAATAATTCTAAATATCAAATAGTTGGTCAAACAAAGAATTGCTGCTGCTGATTACCACTGTAATTGTTAAACATGTTTTCCGTTTTGTTGGTTACTTTTAGACTAATATTCAGAGTTTCAGTGACTTTTGATTGTTTCCATAAAAATAAGTTTTCTCAAGTTTTTCGATGAATTCTCACCTTTTTTACACTATGTCTCTGATATGAAAATTTTCATTTATCATTGCAAAAAGTTAGTCATTGTCATATGGCACTACCCCACCCCCCCCCAATCGTGATTCCTTCACCACATCCCTGATTATAATTTAATCTTTTAAAATGCAAATAAATTAACCCTTTCCCTAGTTCTTCCCTTAATGAGTTATTAATACTAAAAGGCCACCACAGTAGGGAAAGGGTTAAAAAATCAGTTACCTAATTCTAAGTCTTCTTTCTTTAGAAACATTAAGACTTGAAATTAGGTTGTTTGACAACAGTTTTTCTGTGTTGGTTAAATGAACAAAATATTTTTCATTTACCCTAGGATATAGTACAGAAACTGTTGCCAAACTTCAAGCAGATGGAAGTTATAAACTTTATGGTCTCAAATGGTTCTCATCAGCTACAGATGCTGATATGACGCTAACACTGGCTAGAGTTTTGGATGGAAATAATACAACTGTTGATGTAAGTCAATTACCATCACTACTGCTACCGCCACCATCATCATTACCATCACCACTGCTACCATCACTGCCACCACTGTCATCACCATTACCATCACCACCATGCAGTCCATCACTGCCATGATTACCACCACTACTACCACAATTATTGCCACCATCACCATTATTTAGCTACAACTGCCAACTACCACCATTACCGCCACAATTATCATGGTCACCACCATCATTTCCACCATTAACTACCACCATTAACAACAACCACCAGCTACCATAACCAAATACTACCATCACTGACTGCCACTATTACCACCACCATAAATCATCACCACTATCATCACCACTATCACCACCACTATCATCACCACCACTATCAACCACCATTACTGCCACAATTACCACCACCACTATCAACCACCATTAGTGCCACAATTACCACTACTACCACCATTATTGCAACCATCACCATTATTTAGCTACCAGTACCACTGCCAACTACCATCATCACTACCACAGTTACCACCATCACCACCTCCATCATTGCCACACCATAATCAACTACTACCACCATCACTGCCACAATTATCACCATTACCACCACCATTATCACCACCACTATTACCACCTCTATCAACCACCATCATTGCCACAATTACCACCATTACCATTATCACCATTACCACCACCATTACCACCATTATCACCACCATTGCATCATCATAACCACCACCGCCACTTGTATGAATGGTAGATAGTTTTAGTGCAACATTAAAATACTTTTTCAAAAGCTCTGTGCTTTTTTTTTTCATTCTACAAGGGCTCCAAAGGTCTGTCATTATTTTATCTTAAAACGAGAAAAAGTGATGGTAAATTAAACGGAATTCAGATCCAGGTATACTATTGGTGCTGCTTCTATATTATTTAACATTTTAAATTATGAAGAAATTATTAATTATTAAGATTTTCAAACGTGATGAATCATTGTTTGTTGTAGAATTTAAAAAACAAGTTAGGAACAAGACAGTTACCAACGGCAGAATTGTTGCTTGATGGTGCCGTTGCTTACAAGGTACACAGTAAGGATAGAGTCCAATCAGTGAACTTCTACAAAACTGGAAAGAAAAGTTTTTGAATGCTAATAAAGTTACTGTTTATAGCTTAATTGATTTATACTTTAAAGTGCTTATAAACGCAAATATGATATTACTGCATATGGATTCTATTTAATGTGTATACTAGTTGAATGCCAAAATATTTTTTGATTCGGAACTTTTATTTGTTGTTATATTGAGGTTTGTATTTCCAAAATGGTAATGAGGATGACGTCTATGTAGGCATAATTTGCATACGCAGTGTTCCGTTACAGCAGAAATATTACCCAATTCACATGTTAATGGAATACTTCATACTTGAATAGTATATTCTATATTTTATCATTTTTTTCATTAAAATCTTCAAGCGGTTTATCATAAGAAAAGAAAAGACACACAAATGCCTACATTGACGTCATCCTCATTAACATTTTGGAAATACAAACCTCAATATAACAACAAACAGACGTCAGAAAATATTTTGGCATTCAACTATTCACGTTACATAGAATCCATATCAGGAAAAATTTCTTTTATAGACACTTTAAGCAAATAAAAGAAGCACTTTTAGGACACGTTTTGACGTTAAGTGCATGAAGAAAAGTATAGAATTACATGTACAAAGACTTTTGTTGAGTTATCTTAGACTTAAATACTTGCTCTTAGATATCAGATGAAGGCAGAGGTGTAGCAGGGATTTCACAAATGCTCACAATTTCAAGAATCTACAACAGTGTAGCGTCTGTTGGTGCTATGAGAAGGTTATAGCTCTCGGTGTTTATTATTTTTACAAACATATTTTATTTTCTTTCGTCTTTTCCCTTCCTCCTTCTTGTTCTGCTGCCAGCTGCCTGCCTCTGTTCTCCTCTCTGCTTTGGTGGCGTGTGCTGTTAGGGCGTTGCCTCTCACCAAAAAGTTAAGCCCGGTTAGACGGGGTTAGTACTTGGATGGGTGACCGCTTGGGAATGACCCCGTTGCCGGGCTTGGACTCATGTGAGTAGAGTTGTAGTTGATCTCTCCTGTGCTTCGAGGGTTTTTCGCCGGGTTCTCCGGTTTTCCTCCCTCCATAAAATCAACACCTAACATCTTAGCTGTGATCCGTGGTCTGAACACGTGCCTTTGATATGCCTCGACACGGCCACGTTGATCTGCGTCCTTCGCAATTCAGCCGCTGGCTGCAAGTAAGGATGATTAGCCACCCAGTCCTTTATCCTTTTATCCTTTTACACCTCGCTTCATTTTTTTCCTTTCGCTATCTCTCCTTCTCTCCTCTTTTTTTTTCTTTCCCTCACTCCACGTTCTGTCTCCTAGTTTTAAGTTTTCCAATGAAACAACTTGTGTGATTATTACATTTGACATAGTTTGACATTCATATGACATGGACATTTACAGTACGTTTTGTAAACAAACGTTGATGGAGTCGTGAGATCTAAGTATTGATTTTGCGAAGGGAGGAAAACTGGAGAACCCGGTGAAAAACCTACATGAAACTAAGTTGGTCACCCATCCAAGTACTAACCCCATTTGACCGGGCTTAACTTCAGCAGCGAGAGACAATACCCTAACAGCTGTGCTACCCGTGATTTCACCCATAATATTTGTGGATTATCTAACGTATTCATTTGATCATCAACAACTATTCTTTTTCTTTGTGTTTAGAATGGTTGCCTTTGCAAGAGACTATTCAACCAGGCGCTATGCATTTCACAAATTCCTGTGTGATCATCCTCTACATATGCAAACTCTTGCAAGAATGGAGGTTGAATATACTTTTTTATTTTTAATATTTTTGAGAATCTTTAAAAGTTTTGCGGAGCTTACAAAATAATTTAAAAACTCTACATCCTTTGGGCTCGTATTTCCAAAACGCTATTTTTGTAATTTAATCGAAGCACGGAAAATGTTACGCTACAACTAGTACCGGCATTTACTCTAGATGTTCTGTGACAATATTATGACAATTACTAGAACGCCGCTTCTCATTGGTTGCCGTGTGCGCGCTATTTTTTTATTAGAACACGCGGCAATTTGAAGCGCGGGTAAACGTTTAAGCCAGAGTAGCGTTAAACTATGTTTGATTCTTCACCTGGCTGCGTTGGGAGTTTATAGTTGTTTGCATGCATTATATAAATAAAACTTTCTTTATGTAGGTTGAAACTCGTGCTGCATTAGCTTTTGTATTGGAAGTGAGTCAACTGCTTGGATTACAAGAAGCTGGCAAAGCTTCGGAAACGGATCAACTTGTCTTAAGACTTCTTACGCCAATTGTTAAGTTATACACAGCGAAACAGGTTGGTTCTTGGTCTATGATCAATCTTTCCACAAATTGTTATGAAAATTTGTGATGTACTCTGTGAGATATCCTGGCGACAGACAGACAGACAGACAGACAGACAGACAGACAGACAGACAGACAGACAGACTATTATTCAGTAGGTTGTATTTAAACATTTTTAGGCCGTCAGTTTGACTTCTGAGGGGCTAGAGTGTTTTGGTGGCCAGGGTTATATTGAAGATACTGGATATCCAGGGATATTTAGGGATGCACAGGTAATAAAATATGTGCGCTTTTGCTAGAGCTTTCCAAGTAATGTTTTTAAAGCACGAACAGCAGTTTAGAAACGGCTTCAAAAACGACCTATTTTATTAGTTTACTTTGCAAATCAACGTTGTCTTTGCCGAAAAAATTAGGGAAAGTTTCGAGCAAAATTTGTGTTTTCCTCATGAATTATTGATAAGTTTTTGAAACCGAGTTCTCAACCTCATTAATAATTCATAGGATAAAAATAAAGGAAATCAGTACCCAGACGGAGTTTAGATATGTGATCAAACACTTGCATAAATTAGGCTAACTTAAAATACTGATTCATTTGAGAAGCTTTATCATACACTCGAATGTTGTGTTTGATCTGATATCAAAACGCCTCGAAGTTGGTTAAAAAATCTCAGCCTTCTCCTTGGTTTTTCAACACACTTCGCGGTATTTGATATCAGCTCAAACACTCCTCGTGTATGATATATTATTATATGGAGAAGAGTATTTTACTAGCAACACTCGTAGAATCCATATTTCACTACATCCGGGAACCGAGTGGCGTATTTCTCGTATGTAACGCTCGCGAGTGACATATCGACAAGTCAAAATTTTCGCCTTTTGCCGTAAGTTTCGAATCAAGTAAATTTGAGCCAGGATCTTCTCTAATTCAGTTTTTCATCTAAAATGAAGTACAGTATTTGAATAAGCCGTTGTATTTTTCATTCGTATTTTCTAAAAGCTTTACGTCAAGCGGTTGTAGTTTTTGCATTAAACCCAGGTTATCAACCTCACTTCCACGCATAATTTCATTGTCCATATAATAAATAGAACATTACACGGTTGCTCAAAGATATGGATTTTATTGTCCTTGCTACTCGAACATAAAATCCATATCTTCTCGCCACCGTGTAATATCCCCTTTATACGTCTAACTCAGAATTTAAACTTGTATATGCATGGTGAGAAAACTATTTCTGAATATAAAGTAAATTGATTCAGTTTGATTGGCATGTTACGTCAAAATCAACCCCAACTTACGAATACAATGATTTTAATTTTCAACTAACTTTAATTCAGGTCCTTCCAATTTGGGAAGGGACGACCAATATTTTGTCTTTGGATGTCTTGCGAGCAATTCAGAAATCTGAAAGAAAAGTACTTATTGCATTTCGTGAAACCATTATGAAGAAGATATCCGTCGCGCGCAATCAGGAAAAACTTGGAGAAATTTGTAATATTCTTGAGCAAGGATTGGACAATACGTTGACATTCTTGAAACAAGCTGCAGGAGAAAAACCAGAATTTCTTGAAACTGCTGCTAGAGATTTGGCTTACAGTTTGGCTCGCTTATACACAGGTGATATACTACTCAAATCAGTAGAGCGAGACATGAATGATTTTTTTATCGCTTCGGGTCAATTTCAAAGCAATCACGGGGTGTATTCTCCTGTACCACGTGATAAACATCCAATTGTTAACTCGTAAACAAGCTATCACGTGGTACATAAGAATACATCTCGTGATTGCTTTGAAATTGATCTGCGGTTAACGAAACTGTCGCTTCGGAAGCGATGAAAATATCGTCTCGCTCTACTGATTTGGGTAGTATACGGCATACAAAAACCACATGCTGGTCGGTATATAGATTCAGTGAGAATTTAGCATCTAACAATTTTGCGTTGCTTGTAAAAAAAATTTTAAAATGTTATTGACGATATAATTCTCAGATTGTAATGTATGCATTCTTATATTGTTATTTTTTGGTGGAAACTTCTCTTAAAATGCATTCGCTGCCTATTCAGAACGTCTGATCTTTTCTACATATAATATGTTCTGATACCGCTGTTGTGGTATATATAGAGCTACTGGCAATACTGCTCTTAGTCTATATAATACGGCAGTACTACATTTGTAGGATATACATACAATCAGTGGCGGATTACCTATGTGGCAAAGGGGGCATTTGCCCCCGGCCCCAGATTCTGACCGGTCCAAAAAAAATGAGTGAATAAAAAGAATTATGCAGTTTCTCTTTGAAAGTCCGAACTAGCCTGAGAAAATCACACGCTATCTCAGCCACGGGCCCCCTTCTGTTTGAAAGCGGGAGGGGGAGTGGCGCCTGAGGCAGCCTAAGTACGAACCTCCGATGATCCGATCAACCTACGCTTTCAGTTCACCGTACTCCGGGGATGGCTCTCATTTTGTGACCGGCCCTAAAATATTTTTGCCCCCGGCCCTGGGAAGGTTAATCCGGCATAGCATACAATACAACAATACCGTTCACCGTTGCAATATACTCAATAGAATAATAACACATTTCTTTTCCAGGTTCTTTGCTTATTGAACATGCCTCGTGGTCGGAAGCTGATAAGTCTGATGTCAGTGTAGCGAAGAGGTTAGACTGAGTTCTATCTAGCAGAATACATCGCGAGTAATCTAGTTGTATATTGTAGTATTATAATTGTAATTGAGTAGTACATGCAATACAATATAATATGTAATATATACTGTTGTAGTACATGTACTTGTATAATACTGTTGTGTATGTCATACAATAATTAAATTAAATTTAGTCCTGGGGTTTCCCCCGTTGACTGCGCAACGTCATTGTTAATGCCATTCTCGTAGGTTCCGGCATCTCACTCTTCCTGATGTCTTCGCTCCATCTCTCTCTGTCTCTCGCTCTCTCTTTCATAGCCTTATCGTGTCCAAACATCTTCGTCACCTCCGCGTCCACCTCCGTTCGCCTTCGCCCCCTTTTCACTTCTCGGTGTCCGTCTTTTATCTCCCACACTCTCTTTAGCAGTCGATCATCGTTCATCTTTTATATGTGTCGCACAAACGTCGCCTTTCTTTCTATAAGACATGCAACATTGTAGTACAAGCAGCACGCTGGTATATACAATTAAGTAGTACATGCAATACAGTAGAACATGTAATGTATAATTTACTAGTACTGTAATACCGTTGTATACGCCAAATAATACCATGATCGCCTCGGATTCTTTTGTTCTCCGAGGGAATGTAAACCTCGTATTTCCCTCATCGCTCATGCAAGAGGGAAATTTATCCTTTGTCTTCTAATGTTCCCGTGCACGTTGATGAGGGAAAATTAGAAGACAAAGAAATCCTTTGTCTTCTTTTAAATTTCCCGCTTGCATATATTTTCCCTCATCAACATGCACGGGAAAATTAGATGCAACTTCTCTGATCAACCGTGTAAGTTTCCTGTCGGTAAGATTATCAAAGTTTTCCTCGGCGATCATAATATTACAAACTAATAACATGACTTTTCGGGAAATTAGCGATTAAATTTCCCCTTTGCCTCGGGAAGATTTGTGAATCTTCCCTCGGCGGCGGGGAAATTTAATCGCTAATTTCCCGAAAAGTCATGTTATTACTTATAATAATTGGACATGCATTTTGTAGTACACGCAATTCAGTAGAACATACAGCATTGCAGTACATGCAATACAGTGCATGGATACTGTAGTAGATTCAATAAATATTGTGTATAACCACAGAGCATGTAATCCCCTTGTTGTATGGACAACAGTATTTATTTTTACAAACACTATATAGATATAACTATTTTATCTTCTTCAGGTGGTGTTCGCAAGATCTTTCTCCAGTTTCTCGAGGACACGCTCAAGACACGTACACAAAAGAAGAATCCTTAATGGATTACGAAATCACAATGAGAGGACATTCACATCTGAAATAATTCAAGTACTTGGCTTACGTGTAAGTATCTTAATGATAATGAGGAGTTGATCGGGTTTTTAAGAACGAGGAATTCGTCTTTTCTTTTGCTCTGTCAGAAGTCTTTCATAGTTGTTAGGTAACTTGTATTTCATAATTGAATCAATCTACAGCTTTAATTCTGACATTTAGAGTTCAGAATTTGAATATATGACAGTTTGGGCGAAATTAGTGGGTCACAGGTCCTTTATTGCAGCTCAAGGTTTGGGGTCAATATGATAGGAGGCGTGTGGTTTAAGAGGACTGGACACAGCTGCGTAGAAGGATAGGGCCAAGATCATAATGCGAAAAACAA